>QVRM01004207.1:0-520000 GCA_003439945.1 Dermanyssus gallinae | reverse complement strand
AACACAATGAATGCATATGTATGCGTGTGAATGCACATATATATATATATATATGTGTGTGTGTTAAATCCAGTACCGTGCGTATTGGTAAAAGCCAACATTTTCAGACCAGTTTTAACGGTACGTCGCAAACGCGCTTAAGGTGTGTGTTGTCATTAGACAAAAAATCCATAGGGTTACCGACTGGATTCACACATATTCCTTTTTATTGTAAACCGAATTGTTCTGTCGTTCTGTACCATATATAGACCTACGTGTATAGACAGAAGGTAAACAGACGAGGTAGAGAAAACCTTAAATAATGCAAGAATAATCCAATTTGTTAAATTAAATCGAAAAATGGTCCGTTGGGCCGTTCATCATCGTTTCATTTGGGGAAGAGCCCGGGCGTGGCCCGCTGTCATAGACGGAAACCGCCAATAGTAAATTTCTGCCGACTTGGCTTCTTTCAACGGACATCAGTTTATATACAAACACAGCGCACAGGGCGAGAGAGAGCATGCTGGCTTGCTTCTCCGGAAGAGGAATTTCCTCAATTTTCTCGTTGAGCCCCAGAACGATATCGGCATTACGGTTTGCTTTGTTTCAAGATTACTTACTCGACCAACTTTATCGCTCCGTCAAGTAAACGTTTTCCAATGTTTGCTTTATACTTGTTCATGTCCGTAGTGACAACTGAAGATGGTCACTATCGTGTATATTTCTAGTCTGATTACTGCAATCCGTTTTTGCCATATCCCGATCGCGATTTATTCCGTTGTGAGGCTTTATTAGTTTTTATTTATTTGACACATATCTAAACCTTAGTCTAAACCTATCCTACTGCCTAGAATGTACACCGAAAGTTATTGCTTAGATTTCCGGGCATCGCCGTAGAGCGTTGAGGACTTACCTCTGGCCTGCTCTTTTCATTTTGATTCTGCCGATATCGTTCGCTTGCTATTGTTGTTGTTGTTGGTGGTGGTGGTGCTGCTGCCCTCTTCGATATTTCGTTGTAGTCGATGTTTCGTTTTCGTACAGTACGCAATGACCCACGATGTCAGCTTCTTGTCAACTATTTAGCCAGATTGATCATTAAATATTTCGCTTATTCACTTTTTGCACAGCTTTTATCGTGTCACCTTATCATCGTCGTCAGTCAGACGTTCAAACAGCTCTACTTTAGACAGGACGGAGATCGATGAAACTCCTCCAACTAAGGAAGGAGACAGCGCAAGAAAGACAGACTCGGCGGCTCGAGAAGGCGGCGTGCGAAAGTCTTTCCGTTCTCTTTTAGCCTCGATCAATTATTGAACCACATGGAGATTTGCTACGAAGGCCTGAGGCTGCCGACCGGACTCACTTACTCGTCTGGCTGCCAGCTAGTGACTGGGGGTGAACCGGCCAGTGGGCCAGTGGCCAGCAGTCAGACAGGAGAGAGCGCAAGGGTTGGAGGTGGGCTGGGGTGGTGAGGGGGCAATGTACTTGCCCGGGGTTGCCTGTGAAGGAGGTGGGCACCGGTAACGAAGTCGACGATGCGGTAGTCACAGCCTTCGGCCTCGCACGGCGGCAAACGCTGTGTCATGTTTACGCATCCGTCGCTAGCGCTAGCTGGCAACAGGGGCGGCTGGCACCACGGGGGCGGCGGCCGCCCCTGATGCCAGCTAGTCTCCTTCGTGAGGACCATTGCGTGGAGCAGACAGCCACCATGAGCACCGTTAGCAATAAACGAGAAAAAAGAGTGACTGTCAGTTAAGTTTCGAAGCTCGGATTGCTAACGATTAACGACGACCGAGACCTTACTTGATCTTGCCAGCGAAGATAAATAGAACCGACCAGTTCGGGTAAACCTCATGCAGCTCGCTTCTAACGGGACTAACATTTACACAGCTTTGTATATATATATATATATATATATATATTTAGCTCTCGGCACACCAACGTGCAACACCCTCAACGGCCTAATGTAGCGCAAGTTGAGCATAAATAGTTTAAATAGGGCAATATATTTTAAGGCCGACGTATTGAAGAAACTTCACCTCGGGTGCCAGATAGCGTTATATGTCTAAAACATAAATAAAATACAGAAGGGGGCGAGGCGCAGCCAGAGGCATACGGGTCGAAGCGGACGCGGGCCTGCTGAAAAAGTTGTCCGCCCGAACTGTAGAGTATCGGCTATCGAGGCAAGAATGGCACCGTTAAACGCTATTACCGTAACGTCAAACTTGGCCAATTTTGTTTAAGTGTAGACGATGGCTAACCCCAATGGAACACTAACCAACGTTGTGTAGGATAAACGTAGTTATTGCGTTCGACGAATGAGCACAACTGGGATATAGATGGTTTATAAATGCGTGCGGCGCTTTATTCGAGTCATCGAGATAAATTCTGCAAATTTCTTTAGCATAAACCAGGACTCGTAGTTCCCGGGGAAGCCTCTACGAGGGCTTTGGCATATTACGAGACTTCTAAGTTTTAGGTTCTAAGTGAGCATATATCGCTTAACACTGAAAAAAAACACAGCGCGTTATGGGACAGTGCCTTACGTTGTCAGCCTTTTTTAGGATTACGGTTATACTGTACGCTAAATATGCTAAAGAAGGACACGGACGTCTTAAGCAGGCCCTTTGCCATCTTAACGGGGAACAAGGTTTTCCAGTTAAGAGTTTGGCAATCCAACGCCTAAGGTCGCAGCCTGTACTCTGTGTTAAGCAAATTCGACTTGTTTGAAGACCTTCTGCAAAAAAACTCTACAAAAGACTGTTTTTATACGCACGTGTGCTTTTTATTTTACGTGCTTATTAAATGAAAATCGTTTTTGCAAATAAATAGACAAACACTTTTTGGGTCAGCCAAGGTTCTGTCGGGAAGTCGCAAATTAGAAATGTATTTCATATATTCTGTAGCACTCAATGGCGTGCATCACCTTCTTCAATACACTTCCCTGAATGTTTTCTCATGATAAATTTTCCATTGAGAAATTATATGAAAAATCTAAAAACCAATTAGCGTAACCACGCATCGACCTTGTATGTTTTCCAATGTCAAAAGCTTTAGAGTGACAGATCATCACAGATGTGTGCGAGCAGGAATCAGAGTGGAGTAGGATAAGTCTACGACTTCACAGCTCGAGGCGTTTTTCGAGTTTTTTTTTTCGAACAAAAAACGCCTTGTTCTGCAGAAGATTGCGGTGCATAACGTATCCAATCTCACCCGACACGCAGATTGGCCTTCTTAGCTTACACGCTTGCTTTTACAACGGCGTTAATTATTCGCTTCGACTAAAGCCAAGTTCTAAATGATATTTTTCTCATTGGTGGTATTCCAGTTGCGCAGCAAATGACACTCATTGTCCTTTTCAACTTGAAAAGCGCAAGTGCTTCTGCGATTTATCATGTCGTATGTGGCGAGCCTGCGCAGTACTCATACCTCGGCACGTCTCAGGTAGTCGCGGCTTGTTAAATGCAAATGAAACTATCTATGCAATGCGTTGACTATGTATGCGATCTCGTCGACGTCAAATGTTTTTTTACCTACAGTAACAGGCCTACTCGTTCGTAGCCGGTCCGTCAATCTAAAAGCTCGACTACCGAATGTGTTTTCTAAGAAGGCAACCAAATTACCATCTTGCGGTATGATCGCATACCGTTTCAGCTCTGTCCACAAAACATACCTTTAGCCGTGATAACATGGCAGAGCGCACACTGGCCTGTTCATTGACATTGCAACATAGGAAGGACGACGCTGCTATACTATTGTTACTGCTGCTGGTGCAGCTTCCGTTGCTGTGTTTGTTATTTCCGTTGTTGCTGCTTTTTATTTTGTTGCTACTGCTGTCACCGATATTGCGGCTGTAACTGTTGGTG
The DNA here is from genome assembly GCA_003439945.1 of Dermanyssus gallinae. Classification (NCBI taxonomy): domain Eukaryota; kingdom Metazoa; phylum Arthropoda; class Arachnida; order Mesostigmata; family Dermanyssidae; genus Dermanyssus; species Dermanyssus gallinae. The sequence goes on along the minus strand of QVRM01004207.1, from coordinate 516,155 downwards.
GATGGAACGATGTGAACAGCAATCAGCCAAGTCGCCGGTAAGAAATCAGCAAAACGCTTTCTGGAAGCTTAGCTCATTGCGGTCAGTCTAGTAGAGAGACGCGAAGCCAGGCATTTGACGAACGCTGCTGCTGCTGCTGACGCTGTGGGCAGGAGGGGACGGCAGCGACACATGGAGATCTCCTCTTCGCAGATAGACGGAGAAGACGGAACACGCTGGTCCGACACGCATAGCGTGGACTTTACATTTGATGACGCTGGCACGTGCTGACCGTACAGGCCGTCTCGTATTCGGGATCGCTGCGTGGTTTTGCGTCGACTCGCAAGTTGTCCCTCGGCAGAAAACGGTGCCGAAATTATCATAATCTCGACCTCAGCTAACAGCAGCGGAGATAATGACGCTAACCGGCAGCCGCCGCCGCAAAAATAACCGACGGCAAGACGCTCTTGCAAAACGAAGCTATTTACTTAATTCCGAGAATCGTTTCGAACTGCCATGTTCGACGCCGGATTTGTTACCGGAGTGGTCAAATAGGCTGGCTGATGGCAGGAGACTGTGACGCGATTCGCCGGCTGCCTCATTCCCACACAAAACATACCTAACTAGAGCTATCGTATCTGAATCAAATTTATATATATATATTTATATATATATATATTTATATATATATATATATATATATATATATATATATATATATATATATATATATATATATTTCAGCTCTTGTTTTATTATTGTTTCAGACCATCATTAAGATGGAGAAGGCTTGCAACTTGGTTGTTAAGAAAGATAGAATGGATTTTTATACGACGCATAGTGGGTAAATGCGGAAAACTTGCTCTGTATATATATATATATATATATATATATAAAGCGCGTTCAGATCACAAACGCAATTCGGTTATTAAACTACATTTCTACAACAAAGCGAGGATTGGCAGATAACTTTACTTGATAGGAGTCTCAAATTGTACAGTAGTGTAAGCTCCTCTATCACGGGAAAATGTGGAGCCTAGAGATCGGCTCTTTTTCTAGGCTGCAATAGCCTTAGAACAAGCATTTTGGAATAAGAGGCTCCTTTGCTAGCCCGAGGGTACGCAAACGTCTTTGAACTCGGGCCTTTTAGAAAAAGTGCAAGCAAACATGATGGTTAAACATGGCACTTTGACATTGCATAGCGTCCCTTGCAGACCAAACAGCGCGGTAGAAGAGGACGACGAGAACGGCAATTTGGTGGCTACGGCCGAACACTTATTGACTTTCAATTTTCACGCCGTCTTGGACTCCTATTTGTGTCAACCTACTATTTATTCGGTTAATTTACTAAGCTAGCTCGAACCGGCAACCCATTTACCGTAGCTTCCCAATTTACGACGCTCGGCGTGTAGCGCCGCCGGTCGATGTGAGGTGATCCGTTTGCTGCGTGAAGCCTGGCCCAATAGCTGCACATATGCATGCAGATATACACATACGTTTGTATAAACTACGCATACACACAAAGACGTATGTTTATGTCTACATGCGTACACGTGAGCATATATATGCTGGTTTGGCGTCAAGAATTTTGTGTGAGATACCAATCGTATCCTGCCCCTCGCTCTAGGCAACTTAAGCCTGGAGAAAAGACTACAGGCGGAACTACAACCGTGTCCTATACGGGCGGCAGAGACTCCTTTTAGAATAGAGTACAAACAATTTTTCTTACGTAATAAAGGGTATGGAAGGGCTGCTCGCAGGAGGGACCTGCACAATCGTCGTGTTGTGAATATCCCTCGACACGGGAAAAGCCTACATGTTACTGATGTGCTCCGTTGTTGCAATGCATCTAGGTATATGCATTATACTCCTAATGATTAGGGTACTCTAAGTAAACCTCAACCGGTGTAGAACTGCACACGATCTGCTTAAGTAGACGGTCCGGGAAAGGCGCATAGCATTATGCCTCTATTTAGAATCGAACAAGAAGCAAACGAGGAAGAAAAAAGTGCGCTATGAGGACCGACGAACGCATCGAAACGGCAACCTGGCGGACAGGAAAGAAGAATCCCAAGTAGACAGTGCGGGCTCAGGAGAGTAGCAAGAGTGGCTTTGCTTGGGTAGTATTAGATGGGGTAAGGGTTTTCCAGTCAAGCAATATTCTACCCAATCGGACAGGTCATTCTGGGTCAACTAGGCTATAGCTTAGCCGTGCACGGAGGAAAATTATTGATTGTTAGCGATCACTTCAATTCGGGCAATAGCGTAGCCATAATATTTCAGAAAGAGGACAGATCTTAATGGAACGTGTAGTAGAGTAGGAGCCTATGGCTGTCAACGACGGGAATGTTTCGACGTTCTCACGGGCAGGGAGAGAATCCCACGTAAATCTCACGCTGGCTAACGAAGGGCATTCATGACCATTAACCGGAAGGAGGGTCGACACGGTACATAACCACGGCGACCACCGCTACATCTGCTTCGAGGTACGGGTGCTAACTGAAATGCTCCCAGCACCTCGTACCCGGGGTAGACGGTAAAAAAATAAAGCATCTAGAAAAAGAAGCGCTAGTAAAGGATAACGATGCGAGGTCCCGGGCAATGGGAACGGGAACGGTGGACTAAATGAACTCACTGAAACTCTCATCGCCGCATATACAAAGGCTGGTCTGCCCCACCCGAACGGTGAAGGTGACCGACGTAAACAATAAACAGGGCGTTTACTAGGCAACATGGCTGACTTAGTGGAAGGATAAACCGACGGAAGACGGGGCTAGACGTTGACGAGCAATCGGCCACACTCTTGGAAAGTTACAGGGCTGCTCGCAAAGACGCAAATCAAAAGCGCATCTCGCTGAGTAAGGCACAAGCGTTGAAACAGCTGATAGAAGACGTGGAAAGCAACGTGTGGAGGTTACCGTACCGAATCGTTGTTGCCCAGCTTCTAGCGCCTTCTTCGAGACTCCCTCTGGGTGTTCTTATGGGTTAAGTCCATAGTTTCTTCCCGGTTCACTCGTGAAGAGGCGACGGGGAGGAGCCCCTGGCTGCCAAGGATAAGATTCCCAAAGTGACGTGGGGAGAGGAGGTTAAGCGAGCACAGCAGCGATTAACACCCGATAACGCACCCGGTTCGGATGGAGGGCCCTCGGTGCAACGAGACTGCTGCTGAGGGGCCGGTAGCTGTTTCAAGCACAGATGACGCGCCTTTGAAGAGAGAGGCTCATCTTCGCGACTGTGGAAGAAAGCCAACCTGGTCCTGAGTGGGAGAAGGGAATACCCCACAAGGTGGTTCTGCTTTTCGGCCTAGGTGTCGTTGACACAATGGCCAAGATCTTAGAGAATGTTATCGTTGAGAGGCTCTATGCCAAGTTGGAATACACAGGGGCCCACCCCTCTGTCAGACGCCCAGTACAGCTTTCGTAACGGAAATACCACGCTTGGCACCCATGTACATATTTTGGAACGGGCGGCCGAGCAGTTAACGACACCCATAAAACAAGGGATTTCTTTGTCTCGTCCTACTGGATGTTAAGAATGCCCTCAACTCGATGAGCTGGAAGGTAACCATGGATGCAGTAAGGCGCAACGTCATCTCGTCATACCTTCGCCAGATGATTTCGTCCAACCTGTCGGAAAAGGCTGTCGGCTGGCGACCAGGAGTACGAGATTTGCAGGGGCTCCTCAAGTGCTTGTTTTAGGACCGATTCTGTAGACACTAGCCTATGACAGGTTTTTTGAACTGACGGACTTACCGAAGGGTGTCGAGATGGTAGCCTATGCCGATGGCTTGGCGCTAGTGATTACGGCACAAGAAACTGGGGTTCTAAAGTATGCCGCTAAGGAAGTCTTGGAGCTGGTGGCTAAATGAATGGAAGCCCACTCGTTTAAGACTGGCCCCGAACTTGACGAAAGCACTGCACCTCACAGACAAGAAGAGAACCAGGAACATCCGTTTGCGTCTATACGGTCATTCTGTCAAGGTCGCCCGGACAGCAAAGTGCCTCCTAGTGGTGGCCAACAAAAGTCTCAATAGATCGGCGCATTATAGCATGTGGCTAGCAAAGCTCACTCGGTGGCGGCCAGCCTGGCGCGGCCAATGCCCAGAGTCGGTGGCTGCTGAGAAGGCAATCGGCCCCTATTGGCTATTTAAGCGAAGTCGGTAGCGCTACACGCGACTTCAGTATGGGCAGACATGGCGCTGAGACAGCGCTTTGACCGCGCCACAGTGTCAGCCGTGGCCCTCCTGGTCTTGTCCAAGATGCTCCATGGGATCTGCTAGCAAGTAAGCGGGCCCAAAGATGTAAGGACGACGATCTAGACTTAACAACTTGGTACAGCCATGGTACGATTGCAACCACGGTGAGCTGTCCCATGGTACGACATAGGTGCTGACTGCAGTGTCCGGATCTCCGAGCGGCCAGAGACGCGGGTGCGACCACCGCGAGAAGAAAACCGATCAAGGAAGTTGTAGCACACATGCTGACATACGCGAGGGCGTGGAGGGGCCATATTCCCTCTTTGGGGCTATGATGTCCTTAAAGGTAGTCAAGGAAACTGCAGGGGAGCTCAACGGTCCCCGATCCAGTCGAGAAGAAGCGTTCCTAGGTGAATGGGTAAGAGTAGGAAATGAGCAGCAGAAACGAACGGGCCTTAGGGTTAGGCCAAGAGAGCTAGGGATGCTCCAGGCAATAGCCCTCGATGCAGGTGGTGAGGCTGTAGAAGCCATTAACGGTCTCACTGACGTGCTTGAGCTGCACCCCAAGGCAGAGGGGAGGCGCCGTATGACGCCGGATTGGAGTAAAATGTTGATGCAACGCCCGCTCCTATGAATTCGAAGCAATGATTACGCACTTACCGATATCTTGGAGGTAACGAAGACGCGGGTTTACTGGGTTTACGAGTCCCAGACTAGTCACTACAACTGGAGTGGCGCAAGTTTACCAGTATTCCCGTGATCCTCCAAAGTATTGCCGTGATGTTTCAGCAGAAAAAAGTTTTTTGTTGCGACCAATGTCTGGTCTGTTTGATAGCGGTCCTTTTTCGAATATGCTTTTAGATAGTCGTCGTCGAGTTCAAGATTGGTCCACCGGAATGAGGTGTATCGCCCATGCTTTTGAACTTTGCTAAACACGTTTGAACAAGCCTCTTCGATATTACAGGTAGTTCCACAAGTTTTTAAAATGAAAACCAAGAATTTTCCAAATCTTGTTTTTAATTTTTTTTTATTTGATATACTCCTCGAGAAGCTCAAAACACTTTTCCCACCGAGATTTCAGAGCATTTATACCTCTTGAGTAAAATTCTGCGTCTTTAGACTGAAAATAGGCATTGACAGCAGTTGTAACCTCTTCATTGCTGGAAAAACGCTTTCCACCGAGACGATTCTTCAAATGTCTGAAGAGGAAATAATCAGAGAGGGCCAGATCTGGAGAATAGGAAGGTTGTTCAATAAGTTCGAACCTCAGTTGGGCCAGTTTTGCCGTTGCTTGCCGCGACTTGTGTGCGGGAGCATTGTCCTGGTGAAACAGGACAACCTTCTTCTGCAAAGCGGGCCGTTTCACGATAAGTTCTCGCTTTAGGCAGTCCAACAGTCTTGCATGATATTCTCCCGTGATCGTTTTACCGCTCTCAAGGTAGTCGACCAGAATTATTCCACGTTGGTCCCAAAAAACCGTAGCCATCATCTTTCCGGCCGATGCCGTTGTCCGCACCCTCTTCGGAGGTCCTTCACCAGGTGCACACGATTGGCGAGATGCTTCTTGGGTCTCGGAAGTGTAGTGATGGACCCAGCTTTCATCGACGGTCACGAATCTGCGCCAAAAATCCGACGGATTTTTCGACATCTTGGCCAAATTTCGCTGTGAAGCGGAAACACGCGCGTCTGTTTGGCCTTGGTTGAGCAAATGCGGCACTCATTTTGCTCTGAGTTTTTTCATCTTCAAGTTCTCGTGCAGGATGAAATGTACACTACCCAAACTGATCCCCAAGGCCTCCGATATCTCCTTAATGTTCACTCGCTTATCTGCGGCAACGATTTTCCGCACTTTTTCCACGTTTTCCTCATCAGTTGCCGTTTTTGGGCGTCCTGAACGTAGTTCATCCTCGGTGCTCCTGCGACCTCTTTTTAACTCATTAATCCAGTTAGAAACAGTGGCAAAATATGGGGCAGAGTCACCGTACACCTCGTCTAACTCAGTTTTCACTTGGGTCGCATTCCAACTTTTGAAATAAAAACGCTTGGATAACCACTCGAAACTATTTTTTTCTCGATTTTTCAAAATCACGCCGATACGTTGCACGGGAAAAGCGATCAAACGAAATCGCAACGGCCAATCACCATAATATTTTGACTGCTAGCATTCGAAAAGTTGCCGTTTCCAATAGCGGTGAAAGCGCGAAAAAATTCGAATTCTGAAAAGCTCATTTTAAGAACTTGTAGAACTACCGTAAAGTGCGAGATTAGTTGCGTAAACTCTACAAACGACGAGTTAAAGACGAATGAAGCGTTGCGCTTTGTTATCTAAAACATGTATTTGTAGCGCTGAAACAGGTTTGCCTCTGGTCAACAATAAGGCCATATTTTCGATTTATGCAATAAGCCACTTTAATACAACACTCACTAGGGACCCTGGATAAGCTTTGGCCTTGTTTTTCGTTGTTGTTAGCCGTGTGGTTATATAAATTTTCCCCGCGCTTTCCCGTCAGTATATCCTTCCGTTCATTAGAAGATATTTGTAAAGGGTACATTTATTTTCAATTATTATTATATCTCGACACTACTACTACTATTTACATCGTGAAGGCCTTCTCCTTGTTGCACAGCAGCGTCTCTCTAGTGCCCGCCACAGATATAGCACGATTGAGCTTGTCTAAGTGATTATCACCAGCGACGCTAAGACTACTATATATAAAGAAGAAGTAGACCTGAGAACAAAAGTGTCATCCTCTGTCAGTAGGAGTCTGGCATTATTGACAATCCAACCGGGATATGCCTCGAACTGGCCGGCCACGGTATGTATCGACTATAGAAAGAAAAGTACCCTATAATATGAAAATTCTTGCTGGCAAAGGTGCTAGTCAAGCAGATTAGGTCGTAGCCAGCGAAGTCGCTTGCCGGAGCAGCGCGCAAGGCCGACCAAATTATCTCGCAGTTTCAGTGACATATGTTTAGTGCTGTGTCTTCCGTTCCCTCTTCCAGCTGGTATTAATCCAGTATAATTTACAATTCCATGTGTGTATGGTTGCATAGTTTGAAGGCCGTGTACACAGCACTGGATTATATATCTATATATTTTTTTAACTGATACATGCAGTGTTCAAAAACTATCCTGGTGGAGGCGAGCTTGTGTTGTAAGGGTCGTCTATTGTTGCTGTGGTCTGTGCTTTGGTCAATCAATTGGTAGACGTATCTCGCTGTGACAGCACCTTTTTGTGAGTTAAAGAACAAAGATCTATGAAGGCTTGTGCTGCGAAGATTTGTGCTGTTCAGGAGCCTGAAACTTTGCGCGACCATACTACGGTTCAAGCGCTTTCGTAGTGAGACTTTTATGTGACAGTTTTAAGGAGATGTTGTGTGTCTGGCAGGATTGGAAGGGCGCGGTGTGCTAAGAGCATCTGCTGAGCAACGAAACGATAGACAGTGAAAAATACTGCCAGTCCGCCTCAGTTTATCCAATTATTCAGGCGTCGAACTCCGCCATGACAACGCCCGTCCGCGTACATATGCGGCGATCCAAGCTCCATGGGATGCTCAATCCCACCCACGTTAAAGTTCTAATCTGGTTCGTTGGTCCTTCAGATTGTCATCTGCGTAACTGACGTAAGAGTCCTTAAGAAAGTTAAGAGAGGAGGAGAAATCCCGACAATTAGGGCATCAGAAACCGCTTTGATCACTTTTTGCATCTTAAAAAGAGACATTCTGGGGGAATGTATTTTTTTTCATTAAATATGCGTTAGACTAAGACTATATATGGAAATAGGTAGTTCATAAACGTTTGGTTGAGGTGACATATATATCTACTTGTAGGCCCTTACGGTGAAAGTAACTTTCTACATCGCCGACAATACGACAAATGGCACCGCGGTCCCGGTGGGCCAATACTATGTCATCCGCGTACATAACGACGACAGCGTTTCTAAACTCCTTCCGCACGTGGCGGGCTAGGTCTGCGATGAGCAAAGGGAAGGCTAGGCAACTGAGAGGGTCCACTTGAGGGGTCCCTACGTTTTGCCCCAGCTGCAAGGTGTCTTCGCCCCTTATGTTTACTTCAAGGCGGTCTTCAGCAAAGAAGCTGGAGAGCATTCATAAAAAAGAACCAGCCACCCCAGCATGTCGAAATAAATCGACTAGTAAGTGACGGGGAGCTTTGTCGAAGGCCTTGACAGAATCGATAAAGACGGCGTACAAGTGGCCCCCGGGCACAGCCAACACCCGCTCAACTTCCGACTGGAGTACGTGGATCGCGTCCTGTGTACCTCGACCCCTCCTGAGTCCGAATTGCTCCGGAGGTAGGGTTTTCTCCACAGTTGGAAACACCCTCGAGATAATCAACTTGGCGAAGATTTTCATAAGAGTGCGTTCCGACGCGATACCCCGGTAGAGATTTGGATCGTCCACGTTGTCACCGTATTTGCCCTTGAATAGCAGAGTAAGCCTGGCCTCGTGCCAAACCTGGGGTATGTGTCCCCCGTTGACTATCTGATTAAACACATTACAAAGCTCCCCTGCTAAAACATTGGACGACTCAGCCCAGTGTTCGTAATAGATCCTATCAGGATCACTACTCTACTCTTGGGCAACCCGCGCAAGATCTGCACCACTTCTTCCACCGTAAACGGCGAATTCATGTAATGCTGCTCCAAAGTGAGCGGTTGCTTTTTAACTGGGGTAGGCGCGGGGGCGTTTGCATCGAACAGAAGAGCACTAAACTGCTGCCGCAACTGCTCCTTTGTCATGCTGTGCATGCCTTTGCTCAGCCGGCGAACAATGTAGACATGGGGTTCGCGCTCTGCTCTCTCAAGCATGCGAAACTCCTCCTCCTCATCATACCGGCGCTTATTATCCACGAGCAGTGTCTTGTAGGTTGCTCTATGTCGGCCATAAAGCGCCCTACGATCAGCAACTATCTGGGGGTCGGGGTGCAGAGCCCGGTCTCGGCGCAGGAGCCCCAACACTTCCCGACGTTTTAGGTAGCAGGCCTGTGTAAACCAGAGCCGCGCCCGTCTTTTTCTGCACTTCTTCTTGACTACAGCCGCTTTGAGAGTTACCTCCAAAGCGTGGTTGCTTTGTTCAATGTCAGAAGTTGATTTCAGCAGCCGTAACTTGCGCGTCAATACACGCAAATCTAGCTGCCTAGACAAGTACGTTGTCGGCTGCCGCCGCGAGCGCCCCTGGCCAGGCAGACACAGAGACGCTGGCACCGGTAGGTGCCTCCGTGCTGGAACATTAAGGACCTCGCATCCCTGATATTCCGTCGGATGTTGAAGGTTTTGAAATAGGAGGTCGATAGTGCCTCTTCTACTTTGGCAAACCTACGTGAATTTATCACGCTCATTATATATATAGAGAGAGAGTGATTTATTATTCTCTTGGCATCTATACCTAAACACACATGTCACCTTTTTATATGAAGGGCGCTTAGAGCGGAAGCATATATGTATATATATATATATATATATATATATACATATACAAGGTGAATCAAAAAGTTTGTAGCATGGAATATAAGCAATACACGGACAACTACCAAGTACATTTTATTACTCAGTATAGTTTCGCCAAAGCTCAGCACATCTCGTTTAGGGATCCTCAAAGGCTTTTATACCACGAGCGAAATATTCAGAATCATTAGATCTAAAATACTCGCCTACAGCGTAAAATATATAAATATTGCTCGGATATTTTTTTGAGAGATACTTCTTAAGGTGTCCGCACAGACAATAGTCGCACGGGGCCAGATCCGAAAAATATGGGGGCTAGTTCTAGATAATGTAGGGGCGAATTGTCGTCGTAAAAAAACACAGTTTTCTCAATTGCGGGCCAGATGGCTGTGATGCGTTTTTCCAACCGATACAAAAGCATTGCACAGTACTCTCAAGTTAGCCCTTCTTGGTTATCATATCAATTATTAGGACACATTTTTCATCTGAGCAAACTGTTGTCGAAATGTGCCTCTTTACCCAGGTGGAAGGCATTTTGCCGCGTGCGGCCCACTTCTAGGAGGCAGCTTCTCGTTTTGTAGTGAAATGATGAATCCATTTTTTTCTTGGCGATTACGAAAAGCAATCAAGCCATCACAAAACATGTTTAATCACAGCACGGTACTCGGTCTGACATGTTTCAATTGCGCAGTTTGCTACAAATGAAACTCGAAACTTATCTATGTAGCATTTATTTGTTTACTTTCTAAGAACGTCTCTTTGGTGCTCTATTCGACATGTGCTTTTTGAAATTTTAGACAGGCGATGCTTTTAATTTACGTCGTATATATGGACTGCGGCAAAAGTCGCTTGGCGGTTTTAAACAGTTTCATATATTATATACATAAATTACGATGTAAACCATGTGCGGGCAAACTCAAGTCATACAAAAGTACGTTCCATGTCGTTCCGCGTAAAAGATGACGTCAAGAAGATCGTCGCATCGGGATTTTTCGACTTTGTCTATACAATATACAATGGTTTTTATTACTTTGTAGAATTTTTAAATGTACCGCTGAATGTTTTTCTTCAGCTCGTCCATGATCTGGCTCGTCATGGATTTTTCTCTAAAAAACTCACAGGAGCACCAGGACACACGAACGAAGTGACCACGGAACGCGTGCGTTCTGGGAGATCACGCGTTCACCAAACTTTTCTTTAACAGGACACATTTTCATAGTACAGCCCAGATATATCTATGTAAAGTGTATAGAACGAACGACGATGTTTGCAAACATGTTGCCGTCAACGCCGCCACTTAGGTACGGCGGCAAAATTCAAAGGAAGCCCTCAAGTCTGGCCATATATATATGTATATATATATATATAAGAACGCAAGTTAGACACATTAGAATCACTGTCGTCTGGCGTCTGTTTACCTTTTATCAGCGTATATTTAGATGAACTTTGCGATGATCGCTGCTATGTCTAGTAATCTATCGGACTGAGACTGGCATGGTCAATATGTTTATTGATTTTAACTGGACGGTGTTTAATTCAAGGCAGCGCAAATATCGGGCTGAAATATTGCAGGTAGATTCGGACACAAACGCACGACAAACATTTGGCATTTAAACAAGTTACCAAAACAAGATTTAAAACAAATTGGGCCCGTTGTGTGTGCACAGGCACGTAGGCATGCATACGTAACTGATGAGTTCAACTCGCGAGCGCGTAAATAATTTTCCCAACTCCCAGGTCTACTCTGGAACCATCGTAATGTTGGAAATGCGGGAACGACAAAAACAGTGCCATGCTTCACCCAATAAAGGGTAGAAGGATGCTGGGGTGCAGGAAGGATTGCAAAGCTGCCCTGTTGTACGATTCTCTGGCTGCACGTCAGGCAAACGTGTTACTCATCATTTCAATTCTTTCAATGCATTTTAGTACAAGCATTATCTGATTCCTATGAATATTCGTTTGCATATCAAAGAAACGGTAAATACAATTATAACTCAACTCTTAAATACACTAAAAACCTGGGATTACCAGGTTTTTAGTGGGGTTGAGAGTTCCACGCTACCCAGATCAAAGGGTGTGCATTATTAACAAATTTTAAGAATCAATTGAATATATTACACACTGGCGTTAAGCAGTGAAAGATACAAATCCCAAGTACAAAAATAGTTAGCACTGACGATAGCAATAATAGTCATTACCATTTCTCATGGATGACTGCATGATCTAGTGTCACTATTCTTCTCCACGTTTGTGTGCGAATAAATGCTTTGTCAGACAAGAAGGTGATGTCCCCGAATAGCATCTGATCTGTTTGGCAATGTTTTTCGGTTCTACATTGTCTGTCTAAGCTACCTTAGTTTGTAGTGATTGTAAACACTCATCCGAAAACCGTTTGGGTAAATGTTTCATGCCTCACGGCCGTGTGGATAAAGAAGTCTGGCCGATCTTTAACGCATTTTTGTTGTTTTTCTGGCCGTCAATGTCGCGCCGATGAAATGGAATTTGAGTCCTTCGCAGACTAGCGCATATCTTCAAATGTATGTGTTGTATTACCGTTACTGATCGTAAAAGCTTGAAACTGAGACGTCTTTTCTTGGAACCTCGATTTGCAAACTGTCTTCAGTATAATCATCTTAAGAGACGAGAAAACATATGTGCATCATCAATATGTCCGTAATACACACACCTTCAACGCCGAGAAGAAACTATTGTATCAAGGCAACATGCTACCAACTATGTTGTCAGCAACATCTTGCCTTAGAATGCGGACCTTAATTTAGCAGCGCTGTGGATGTATTTAATTGAATTAGAGTAAGCTGAGAAAATATTCAGGTTGCAAGCTCCCGTTGACCAACATACAACCGTTAACAGTTGCGTTGCTTTGCTATGCATCTATTGACAGCTTATGGAGTAGAAGTGCGCCAGGCGTGGTGTTTCCTGTCACGGCTAACAAAGCGAGGCAAATTTAGAAAAGCAAGCATAGGTGAGAATCCACATGCTAATGTAAAGCCTGCATAAATGCAGAGCGTTTAAGTGATAAGTTGTAAACGGCCTATGTCACCTCAGCTAGGTCGCCTAAATTGTGAAGTCCACTCCGCACTCAGCTAAGCTCGAAATACCTAACGAGGACATAGGAGACTTTACAATTTATAAGGAATCAGCCTGCTGTGTCCACAGATCCACGTAGTGTGACAGCTTGGGTGCTAAGCATCACGGGTCTTGATGAGCATATGGTCCATCTTAATGATATTTAATTATTTTTAAAAAATTGAATTTTCTCGATTGTCTTGCAAAACACATTTGTGGCGAGTTTTTTTAGCGCGAAAAAGGCAAATATGGTTTGTATGACTTTGTCGTTTGTCTGACTACCGAAAGGCTATAATGTCTGAACCCGCAGCGTACGAGTCAGTTGAACGTAATAGGCTCGCGCCGGGAGTCCCCTCAGTGCGCTTCACCGATTGACGTGCAACATTTGGCCCAGATTAAATTCGATGCACTGAATATACCCACACTTCAAACCTTGTGAGTTGACCCCGTAATTAAATATATGTATCTTGTACTCAACCCTTGAATACAATATATATATATATATATATAACCGTTTTGAATAGGTCGTTCAATGCTGAGCCCATATTGACATTATTTTTCAGGCAATATGTCCCCAGTGGAGTTGTGGATATTCCAGATTCGGTATTCTTAGACCACCTTCACACGTCGGTAAGATGCGTTGTTGACACAACCTGCAAACTCAGATTTTAATTAATTAGGTAAGTCAAAAAGTTCGTCGGCTTTTTTACCCGATTTTAAAGAGCCTTATTTATGCAGACAACAGTATTTTTATTCAATCATATATTGACCGTTTTGTTCGATAACCTTCGCCCATCGCCTCCGTAGATCCATGATTCCTTTCTCCCAGAACGTCTTGTCCTTCTCGTCGAAATACTGAGTGAGGTGATTTTTTATAGCCTCCAAAGATTCAAATGTTGTGCCATCAAGGGAGTTCTGGAGAGACCTGAACAAGTGATAATCAGATGGTGCGAGGTCGGGACTATAAGCTGGGTGCGGCAGCACATCCCAGTCAAACTCCGCCAATTTTTGCCGGGTGGCCAAACTTTTGTCTGGTGTCGCCTTATCATGTTGAAAAGTGACGCCCCACCTGTTTGACAATTCCGGGCGCTTCGTTGCTACTGCAGCCTTCAAATCTTCGAGTTGTCTGCAGTAGACGACGGAGTTGATCGTCTGACCCATTGGAAGCAGCTCAAAATACACGACGCCCTTACAGTCCCAGCCAGCAGCACAGCATAAGTTAAGCTTTTGGTTGTTTGGTTGGTTTTTACAATTCCTAACGTTCTTGTTTTACTAGTTATCACGGTTATTTTTTGTTTCAAGACACGCAATGGTTTGATAAAATTTCAATTTAGAGTATTTCTATGTATTTGATAGAATTCTACTCTTCGCCTATTACATAGCCAAAATACCATTCCGTGGACTTTAAAACAACTGTTAGTAATTCACCACCTTTATTTGTTGCTTTATTAACACGCGCACATTGTCTTGTTATTCCTCGATAGTTCGACTATGGATTGAACGGCCGGGCATTTTCGTGCCAGTGGCATTTGTCAGGCTCCGTCTCACACCTTGTGCATTAACATTTCTTGCCTGGCCTGTCAAGAGTCTTGCGGCTACAGAGATCGTAATGAAATCAATTAGCTGCGAACGAGCTCGACAAAGCTCTACCCGTAAACTTTGCTTCCCTGCAGTCGTTGCTTGTCAGTGCTTATTGGCCATAGATGTCTTTATCGATCCTTTTATTTTCGTTTGCCTGTTTGCCCTACACTCACTTAAAAACATTGCCGATACCAAAACCCACATTGAAATTGTTTCACAGTTGCAAAAATACCATGTATATGTTTGACTCTGTGTCATAGCATTGGTCTCCCTAAAGGCTGCTTTGTATTCATAGAGTACATGTTGGCAGTCTCAACGGATTCTCTTTCAACACACAAACTGTTTGATCACTGAATGGTTGTCATCTACCGGGATGCCACCGGTTCGATCCCTGTTGTTGATCGAATTATCTTTGAGCGACGCTCATGAGAAATAGATGGTAAATCATATCGCTGAGATTCAGAAACCATGCTGCCACAAGGACTGTTGAGGAAATCCTAGATTCCAAACTGCCTTTAATAGTGCCCGCGTATACTGCCGCTCTAAGCACCTCTAATATAAAAAAGTGACATGTGAACTTAGTATACATGTCAATCGAATCATGAGTCCAATCATATCTAAGCATAGCTGTGATAGTCGATGTTAACCAGTATGAATTTAGCATCACGGAACTCACCTACGGTGGCGCTTGTTGTACCAGAGATGAAGTCCTCGGAGAGCAGAAGTGTTATAGAGGCTGGCGCAAGCTTTTTCATCGTATTGCCGACCTTGGTCCGCTTCTGTAGAGGTTTACCACAGCCTCGGTTGAGCCAGTCTGGTCACTTGTAGGAGAAGTCATTCGAGGACTCCATGATTATCATCACATAATGCATGCACTGACACGTCGGATTACACATTCATCTTGTCGGTTGGCTTTGCTTCACACGCAACCTCCAAAAATCACCGTCAAAGTAGCAAGAGTCCTCGGCCTTATTCAAGCGTTGTGGCTGTTAGCGACAGTGAGAGATGGATTGCATACCACCTTCTCCTTGCTTTAGCAAAACGCTGTGAGCCACAACGATGCCGATACGTTATGTGCGGCAACATCTATTTGCTCTTCAATGAATTACTAGTTTGCTTCTGCTAGATAAAGTGCTGTCGGTTCTGCGTTTAAATGACACATTAGGCATGCTCTTGATAGTGGCGGTGCGCTCAGAGTAGGTGACACATACGTATAATGCGCTCTTGAAACATCTGCTGTAGTTGTTGTTGTTGATCCTTCCGAACGAGATCTAAACTTGCTGCTGAGTTAAGTGCAGCACCTGTAACGAGAACGCAATACATGCAAGGACAAATTAGTATATTCATAGTCATATTGCAATTAGCCAACTTAAGTAACTATATATATATATATATATATATATATATATATATATATATGTTGTACAAACAGACTCTTTTAGCACCAATTAAGTAAATAAAAATAGTTTTAGGACAAGGTACATCTTTTGTCAGGCTCGACGCAGATTCTTTTATTCTGTTCTTTCCTCCACGTCTCTCTCTCTCTCTCTCTCTAATATCACCAAAGAAGCGACGCCGTTTTTCCAAGAAAGCATTGCTAAGGACAGCTTAGATAGGTCAAATACGTGTCTGTTTTCACGAAGAGAAAAGATACATGTTTTTGTTTCAGTGTTGCAATATCGATTACGGGCCATTTTGTTGTCATAATGCATGTCCGCGGACTCTGACTGACAACGACACGAGTTCGGGTGCCCTTCCATATCAGAAGGCAGTTATATCATACCCAGTCGCTCGGAGCCTGCAGCCGAGGTGTCAAGTGAATAACTGATATGCATGTGGCGGCTTATTATCGCCATCGGGACCCCTCGACCGATAATTAGATCGCCAAATCAAGGCAGGCCGCTCTCGTTGATATTCGCAGCTAATGGGATTCAATGCCGAAGCACAGAACATAACAACCTCTGGACCGGGTCATTGTAGCTCGACTCTAACGCGAGTAGTTTTCCGGGGAATACAGCTTCGGGAGGGCCCGTTTAGAAAACGTGCGTTTAGCAAATAAATGGCGGGGTTTCAATCGCTCCTTTCGCCGCAGCTGGGACGATGCTGGGCAGTAATACGCTCTACATCGGTTCCGGCTCGCGGTTGGGGAAGGCAGTTAGCGCAGTTCACCCATGCAACCTATGCAGAGCCCCAGTAAGCGACACGGGTGAGCACGCGTTATCCTGTCGCTACAACGCTGGATGTCACGTCACTTCACCATCAATGATGTGATCTCTTGCGCTCTTCACTCGGCCCACATCCCGGCAGTAAAAGAATTTCTCGGTCTCAGTCGGAGCAGCCAGATGAGGCCAGACGAAAAAACCCCTCACCTTGTGAGAATGTGGTCGTGTCTTGGTCTGAGATGTTACGTTGTCTGCATGTATACTGACTAGAAGCTACATTCAGCACACGAGCCGTTGGTGCGGGTGCAAGTCTCTCCGAGGACTGACGAAAAACAACTGACAAAAATTGTCGCAATTCATAGTTCAACCGATTGCTATAGAGACTTTCGGCCCAATCAGACTAGAGTCTACGAAATTCATTAAGGAACTAGGCCAGAGAGTCGCTGCAACTCAAGATCCCGCGTTAGCGAATACCTGTTGCAGCGCCTATCGATTGAGGTTCAGTGCGGCAACGCTGCGGCCGCACAAGGGTCTCTTCCGTCAGCCGTAAGGCTTTCGGAGATCCCGTAGGAGGCTGCACTAATTTATATATTTGTTTGTTTAGTACAAAAAAAATTGCGTTCTAATTTAAATATACATATAATTGGAGTGTGCGCATTTGCCGTCCTCTTTTTTCAATCAATCATTCAGACGCACCTTTATTTTGTCAAAGGGAGACATGTTACAATATTAACATTTTCCAAACTGTTACCTAGAATCATAGAACAGTCAAGTTACGCGTGTGCCGACATCTGCGCCACAAGGATTTTGAGTTCTCAGTGCCTTAGCCATCCGCCATGGAAACATGGTATTTACGCGATCCGTCTTTGCAATTTGTTTAGACGAGATGGTGCTACCGCTTCTACACGATTGGTAAAATAGTTAGATAGATTTGATGATTATATAATTTGACTGTATATGCAATTGTCCGCTTTGGACTGCAGTTCCCAAACAAGGAACACAATAGGCGATGTTACACTTTATTGAGACACGACGAATGAACTTCCTCTGTACACGTTCCATTGCTTCCATGTGGAAGCAATGGAACGTGTATTTGCCTACGTAAGGCCGCCACACCTCACAACAATACGTAAATTTAGGAACAACTAAACTATTATAAATTCCTATGTAAAATGGCAATCATTAATTATAAAACAGCGAAATATTGTATTAGATATAAGAGAAGTTTGTCGGATGACTTGTGTGATGTGGGCGCTAAAATCCAGTTCCGGTGTCACCGTAACCCCAAGGTCCCTAATGCTATTTAAAATAGGGATAGCCTCACCATGTATGATGTAGTTATGGGCTCTTTTTAAACACAATACTGCACATTTAGGCACTGATATAAACATTTCGTTATCCACACACCATTTAGAAACTGACTCAAACTCACTAAAGCTACTGTTTACCCGAACGCAGAACTCTCTACAAGTAAGATAACTAGCAATCCATGACAAAAAGCATGTATCAACATTCAAGTACCTGAGTTTCTGTATAAACTCTACATGGTTTACTCTATCAAATAATTTAAAGAAGTCAAAATATACACAATAAAAGGGCAGCCTATTATTTATCATAAAGGCCCAACCATGAGTCATTTCAACGAGTTGAGGAGTTGCCGTGGATTTGCCTTTAGTAAAACCATGTTGATTCTCATCCAACAAGCCTTTGGATTAAAGAAAGCTAAAGATATGGTCCACTAGCAGTTTTTCAAATATAATACATGCGATTGATGATTGAGCTACCGGTCTATATTTATCTACATTTGACTTTAGACCCTTCTTATGTACAGGAGTTACGATTGACTGTCTAAAGTTATTAGGCAAGTTCTCATAGTTTAGCTTGCTGGCTTTCTCTTTCTGTCTCTTACCTTCTCTTTGAAAAAAAATACTTAGTGTCTACATTTTAGCAACCTCCGTTTCCCGGAGAACCTCCGTTACTAGATATTGATAGAAAATTGTTTTTTTTCCGGCAAATTATCTCCTCAGATTTTTTTCAATAGGCCAGCTATATTGTGCCCCGTAAGTGCTTTCAGTGGCGTTCTATGCAGAAATTGTAGAACAATTGCGCTGAGCACATACGTAGCGATATTGTATATGAGTAAGTTCAACGACAACGACACCACCATCGCCCAGGATCTGGCAAGTACACAGTAGTGGAAACGCGTATAAAATCTATATTGGTAGTCATCGGCAGTATACAACCGCAGTAATCGCAGCAGCCGCCAACCTTCCGGCATCCGACAATGAAGAAGAAAACAAGGACAAAAACGAGATGACGTCGACGAACGAAACCCTGCCTTCTACCGACCTTGATCCAATAAAAAGTGGCGGGCGTGTTTTTCTTTCGAAATCGAATCTATACGCGCTGAAAGAATAAAGGAAGGTAAAACAACACGGTCGTGGGAGACACGGAGAAGGGGAAAAAACACCGGCCTTCGGTGGGGCAATCGCGCCTCGCCGACGAGCGACGCCACACTGAGAAGCTACTCACCGACCTACGCACGCCATGCCGGTACTGATCGGCAACCTCTAGCGTTAGGAACCTCTGCCGCTCCCTAGCCGTCCGATAGGAGACGCTTGCCGATGGCTCGCTGGCGGCTGGGTCGTTATCGGAAAGGTAGTAAATCTGCACACAAGGATCTACGCACAGACATCCCCCTTGTACATGGCTCTCTGCAAGCCTCAGGTGTGATTACGCCCGCGCCAGGATCGTTAGCGACACCTTTTAATAGATCGAAGCCGCACAGATAGACCCTGAAGAACACACACATGGCGCAAACACGCCCGCGCCGACTTGCAGTGAATTCCTACCTATTTGCTACAATTCGAATTTGAACTCTAGGCGTTACTTAATAAATGACGAGTTCCCCGTATCCACATAGTGCGGCCCTTCTCTACCGTTGCACCTACTTTTTCCTGCTATTTTTATCAAACCTCTGTCTTGCTAAATGGCTCAATGTCACGATTTCGTTTTTGATTCTTGCACTTTTCACCACTGAAGATGCGCCTTTCTTTACAGAATATGGGGTTAATAATACTTTGCTAACGAGGCAAAACAATGAAATATGGACAGGCATAACCGATTAAGCGACTTTGCATCAAGACAAATAAATACATAACATTCAATAAACGGGAATACATCGCTGAACAAAGACGACTTCTAAGTTTACTCAAATCGCAAATATAATAAACGAAGAAATATTGGTGATTTAAACAAATGGTTGTGCAGCATAATAGAACTGACGTAGGCAACCAAATAGTGTCGAGTGGAAGCATCGCAAAATTCAATAGAACATTATTGCTAGCCTCTTTATAGATCCTAATTAACCTTTTTCATTGTATCTCGCACTTCACCAAATCAGCAAAGAAGCATGTTACAAACATCATATTTTGCTATTTTTTATAAACATAAACTACAAAATCATTTTTTTTATAATTATTATTTAAACTTCTATGCACAGTTGTTCAGATCTCTAGTCATATCTATATGTAACTACTGTTCGACGCTATAAACGACGGCTTTATATTGGGAAGATATAAACCCACTGATTGGAACACAACAACTACTTACACTATTTAGGGTATTAGAGTGAAGATGTAGTACACCGCCTTACTACCTGCGCGAATAAAAGGTATTGCTATTTTTTTAAACTATTAGAACGTGTATGCTTTTCAAGCCATACTTATGGCCTACCTTATATAGGAGTCATTCATCGTGAACACCAATAATATTCGCAGTCGATAAATAATTCAAGTAAAATGCGCAACTCTTATGCATCACATAAACAGTGTAGTACACGTGCGGAGCTGTTTTATAACTTTATAGCTATTGAACTGCGCTACTTTACCATCTTGAGGTACTTTATCGAATGGCACGTTTTTCGATTGTCGTATAAGAACGTTTTCTACTCTATTCGTATGCTTATTCGGCAATGTTGCGGACGCGGGCCACATCAGTGACAGGAAATCAAATAAAGCAACTGTTCGTTGCATAAACAAGCAAGAAAGTCAGATTTCTATAGAAACCTGCTGCCACAAGTATTGTCCAGCGCTGCTCTATTCATACGAGATGCAAATGACTGGCAGGATGCACTAGGACTGCTAACAGAAGCAAACTCGTTAATAAGCGGCACTGTTTTACGTAACATACATAAGGTAATTGATGCCGCTTGATGGCTGCGACGTTATGGTAATGGCATCAGTATGACATAGTGTCTGGACAGACTTACATAAATATATCGTCGTGCCCAAGATGATCCTATAAAACTCGTGTTGTTATTACTACTGTTGTAATAATTGCTATTATCTGTTACAGTCGATATTTTAGAAATAATATATATATATTTTTTTTTTCGCGCTTGATATATATATATATATCCAGCGCGAAAAAAAAACATACGTTCGTTAGTGAGTGGTCAAACAACGAATAATAGTGATGATGATGCTGATGATGATTATTGTAAATATTGTTACTATTTTTCAAGCGGTCACCTCCAACATACTGGAGGGCATTTGAGAGGACACGGGTGATGTAAGAGTAATTTTAGGGTAAACAAAACTGCTTGCAAAATGAACGGCAATGTTCGCTTGTTCGAACGATTCGTACGTTTCGGAACGAAAGCACAAAAAATCTCGATGTATGTTTGGTTCAAGATGTGTATTGGCAGATTTACAAAGCGGCCCAAACGGCTTTTACTGCTACAACTTGTACTACTCCCGTGAGGCGGCACGTACATTGGTTGCAGCTAACGCCGGGCTTGAAGTGTGTTGCCCATCCAAAGCGCCATTGAAAGTTTTTTCTAACGACTCGAGCTAACGCTAGCCTCGTAAGGGAGTGCATGGCTTGAACATCTAGTGTCCGTATGATGTAGCCACGATGCGATGCTACGCTAAGAGCGCCTCATTCCGAAGCTGTGGGCGGATGTGGGTGCGTTCCTTTGGGTGCTACTTTATCGCGTGTTCTTGCTGGCCGCCCGCATGGCGACTGGCGAAACGCAATTGCTGTCAAGGGGTTAGCAACGGGTTACTATGCACGCGTGCTTTTCTTCTAAGTAACCTCCTGTCCGTAAAAGTTTGCTGCTCCGTCGGACGACGCCGAGGTATACACTATAAACTACTACTGACTCGATCGACGAATCGAGAACGAGGAGAGCAGCGCGTGCGGTAGACGACCACAGCGAAAGCGCCGTTTGACAGCCCGCACATTCTCGACACGCGTTTCTGAGGTGCAACAGTGAGCTGAACTCTCGATGAGTCATCACCGATGAGCCGCCTGTGTCGCGCAACGCCAGTTTCGCGGACAGGTTCTGTCAGGGTGGATCACATTTTAAATGCCATAACCTTGCAAAGGTCGTAGTGACTCGTTGGAGTGTATACACACACATATGTATATATATATATATGTGTGAGGCTGACGCAAAAGTTTATCTCGTATTTTGTCTAAAACAAAAGCACGAAATTCTTGCCGTCTTTTCCTTAATGCAAAAACAAACATTTGCAAGAACATACGAGTTCATTGAATCATAAATTTAGTTTTCTATGTTTTCAATATTATCTTGCCAACGATCAACCAGCTTTTCGATCTCTCCTATAGAAAATTTAAAAAATAACTTCTCCCTTTCCGGAAGTCGAGGAAATGTTGTACTTCTATTGAACGTCCTTGAAATACTTGCAATTCGTTTCTAGTCAGAACGCTTGGTGAGACCGTGATAAGTAATAGTCAACTTAATGATGACCGCGATAAGTAATAAACAAACCCCTTCAAGAATTGTGGACGCGATTGAGCAACTTTTCTTAGAACTCGTTGAAGTCATTAGCGGTAGAGGTCCGTGTTCACCGTCTGGTCCTTTACAGAAGTTTCAAATGAATACGATGCCTCCAATATTCTACCAACAACACAACATAACCTTACTTAAATGGACGTTCCGCTTGGGTTCACTCTCAGCGCTCGCAGACTAGAACATTTGCCAGCTTACATTCTCCTAGAAGACTCACTTTATCGTTGGTTACTAAACTAAACAAAAGCGAAGTTTGACGGTCGCGATTGAGAAGACAACTGCAAACGCGATTTGCTCTGATTTTTTGACGTTGCTAATTTTGTGAGGAACCCACTTACAAAGTGCTACACGTATTGTTATAAAAAGTAATTTCAAACTTTTTTGCGTCCTTACTATGCTTGGTCAACTTCCCTTCTTCCATGAGTTCTTCAGTAACAATCATCGAATTTCGTTGTACGTTTAAGTGCAGAACGTCCTCTCTCAGCAAAGAGGATCGCCCGGGCCCTAGTTCATCGCCCAGGTTGTTATCTTCAGCACGGAGCTTGGCAAACCATTTTCGGCAGGTCCGTTTGTTAACTGAGCTGTTCTCGAAGATAGAGGAGATGTTTCGATAAGCTACAGATTCGTACAGCAAAACACTTCTCCTTTGCACTTTTACATTCACCACTTCTCCGCTTTTTCAGAAATGAAGCAAAGGTAAGGCATAAATAGACAAGCACTATAGACGCTGGACTACTAATATAAAAATCCAAAGTTGTTTAGTATTTTTTACTGCCTACTTAAAACTCTGAACGTTATTGATAGTCTCGTTTTGACTGTTCACGTAGAAATCCGAATCTTTTTTACAAAAGTACTGTTCAGTTTTTGTCTCTTAACATGGATATTGTACTGGCGGTAGTTAGACATGCAATTATAAGATCTTTGCACGGATAAGCTAGTTCACAAGTTTTTATTTAGAGCCTCGATCGTAAGCAACAATAGCTTACAAACTCATAGCACATAATTTTAGCACACACATTTAAATTTCTGTATAGCAAGTCTTAGCAGTATTCGCAAATTTTACATGTTACACGTGTCTTTGAGTCTCTTTATTTTGGAAGGGTGTTTCTTGTTCACAATAATACGAGGTTAGATTAAATAACTAATCTCTTCTTCCCAATGTAAGGTACAACCTCGTTAGCAGGTTTTAAAACCGGCTCACTCGTAGCTCTAAGTGAGCATTTTACGCCTTATGACGTGTCTAGACAACAACGTAGTCGATGCGCGTCATATCTATTTTCGTGCATGCAATTCGTGCTACCTGTTAACTTCACATTGGCTTCACAACTTGATCAGGGTAATGATTTAATCGGCGTCTTATAGCGTCTTGCTATCTTGGTTGCGCCTCGACATAATGTCTATGCTGCCACTGTGTGAAGTATACGTTTGAACCTTCAGTGGGAATGCGAAATTCGATTGACGTTTACCGAATACTTTTCAGTGTCGTTTTGCCTATAGCAACAGCCAATTAAACATGGCATTAAAGTCTGCTACAAGACGCTTTTCCAAAATTTTCAAAATTAGGCATGGTTAGGTCAAATTTCCGGATTTAAGTAATAAAAATGCAAACAAAATCCTTGCCGTGTAAAGGAATCATATGGTGAAGCAAGATCAAGCGCAACTGTCGAAAACAGATGATATTTCTTAATAAGATACATTTCCACGTGTAGCGGCGTTTCGATTGCTGAAGCACTTAACGACTTAAGGCTATGTGTTAGGCTAACATTTGTGTACGCCGGATCTGTACTTTTCCGTCCAATCACGAGTCAATGGCAACACATGTTTAAGTATATCGTCCACGTGAAGTCACTTATGCACAAAGGTATTAATGATCGACACATACAGGCTCTATAAAATCAGCTGTCAGCCCATTCAGTGAGGTGAATGAGTAATCTGGCTGCCGTTTGAATTGGACCAGGCAAAGGACAACAGTGAGGCTTCTCTTAGGGACAAATAATGAATGTCCAGGATAGTCCCAAAACCTGACTGAAGAGCTGACTTTTTCTTCTCTTGGGTGTTTAAGAAAACTAAAAAACCTATTCTTTATAATATTATCATCCCTTTCTCTCGCTCTCTCTCTCTCTCTCTCTCTATATATATATATATATATATATATATATATATATATAGGGAGGTAGAGGAAATCAAATTTTTCATTAAATAATCCGAAATTAGTACCAATATATGCGTTATTGATTGAGGATTCACAAGTTGTTTGCTCAGACTTGACGCCTCTTACGTTCTATTTTTGCGCAATCTTCTTATGCATAGATAATTATTCCCTTCTCGAACGGGAGTTATCTTTGATCTTCTTTCACGTCCGTCGCGAAATCGACGGTACCATGTATGCGCAGTGTTCTGGGGCACTGCTTGATTGCCATATACAGTTCATAACAGTTCCGTCACTTTAGAACGTATGAATTGGTTTTTAACACAGAACTTGATGCACATTCGTTGCTTCTCCGTTTGCGGCTCCTTAAAACTGGCTGAACCTCGTTTGCTTCACTTCTTCGAACTAAAGTCAAACGAGAAACGCCGCCGTGATTGGCGCGCCTGCGTGTAGCTGATGAATGGCCCTTCTATGCAGAACAAACCGGCACATTTTGGTGATTGCGGCCTGGCGGCAAAATTCAGGCAATTGAAACTTTCCAATCCGCCCTCGAATAACAATATATACGGCCAATCTAATAATGATTTTATAATATTAGTATATCCAATGGTAGCCGTTAATGTAGTATATTTTTATCTGCGAAAGGGCTGCTGCATTTTCCAGGGAGACGTACCATTTGCACGTATTATAGAAGCAACTGTTTTGCATGAAGTATTTTGCCACTGCGAAAATAATTTATGCTTACGTCAAAAGATTCCTATTTTCATCAACATAACATCTTCTTAGCATACCTGTGCATAAATAAGCTCTAATGCGATCAGACGGATGACTGCACATGCTCTGGACGGGTATTACCTCTCATCCAACAATACAGTTTAATATCGTCGGCATAGTCATAATGTCTAGCTTTCTCTGGAATGTGTTCCCTCATATCTAGAAGAAGAAACATGGCATACATAAAGCCGGTCACAGGAAGCTTCTTTGTAAGATCCCAAGATTGAGCAGGAACGTTAGTCACTACCGACCTCCCCCCAGACAGAGCAACCATTCACAAAGAAATCATATTACTAAGTCGATTTAATATGAATACCTACCCATAGACACTTGATAAGAAGCACTAACTTATATTATGACTACTTACCATACATTGGTAATAGTTTAATTGCAGCAGTATTAAATCTAAACTTCTAGTCAAAATATACAAAACACAGGAAGACGTGTTTTGTTTGATTTTTTTAAAAATCAGTAAACAACAGTGCTTCCTAGAAGTTTACAAACAATTATTTATGCCTTATGCAACAGACGGACACATTTCTTCTTTGTATCCTTTCGTGTAAACAAGGGTCAAGATACTCACGAAGGCCACCTGAGAGCACCCGCCCTTCACTTTGTTATCTTTTCTCAGTTTGCCATCTATTTACTTCTCTCCGGTCTTAAAGCGAAGACCTAGAAACATTCCTCCTATGTTTAAAAAAAATTCGTTATCTTTAGACGAACGACAAAAACTCATCTTTGAACGATTTTATAACGACGGCGCTGTGGCCGACCTTTTTAGACTCAGCCTTATCACCCCCGTCGACAAGAAAGACTCGGAAATGAATGCTGACAAGTGCCGGCCAATTTTGCAATGCTTGATACCATGCTGCATTAACTACTTAAATAGGTTATTGATCTTAAAACGCTTACGTTGTCCCGCCCAACATGGCTTCGCCGTCTACCGTTCTGCGTGTACACAGCTTTTAGAAATAACCCAGGACCGGGCTTTGTTTATAAATGCTCGAAAAACGTTTTACTATGTTTACTTTGACCAAAATAGTGCATTTGACAGAGTAGATCATTCTCTTCTGCTCCACAAATTGAAACATCTAGGTATACATAGTATATGTTGCAAATCTTTTGTTCTTCCCAAATCTGCATATTGCTCTCCTGTCTGGGAAACTTTTCAATAAAGAGTTTGCTTTCGCGTTTAGTGTCGATACCAGCTTGACTACTTCGTATTCCGAAGCAGCTCACATGCAAACGCGGTACACATCTTGCCCTATAAGACGCACTCAGACAAGTTCCACAACTGCAAACACAGGAACTTTTGAGAAGCTTTCATCTATTCCGCAGAAACCACAATTAAATCGCTTCGTCGCTGGAAACGACCATTCATTAATTCGCTCTGTCCCTCGGCCGCCGCTTACAGCGACAACAGCAGAAAAGTAAACTACGGTCAATGCGGCATTGTGCGGACATATTTCAAGGAACTTGGCACTCAGCGTTGTTGAGGTCGAATCGAGCTCACTCCTCAATGTGGCATCACTTTTGTCTCTGTGGCAGCTGCATCTCAGCTGCCGACAGGGATGGAGACATCGACAACGTTCATAACAACAGGCATACAACGACAACAGGCACAGCAACGAACGAGTACAACTAAAACAGCAATCGTTGTAGCAGCTACTACGATTTCTACTGCCACTACTGAACATTACTGATCATTCAAAGCGGTATCTATCGGGCGGCGGGTCTTGTTGCTACCAGCAGCTGCCGCCGCTAGGCCGTGAAGGTCGTCAGGGCCACTGTCAGTTGTGACAGCACGACCGCTCTTCGGTCTTAACCAGTTGCCAGTCGCCGTGTCAAGATGAGTCAGTTCGTGTTGTTAGATAAACGAATGAGCACGCCGACACGGTCAGGTGCGAGGCGTGTCTCGCTTCGCCTCGTGTTTGGCCTCGGATCGAGGAACCTGCAACTCCTGTTGACAGCCGGCTATGCGTTGCCATATTGATTAGCACGCGGGCCAATTTTCAGAGTACTCTGCGAGCAAAACACCTCACCATATGCTCCGCCCAACAACAACAACAACAAGGGCGCGAGAAGTTTATTGTTCTTATGTCGAGTTGGTCAAAAGCCAAAAGACGCCCGTCTCGTTGGGACATGCACGTGTCATCGTCATCTACTTTGTGAGGCTTTCTACGACCGCGGCAGGACGGCAAGGACAGATACGGTCGCAGACTTTGTTAATAATAAACCAACCCAGCACAGCATGATAGATCTGTAAGAGGCTTTTAGGTTTACATGCCGCATGCCTGAAAGGTGTCTGGACAAATCAGTCTAATTCTTGGAAATACTCATTAATAATTATATATATATATATATATATATATATATATATATATATATATATATATATATATATATATATATATATATATACATAAGGCTTAACTGTTACCAGAAATAGATGTTGGTACAAATCATACTTTCTAGTGCCACCCATACCTACTCGAATGTAATAAACAATGTCAATCCTAATACATATATGGCTATCTAAACACTCATTATTACTATATATTTAATAAACCCTCACAGACCATTATATGCGCTTGTCTTTCAGTCTTCTTCATCCGTGCTATAATTTCTTCCTCTAAATAATCATCCATTATGCTCATTGTACTCTCTGTACTCCACTCTTAAAACCTGCACAAATATTTGATACGTTATGGGAGTAATTGTGGTTATCTATTTTGTAGTGTGTCATTATCTATCCCTTTTTGGCACTCGTTATATGCCTCATAACTTCCCATATTGCTCCCCCTAGGTATATCTCTCTAACCACGAGATTGTCATTTTGACAGCACTGACTTTTTCAGACGAAAATGGTCTGTGTGTCCCAACTCCCACAAACTTGTTTTCCGTATTCCGATTTGTACCATACTGATTGCACACGCTTAACCCTGGCGGCACTTCTAACTTATATAAGTGCTTTTCTATTATTATAACTATTATGTTTTCTATATTACTAGCATATTTTCATTTTACCGTGCTTCCTCTTTGGCACCTTCTGATCTAACCTTACTTCCGATCCTCGCTGTAATTGTACTCCTTCTAGTTTCTTATTGCTGGACTTAAAGTTGGATTTAAGTAACACCTGAAATGGACGTTATAAAAGAAATACATTTATAATGTATATTCATATGAAATTAATTCATTGTAAGCAAGTTCTTTGCTCGGAAGTGGTTAGTTGTCAATAGGTGGCTAAAATTTGGCGGTAACGTGCTTATTCACTAGTATTTAGCAGATAATAGAGTTTAACCTGGCGGCGCATTAGACCCAGCTAGAGCAAGTGAGACAGAGAGGGAAAATAGACAGCCGATTACCCTAATTGGATTTGTGAATGTACTTAGATGTACGTGCAGATTGAACATCTAGTCTGTAATGCAAGTACAAGCTCGACAAAAGGTGCTCCATCCACCTACACGCGCAGACTCATGCTATTGGAAACACTGTAGCAAGGCAACAATTGACACATGAGCTCATCACTCATGCTCGCGCCCTTATAGAACTGTCCGAGAATAAGGAGCGACCCAATGTCGTCATAACGTCCTGCTGCGTACTAGAAAGCACAAGGTTTGTTTAATGACGACGTTGGCACGTTGAGCATGGAAGGTAACACCTTAGGCTGTACATAGGTGTATGCGCCTCTATGTAGGTATATGCACTGAATAGTTTTTCAATTGTTTCAATCTCATCCTAAAGCTGTAAGGCCAGCAGACAGGAGCAGTAATTGGTTTATTTTCCAATTAATTACTGGAGGCTTTTCGCATAAGGAGTTTTATTTCACCTTTATTTAGGTAGTAAATATTATATATTTTTAATATAAGATTTTGTCATATAGAACGCAAAAATGATATATGTTCATATGAAATACAGAAACAAGATGAACCCCTTGCAGGCGGTTCTGGAAAGGAATGACTAGGCAGAGAGGAACTGAACGAAACTGTTGGATGGCCTGTATAATGATGAAATCGATTAAACCAAAAGGTTCTCATACAAATTGAAGTGTTATCAAAGAAGTGCCGCAACGAGGGTAATAAGCGGCAAAAGAGTAGGTTTTGTGGTGTCTTTGACACCGTACTCGCCAAGAGCATGTAGGTTGGTGGCACGCCCGATACGCAATGCGTTATTGCTAACCTCCTCCAAAAAAGTTAGCTTTTTGCTACTGTGCAGCCCACATCGAAAAAGCGGCGCTGTTCAACGGCTAAGACACTCGTATATATATATATATATATATCTAAATGCAACTCCTTTATCCTCACCTAAGCTGCAAGGATTTGCACTACACTGTAGACTCTTATATACACCAAAGCTATATCCCCCTAATTGTCTATTCGCTACTGCCTTCCTTCTTCTTGAATGCGCTATCAAGGATTTCTTCACTCCTGGCTAGTTACACTATAAAAAAACATCCTCGTATCTATCTTAACATGCGGTATCCTATCACATCTTTTGAAAATTGCAAACCTTTCAGTGCTGTGCCCACCAAAGCACAGCCAGCTCTACGTCTACGTCTGACTTCAATACATTTTGTTCCTAGCACCGTCTGCTCAGCCTAACTTAACTTAATAAATACGGCCGCCGTAGGCTTGTCTATTTCCGTGAGATTAAGCTTAACATTCGACCGTTGTGCCTGCATATTGCACCTGGTGCCCCTTTAAATGACGCCATATCGCCGCACCAGTTAAAATAATTTACTCTACAACCCGAGGGTATCTCATTCACATTCCATTACTCCTCAATAACCTAGAAAGATTACTTTTCTGAAACCATTGACATCTGTCACATTAGGCACGCATGCAGTAGATATGTTCCTGCTGTGTCAGTTAACATATTTTGAATCGAATAGATTTATTATATGTATGAATGTATGCATGCGCTTAATCGATAAATAAATAAAAAAGCGACGCGCTTTTGCTTATTGGGAGAAATTTCTGCCGGGAACTAGATATCGATGCGGATAGCCGCATGCTTTAGATACACAAGCAGGCCAAATACCGAAGTATAATGCTTGACAGAAATTTTAGCAGTGCTGCCCGCATTTTCAATAAGTAAGACGCATCAAGTGGCAAACGAGTTTACCAGGCTAATGCTAATACCAAAGAGGCCCTCGGAGAAAACGCGCCGTCTTCTGTTCAGTCGCTGACTTACTTCTGCTCTACGGGGCATCAGTGTGGGGATCAACTGCACTACAAACCAAGACGAATAAGAAGAAGCTAAACAAGGCGCAGATGATTCTGATTATAGAGGTCACCAGGGCATACAGGACGGTGTCTATAGCCGCTGTGCTGGTTATTGCCCCCATGATACCTTGGCCAAACGTATAAGGAATGGGTTGGAGCGAAACAAGGGGCACCAGGACGATGTCAAGCCCAGACCTTACGAAATGGAACCGATGCGAGTATGCGGAAACTGCATACTACGTAACTTAAGTTCTCTCTGTTTATGGCAGAAATCGGGAAGACAGAAGTAGACATAGGTATTTTATGCAACGCCTGTAAGACCGATGACGTGGATCATACACTTTCTGCATGCAGGACTCTCGACGGCACGAGGCAGCACGAAAAGATGAGAAGTCTACTCCCAGGGATCCCATGGCGTCACACACATCTTTGTTGAAGCAACGCTTGTTAAGAATTGTAGATGTTGGACTAAAAATTGTTGTTTGAACATTTTAGCATTATTTAGCATAGTTTATTTATAACTTTATTATGTTAGCACCTTGGAGTGAACAATTGTCTCCGCGTGAACGTGTGGTCACGGGTTCTTTAACCCAGGAGATATATATATATATAACTAGATATATATCTTTAATGCTTTAAAGATGGCGCGTAATACAGAATTTTAAATAATTATGAAGCCGTCGCCGGTGGTGTACGAGGCAATGCATAGTCTTATAAAATATGCCACAGGGGTCGCTTAAAATGATTCCGCTGTCATGCTTCTTACTAGCGAGCGATCTTCCAGGCTAATTTAAAAATCGGCATTTGCAGATGATTTCTTGTTTTAAGTCAGTAATCAGCTAAAGGAGAAGAGCTGAGACTAAATAATTGACTATAATCGAATTACCGGAAAACTGTTTTACCAACTATGTATAAAAACTGGTTTTAGAAAGGAAAATTGTATTTCCACAGTATTGCTAACCCACAGGGTTCTTTTAAAACGATGGCTCTAAAATAAGCAGCTCGGAGACTAAAAAATAAGGTCGTCAATAACGACCCGCCGTGCTGCGATGTTCCAAGCAATGTTTTTAGACCTAGAAGTAACTGTACTGCAAAAATAGGCATCTAATCACAGAAAAGCCGTGCACAGAAGCCTTGTCTGCCGGAGAGGTGTCACCAGCATCTGCAGACAACTTTGTGGCGTGTATCGTGTTCAACAATGTCCTAGCGCATTGCCCACTAAATAAATTCTGAGAACGTTGTAATATAATACCATATAAACCGAACTTTGACTACTGAAGTAACTTACTACGACCGTGCATATATATATATATATATATATATATATAAGGCCTTGCCTATAACCACGTAGATTTTGTCTGGCCAAGCTTCATTAATTTGATTAGGTGGCTTGTGCAACTGGAAATATCGAGATGAAGACCAGATTCCCTTTACCCGAAGGGGGGTTAGCGCTCCGAACGCGTCCCCTCAAGAAGGGAATCTCATTTTACGAGAACTATCTACAGTTAAAAAAGAACATAAAAATATGACGTGCTCGTTTGCATAGTCATAGGACTCTAGCAGTCTGGTAACGCTGTGTACAGGGAGATGAGATGTGAGACTACTGCCGAATTTTTATTGTACAATACAACAAACAAATGAGTTTATATTCAGTCTTCGTTTCATTCAGTGCCAATATCGTGACTATAATTGTTATTATAATGAATCTAACTAAGCAAAATGCAAATAAGGTTTTGCCTCGCAATTTCGAAATTTGGGAACAAGCGAAAAATAAATTGGGGTACAATTGAAAAAGTAATGGGCACGAAAGCGAATGTTATTATATATAATAATTTCAGCAAAAGTGGTAGTATCTAAATATTAACCGTAACTGTCGCATCTAGGGTAATTTGAATCTAGCTGAGAACTGCTGATCTAAAAATTACAATAAAGTTAGACTAACGCTATTTATAACAAGACGTTTTCTAAAATTATTATACTTTTTTGGTACTTCGGCTTTGTGCTGACATGGACTGGGGTTTGCTCTATTGAAGTGTTGGTTCTCTTCTAGCCATTTAGACAGTAGGGGCTTAAAGATCTTCCATATCTGAAGAATTCCGTTCACGATGTTTGAAGATCCTTTAAATGTTTTTCTCGAGACTTTGGCTGCAGTCTTTCCGGTTATTTATTCGATGCTTGGTGGGGGGGGGGGTCGAATATTGGTGGGGAGAGGTGACAAAGCACGGTCTCACTGTCTTTGTGCATTATTTGTGTAGGACCCATAGTTGCTGTAGGTCGTGCGGCATCAGCATAGGTCTTCTGTCCATCTGTCGAGGTTTTATTATTTTTCTCTACGACTTGAACCATTGAAGGAAAATCCGTCCTTGACGGGGAGACGGGTGAATACTTTCTTGTAAAGTTTCACTCTTTGTGCTTCGGAATATATTCGTCTTACACCACAATTGATATCGTTGGAAGCACGGGTTCCGCCACAGTTGACACAACGGGCCTTATCATGGCATTCCCATAATTGGTGTCCTGGGCGGCCGCACTTTCTGCTCGTGGGTTCACCTTGTTTTTGACAATCGGTAGCCTTATGTCCGTACTTATGGCATTGTAAACATTGCAAAGGACACCCTGCACATAACGTTACTTTAAAGATTTCGTCGACGATAGTAACCTCTGAGACCGGCATGGTTTGCCTCCATTGTCATGTGTGGCCACAGCAAATGTTTCCCGTTTTACTTGGCCTACAGCCTGATCTTCCAAACATTCAAGCAGATCTTCTTTGGTAAACTGGGGATTAACACCGGAGATTCGTCCCCAGAACGCTGACGTATCTTCACAATGAGATATTGATACCCCGCAAAGCATTTTCAGCGTTTTTGCAATTGCGACCTGGGTTGGTTCTTTGACACGGTTCGCTAGCTTTTCCTGCGCTGTGATACGCGCATGCGCTCCCGGCAAAGATTGCCTTATTTCATTATATATTTTTAGTAGGCTGACAGTCTTCAGTACGGACGGGTTATCCGGACATTGAAAGATAATCTTGGGATCAGCAAGCGCTTCCAAATTAGCGACTCTTCGCCGAATATGTGTACCCGATGCGGCGTTCTCCTTGGCCACTTTCCTGGCCGCAGCCATGACGGCTTTATCAATTTTCGTTGGAACAGTAGACCAGCCTCCACCCTCTCCTGCAGAAACAGCTGTTTTACTAGGTGGACCTGACGGATCGTCCTCCATATGAGAGGCATCTTCACTTTCGAGAGCCCTCTCCATCATACCTGCTAGCCTGGCCTCTCTCCGCTGGCTCTTTTTGGTGGCAGCTGATTCTCTTGAGGATGTTTTGGTTCTAAAGCACTTTGCACCACAAAGATGACTTCCGCCGTCGCCGGCACGTCTGCTAGCTGCGCAGCAGGGAAGCGGCGAAGAAGCACGAGATGATAGCGGGGAGTAGTCAGGCCTGCTACAGCAGACGGCGGGTGATCCTGGCCGAGATGTGTAAGGTGAACAACTTGCCGTTGACAAAGCTAACGGCGATTCGGCGCGCTGTGCCGATTCATCGGCGCCTTGGGAGCAAACAACTGGCTGTGTTATGGAACCATCTTGCCGTACCTGATCGCCTTCCGACGGCTTATCCAGTATGGACTATGTCGTTATTAGCTTTGAAAACAAATCAACTTCGATGGAAATGTCAGCACAGAGTTATCGCGACTCTATCAGGATCCAGTCACTGGCTTCACACTCGACACTAGTACGTAAATCCTTTGTAATTAGCACCATTTTTGTCACTCGAACTACACACGTCTTCATTCGAGGCCGTCTAGCAGGCGAAAAAAAAATATTATTACTATTAGTAAATGTTCTCAAATCGACTCTCGCATAGAGGTAAGCAAACGTAATGTCATTCCGGCTGCAACTTTTTACAAACACAATGGTAACTGTAGTAGGTTTTAATTATTATAGACTCCTTGCAAATATTTTTAAATGTATACATACCTTTAGGAATGTGTATATAATAAATAAATGCCATTGTTCAAAAAATTATTATTATTATTATTATTATTATCATCAAACTAAGATGATGTTAAGTGGCCATCAACACTCGAGCAATATTAATATTATAAGCAATATTGTCGATATTATATAATTAATATATTAGTAATTGTGATATATGTACATAATGATAATAATAAACCCTTTCCGAAAAAATATTGTTATTTTTAATAATGTTATTATTGAGACTTATATAATTCATTTATTGTAAGCAATCATAACGGTGGGAACATTACATTTAAGTCCCAGCGAACGTGTGCACTGTAACAGGGGGTCTAATGTAGAGACCGCCATCTCTGTCTGTTGCCAATCTCTGTTTGAAAGCGGTCACTGGCTTCACACTCGACACTAGTACGTAAATCCTTTGTAATTAGCACCATTTTTGTCACTCGAACTACACACGTCTTCATTCGAAGCCGTCTAGCAGGCGAAAAAAAAATATTATTACTATTAGTAAATGTTCTCAAATCGACTCTCGCATAGAGGTAAGCAAACGTAATGTCATTCCGGCTGCAACTTTTTACAAACACAATGGTAACTGTAGTAGGTTTTAATTATTATAGACTCCTTGCAAATATTTTTAAATGTATACATACCTTTAGGAATGTGTATATAATAAATAAATGCCATTGTTCAAAAAATTATTATTATTATTATCATCAAACTAAGATGATGTTAAGTGGCCATCAACACTCGAGCAATATTAATATTATAAGCAATATTGTCGATATTATATAATTAATATATTAGTAATTGTGATATATGTACATAATGATAATAATAAACCCTTTCCGAAAAAATATTGTTATTTTTAATAATGTTATTATTGAGACTTATATAATTCATTTATTGTAAGCAATCATAACGGTGGGAACATTACATTTAAGTCCCAGCGAACGTGTGCACTGTAACAGGGGGTCTAATGTAGAGACCGCCATCTCTGTCTGTTGCCAATCTCTGTTTGAAAGCGGAGCTCAAAAGTATATCCATATCTCATCACCTGTGACCAGAAGTTGGCCGGGTGTCGATTTTGGTAGACCATCAAAAAGCCCTGCGCAAAAGCAAAGTGAGGTCATTTTTGGCTACAGCTTCCCAATTTCCACAGCACTCTGCGACAACAGCCTCATTCGAAGTTTTGTAGCTAATATTAGACGAATTTTTTTATAATTATACAAACATTGTACAAAGCTATCTTTTCTCGCAGACGAGATTCGGGCATGTATGTTCAAAAAATAACGTCTGCTGCAAGTTGAGCTTGGCGATAGATTCGTCATGCTGTTCACTCAGGCGGGGCGAAATTCATACTAGGCCGTGAAAATTCCGGATCCAGATAGGGCCAGGTTGTCTAGGTGAAGCGGATGCACGCTTAGACAATACAACCACCCAAAGCAGAAGGCGCGACGGGTTCTTCAATCGTTTTGTGCTACATAACATGGTATATACATATATATATATAATATATATATATATATATATATATATATATAGATATATATATATATATATATATATATATATATATATATATATATATATATATATATAGATATATATATATATATATATATATATATATATATATACAGCTTTCCTAAGAGTTATTGAGCGTCACGCATCACCTATCGTCACCGTGTATCACGATTTTAGTCTAATGTTTCAAGGGCTTGATAAACAGGAAATGCGTTTACCGGGGGAAATCTGAAAGCCGGTTCCAGTCTTTTACGATAACGAATGGTATCGAAGCCATATTTCACAACTTAGTTGCTTTAACCAAATTTGCAAATCCCTAGAACGATCGCCTCTCAAGAGCCCGACCTAGTAATTCCTTAACGGTTCTTTGTGGTAGCACGACCGCTGGCTCACAGCGGTATGGCTGATAATCCATTTTCAAAAAGCATAACTAGAAGAGCTCCGATAGAAGATAATTATAACTAGGAGTGCACTAAGCACCCTAGACCACGCCGCCATATCTTCAAAGGCCTTGCGCACGGTAGGTAGATCCGTCCCGTGTTCGGCTCCGGGCCGATTCGACTAGCTTTTATGTTTCGTATAAATTTCGCTGCAAAGTATATCGTAAGCGGATTTATATCTTTATATTTTTTAAAGTATATCCAACGCGTGCTTGAATTCGTGCTAACGCACAAAATAAAATATATACAAAGGCACAGATATATCCAGAGAGCTATGTATATATACATATATATAGAAAAATATGTGTTTTTTGTGCATGTGTTTAAGAAAGTAGTCATCTTTCAACAAGACTATATATATATATATATATATATACATGGCGGACCTGACCCCTTTATCAATTATAAAATACATGTTTTTAATATTGCTGGCATAGCTAAATGGTGTTCAAGTCCGAATTCTAAATTGAAACCTATTGCCGATTACGTTTGGCATACGCTTGAGAGCAATTCCAGAAGGATATATACAGGGTGTTTCAGGAAAATTTGAAAAGCGATGTACATAATTGTAGAGCTGGTTCAAGCAAATGTTTATATATATATATATATATATATATATATATATATATATATATTAAGTTAATGCAAGTTCTTGCCGCTTTGGTATTTTTTTCGTTCGGAGACTTACAGCGCACTCTAGGTACCATTACCATACTTAAGGGTGATATGTGTTGACGTAAGAATCCCAGAAAGATTCCAACACTGTTTGGAAAGACGAACGAACTGCTGAAAATGGTGTGCTCTGTTCCGTGGTACACATTTTAACCCAATGTCTGGTCGATCTTATTGTTCTTATTCTTTGGAAAAGGCCGTTCTGCGGCAAAAAAAAACACGAAAAAATCAAACAGTTACTACTTGAGAGCTTGCGGAAGAAGTTGAAGTTAGCCATGCAACAACTCACTCAAGTGAGTTCTTCACAAACTAAGCAACGCTAAAAAATTGGAGCGCATGCGCGTGTACACTTCTCTCTTCAATCGTCATTGGCAAGCTTTGTTCATCGATCATATAGTAACCTGCGATGAAAAATTGTATTCTGTGAGAACGTAAGTAAGCAAAGGATAAGAAAGGAGGGCGCAGGCAAATCTGAAAGAAAGTTAGTGAAACCTGAATGTGTGATATGTAAAAAGTATACAACCTAATTTGGGAACCTATTAGAAGCCCATTATGCTTTTTGAATCTTGCACTATCAGACTTTCTCTTATTCCGGTCTTCAAAGGCGTCCAAAATGAAGTACAACACTACATCGTCTAAGGCTTTTACAAAAGAGAGTTCGAAAGGAGGGAAGATTATATTGATGATTCATAAAAATTGCATGTTTTTAAATTCGTGTTCTCGCTCTAGGCAAAACGGCAAGGAAACCCAATAATAATAATAATAAGAGCAAACCCCTAGTCATAGGTTCAATATTATAATATTTGCCTAAGCTGTCAATATTGCTGGCCCAATTTGCTTCGAATGCGTTGCACTAAGACAAATCGGAGTCTATACTTATCTGCATAGATAAGCCCATTCCTATTCATATATAACTGATGCATACTCCACATTAGCTTGGCATAGCACTTTTTTGAGACTTAAGCTTCGATACTAGCAAACCAACACCGCATCCGACATGCTATGCGTCGCAGCGATCGCCTTATCCAAGTGCTATGATAGCTGCCTGATAATAACACCCGCATCAAACACTACTCCAAACTTGACACTCGTAGGCAACTTCAGCCGATTGATCCCCTGCATTTGGGCGTTTCCTGGTCATCTGGGTTCCCTGTTTGGTACGCGCCCACACGCGACAGCGTGACTGGCGTCGGTGTGAGACTCTGTCGCGAAATCCCCTGTGCTCGATGACACGACCATGTTGCATGAGGAAAACCGGTACGTCAGGTTTCAACACGCCGTTCACATAGTGAACGGGGATCTCCTCTTCTCGGGGATGTCATAGCGTCGGTCTGGTCATGCAATTCTCTGGGGGGAGTGACCTATAGGTAGGCCCATCGATACGCTAAACTGTAGATAGAGGTGCCGCTGCGCATTTGACTAGTCTCAAAAATCGTTCTCTAGGAATATTTTTCTACTTAATGCTGTCGAATTTGCATGACGCGTGCGTAACTGTATGAGAATTCCTTCACAATTACGTCATTGACTCAAACCGAAAGGTTTGAGTCAGATGTGTTTTGCTAAAGCTCCGGAGGGTAATCATTTTGCTTGCTGTCCGTTCTTATAAATCTGTCACATACACTACCTATGACATGTGGCAATATGTTTATATTATTTATTTATAAGTATGCACACGTATCCACAAATTATGCAAGATGAACGAGTATCAGGGGCACCGCACACAATAATTTAGTTAAACCAAGTTTACTTGATAGAAATACTCTACGTCTCAGTGCAACGCGAAGAAGGGCAACACAGTCAGTTGTCGAAGAAACAGAAGAGGTGCATGACGACTACTAGGAAATCGCTTCTGATAGTAAGACAATAATTAAAGAGCAGCAACCAATACAACGAAAATAATATTCATCCTTTAAACAGAACGACCAACGCACATTATGTGTGCAAGTTAAAAAGCTGCAGAACAGCGTAGATCTGGCAAGGAATAAAGCCAGAAACGGCCTTCATCAACAAAGTTAGAGTGACGTACAACTCGTAGTAGCAGAAGAACACATAGACGCGACATTTTATAAAAGAATTTGAAAAGAGACATATAGTAGTGCTTATTGCAACAAACAAAGTATCCATTCTATGCCGTGTTCTAACCATTGCAAACTAAACAAAGAAAGGACGATGGTTGTCCCAATAAAAACCCTCTTGGTATTCACAGGTATTTCACAATTCGACGAGAATGGCTTCACGGAGCCACAAACCACCTTTGAGTGATCGCTCTCGTTAATCCTTAAAAATCACGTTGGATAACATATGATAAAAATCACTTGCTTTATAGTATGCTGCGGCTTTAAAGAAATGCGACAGTAGTATGCTGTCGGCCCTTGAACAGAACGGCTATGAGCAACTTGGATTACGACTGCTCGCGTCAGAGGTCTCCTTAATCTGAGTGAGATATTTCGGGAATGCACAAAGCGCATGCTTTACCAGCATCTAAGATTGACTCGTATGGAACCCACAAACCCATCAAACCCGGATTTTTATCCCACCTCTTAGGTGGGATCCCACGACCCCATAAATACAAATGTGCAACGGCGGGAATCGAACCCGTGCACCCATGTGCCGGTGGCAAGGCGCACGCAAATGCACCACGTCACCGGGCTCGAGTGTAACTCGGTTAGAGAGGTGCGACTTGTCTCCGTAACCATACGAGGCCGGAGCTATTATAGATGGCGGATAGCCAGAAAGATCTTCTAACAACTTTTCAAATCAATCTCTTACCCCGGAACGTGCAATACGACAGCACACACTAGCTCTCGCAACAACATTCCCTGCTCAAAACACACTAACCCAAAATGTTACACACCTGGCAGAC
The DNA here is from genome assembly GCA_003439945.1 of Dermanyssus gallinae. NCBI lineage: Eukaryota > Metazoa > Arthropoda > Arachnida > Mesostigmata > Dermanyssidae > Dermanyssus > Dermanyssus gallinae. The sequence goes on along the minus strand of QVRM01004207.1, from coordinate 476,240 downwards.
CTCGTTTGCGCAGGTGAAGAATACGACATACAGGTAAATACGTTCATTAAAAAACATTTAACGCATAAGGTGTTAACGCAGGCTCCCCGCAACGGGGCACAGTCAACATCGAGGAGGCAGCAACGCTGCGATGGTTAGCCGAAACACAAAAAATGTGTACAAAAAACAGATCTACTTGTGCTCATCGAGCACTGAACGGCGGAAAATCGTCGGATACTGATCTACCACAATGACTAGAACCTATCGAAGTACAGAAAACAAAACCTGCTACTCAACTTGCTTGCCCTTGGGGCACAACCTCGTGAAACCTCAGCTGAACCAAACAACATCACGTTTTAAGATTAGATTTTCGACCTCAGAACACTCACGGCATCGATTGCTTCTTTTTCTAAACCAAAACACTGCAGCGATGTCATTTCAACTAGTGCACTCCGTACTTTAAAAGAAGACTGTTTCATAGCAACACTACTGAGAAGCCTATTTAAGATTAAGTGTAGATTGGTAGCAATTTTGTCCAGGACTCATTTGCAGGCGCTGTAGGTGTTGCGTACTCTTTAATAATGCATAGGTATCTAACGCTGCAGGTAATCGATGTCTGTGACAAATCGCAAGCCATTCTACCGTGTCCTTCTCGTGTGTAATCGTTCGTTAGCATACATCGAAAATATGCCTATGCGAAAATATGAAACACACCTACTAAAACATCAGCTGCAAGACTCACGCTAACATCTACTGATACCGTAGCAAAAGTACCTATATTCCGATCTCCGGCGCAACACTGCGCGCCCCCGCAGGAACTCATTAATCACCGTATGCTAATGCATAGCCATAAGGCATGAATTGTTGCTAATATTACTGTATAAGCGCACTCTGTAATTGCCGTTAATGCGTAATTCAGCCTGTAGGTCCGTTAATGTCTCTATTGCGCGTGTGCTACGAGCTGGCCTAGGGCACTTTAAGAGCATGATCACACAGAACATGGATTCTTCTAATGCAAAGAAGGCGTAACGCTAATTAGAGTGCAGATTAGAGTCAGACACGAGCCATCCGAGTCTAGGTGTACTGCAGTCGTGCTGCATTAGATTTATCACTCCTTGTGACAATTTTGCAATTGGGCACGAAATCCGCCAAGCTGCATACCAACATAATATATCAAGACGAACGTATATTCAAGCGATAATTACGTTACGTGCACGGTAGTGCGTCAGAGGGATGCCCTTAGACGTTAAAATATTATATATTAGCTACAAAAACACGCAGTGTTACAACATCGTAATAAAAAACCATATCTTGCTTTTTTCTTTTCTAGGATGACTGAGCTATAACTGTTGTAGCTCGATGAGTAGAAAGCTAGTCTATAATAATAGCAATTAAGATAGCGTCCAAAACTACCTTTACTGTTTACTCCTAAGTTTAAGTAAAATAAAATTCGAACGTCAAACATTATGTAACTGAAAACTCCGTTCGATTTTGGAATGTATGTTTCTATAAATCTCGTCTTTGTCCTGTATTCTCAGATGTAAAGAAGCATTGAGAAAATACGATCTTAATTTCCAGAAAAGCATGCAGTAATGCTTCCCTCAGAGATTGAGGAGCATATCGGTGCTAGATTAAGAAACACGCTATTTAGAATATGTAATGAAATATATCGGACTATGCATATATATATATATATATATATGCAAGCGCCTGAGACGTTGGCTCATGTCGCTCAGATGTGCGATACAACACACAAACAAACCATAAAGAGACATGACGACGTCTGTGATCGCGTGGCGCGTCTTCTCCGCGAAAGGGGTCATGAGTTGGTTTGTGAGCGAGTATTCCGTCGACCGGACGCACCGGGTCTAAAGGCCGATCTCGTAATAACAACACCGAGATGCCGAGGTTGCGGCCCGAACCGGGACCTGGCAAAAGCGCGGCAAGACAAGATCACTAAATATGACGTCGAGTTCGTAAGAGCGGCGCTCCCCGACCCGCAAAAACCTCGCAGATTCGGATCCATCACTATCTCTATGAGTGGTGTATGGGACTCCAAATCTGCGAGGACGCTCTTGGAGCTCGGCGTCACGAAGAGGAATCTTATGGATCTCACTGTTTTAACTTTGCAAGGTACTTTGAGGATATACCGCTCGCACCGGGTCCATAAGAGCGGGGGCTACCATCAAGCAAGGACACGAGCAACTGATTCTTAACTTCACGTGACACTTTTTTTACCACCATTTTTATTAAGGCGAGCACTGCCGAGTATGCAAACGTATTGTAAATGATTAATAAATCATCACAATGTTTTCTATTTATTTATTTATACATTATTATTAATATTATTATTATTATTATTATTATTTATGTGTAGCAAGATAAACATTTGTACATCTGTGGGTGTCGTATTTTATTGTTAAGTCATATATCAGCTAGAGTTAAAACTACGGCACATAAAGTAGGACTTGGATAAGAGCCAGGAATGGACACATGCATCCTTTATTCGGTAAATTGTGTCATCCATCACACGTGACTACCAAGCGTGAGCCAAATAGAGGATTGTCCTTTATTTTATTAAAACCAATAATACGCTTTAGTTTTAGAATTTAATAACAAACACGACCGCAAGTAATCAATTCTGCGGCATGACAATGCATTTGAATTACAGTCGAATGAATGTAGTGGGGTACTCTTCTCGAAGAAGCAACTCTTTACACAAAATAATATTCGAATTGCTCTACATACCTCCAGTAGTTGCAAATGCCATGGGCATATTCATTGCGACAATTCTAATGACACCGTTATGGGCGGTACTATTCAGCATATTATTAACAACCGAACAACTCACAGGAATCTGGTCAGAGTGCTTATTGAACATTATCGCAAAAGGTTAAGGCGATCCGCTGGCGGGGCATACCAAAGAAAAGCTGTGTTTATAAGATTATGCCAAGCGTGCCACCGCGGCGCTATTATTCTAACTTAAGGCCTTAGAAACCATCCTAAGCGAATAGCACGGCTCGCGGACAGGAAACCCAGATATAACACCCATCGCAAGACCTTCTAAAATGCATCGATATTTCTGTAAGAGTCAAACGGCAACTGCTGTTTGCAGCATTTATTAACTACAAGGCAGCCTTTCACAGGGCCACAAGACAAATGGTATTAGATAAGCTTAAGAGTGAAACAGACTGTTCTAAAAGCAAACTCCGTTCTTCTAGATGACGTTGTGTGTGAACACCATTCGTTCCTGCAAACAGCAGGCTATCCGCAAGGCGATAACCTTAACCTTATCTTATTCTCGGTCTTGCTCAGCGTCCTACCAGGGCTCATCCAGAGATATTATACCGGTTGTCACAGATCGCTACTGACGAATGAACACACGTCAAGCGATACGTATACTAAAACTGTATTTATTTTTACAAAACAGTTTCAGAGTGGGTCTCACACGTGCAACACGCTTCTTACAGCTCGTTCGAACATCTACTACTTCGTTTTTTCTTTTGCCGTGTGCCCTACTTCTCGTGTGCCAGACACGGTCTCAAAGTAGGCGGCTCTAGGTGTCTGATTCGTGGGCAAGACACGGTCTTAAAGTAGGGCGGCTCTATGTGTCTGATTCGCTACCAGACCGTTCCAACAAACGAAGTTCCAATTGTGTACTTATAGTGTGTCAGACCGCTCAGACGCCTCCGTTGCACATTTGTATTTATGGGGTCCGTCTATGAAGCAATGTGAAAAACAGTTCCGTAGACGTTAAATCTTGGCTGAGGGTCAGCCCGAAAACTTTACTTTACTTAGACCGCTCCAACAAGCGGTCGGACCAATAAAATAGGCTACGATACCTATCATCAAAGTTAGGTTTTACTCAGAGACAATCCTGTTAGGCGTTCTCGAAACAATGACTCAAGAATAATGGCACACTATGACGGTACGATCATCAGTTAGCTCTCTTCGAGCTAGAACAACCTGGATAGACGTTGCACCGCTCGACGAAGTGGCCCTTTGGAAGTGTCGACTTCGCAGGAGCGAGGCGCGCCATCCCGACCGTTGATCACCTTTGAAATGCGTCCAAGTCGCCATTGGAGCCTTGGTGCATTGTCCTGATGGATAATTACGAAATTTCCAACTCTAAGCTCATTGCCGGACGCACCCGGCCGCTTGTGACCGCTTCGCAGGTATAAAACGTACTCGTTGCGCCACCTGCGCCAAAATACGTTAAGAATCTTTTCGCGCGCCCGCCACATCTTCACAAGATTATCGCCTCGAGCACCCTGTTGCGTCATATCTCCCGAGGGTAGCGCGATCGGAACCCGAGACGCTACAAAGTGAGCTGGGGTTAGTGGTACGTTATCACTTGGTGAGTCCGGTATATGGGTAAGAGGTCTGGAGTTGATTATGACCTCAATTTTCTTGATCAGTGTAAAGAATGCAAACAGTGGCAGCAAGTGAGCCTTGACGGACCTCTTGATGCAATCCTTTACCACACGAACCAATTGCTCGAATTGGCCACACCACCAAGCGGCCTTTGGTGCGTTAAAGTGCCACTTAATTTCCGAACACACGAAATATTGTTGAACTTCGGGACTCTTTAATGCTTCCCATAGGGAACGGACAGCTTTCGCTGCTCGAACAAAGTTTAGTCTGTTGTCCGAATTTATAGTGTCAGGTAAACCACGACACCTAACGAAACGCTTTATAGCATCAATGCAGCTAGCTCCAGTGAGATCTTCCACAACCTCGAGATGTAATGCCCTTGTCACACTGCATGTGAACAATGCTATCCACACTTTCACTTCAGCCTTTCCTTCACGAACCGTGAATGGCCCGAGGTATTCAAGACCGACGTGTTTAAATGCCGTCGTAAAACCATCAATCCTCTCGGCTGGTAATGAAGCTTCAATTGCTCCTCCCGGTTGCGCCCGCTCACGGGCACATATCGCACACGAGTGGATAACGCTTTTGGTTAATTGCCGAGACCGGTGAATCCAGAACGTTTGGCGGAGGTTTGTCAATACAATGTCCGTACGCAAGTTACGCACCCCTTTTACATGTGCGTCCTCAATTATGAGTCGAGTTAGATGGTCGTCTGCAAGGAGAACGGGATGTCGCACTTCAAATGATTCATCCATATTCTCTAGGCGACCCCCTACTCTGATGAGGCCCTCATGGTCAATGAATGGTTTAAAAGTTGCGATACGCGGATCATCACATGTTTTTCCATTGAGCAGTTGTGCTTTGCTGAGGCAAAGCACCTGTTGTTGTGATTCTTTAATTAGCTCGCACTTTGCTGTGTGTATTTCAGCAGATTGTAGCGGCAATGTCGTAAGTGACTGGGTTGGACCGCATAGATTAGCGCCCCCCCCCCCCCCCGGCGCGCCTTGCTACGGAGCCGTCGAATAAAGCGCATCAAAGTGGCGTATACCCGGATTGCCTTTGTCAGAGACGAATATTTTGTGCTATCAAAAGCTGAAGATTCAGTTTGCACATGGAAAGTGAAACTTTCCGCGTTGCTGGAAGCTGACTTTTGGAATCGTGCATAAAAAAAAACTTTTCTACGTTGTTGAGGCCTAAATGATTTGCTACAAAGTTTAGCTTAAGAGCGTTAAACACAAGTCGCGCTGTACAAAGCGCCGCAACTAATTATTTTCGCGGAATAGTCATCTGTTCCAAGGCCTTGATAAGCGTGAGTCTAGCCTTGGCTGCAACGAGGACTACACTGATTTTTCTATTTATATCGGTACTCTTCAGATAGACCACTCCCGCATATGCGCGATCGCTTGCATCGGCAAAGCCATGCAACTCCTGGGATGCTATCCGATCAAGTTCCGCTGTGTAGCAACGATGTATTTTGAAGGTTTACAATTGCTCCAATTCACCACACCACTTTGTCCAACCCTTTTTCAAATGCGGGGGCAAGTCTTCATCAAGTGTCAGTTTTTGCTTGTGAGCTTCTTGTAGAATTAACTTCACTTGCATGACATATGGCGATGTTAGACCAATAAGATCATGGAGCCGTGCAACAGCTCCCGTAAGCGTGCGCTTTGTCGGTGGCGCTTTGCGCACAAATTCAATGAGTTCATTCTCTCTGAACATTAAAATGTCATCATTGCTAACTCGCCACTTTTTCATTTCCATCCCAGCCTCTGTCAGTACGAAGTTTATCTCCTGTTGGAGTTGCAAAGCCTCTTCTTTGGACTTTGCTCCGCTGAGCAAATCGTCCATATATAGATGTTCCCTGAGAGCCAAAGCTGCCCCCGGATGGGATTCAATATATTTATCTGCGTGCTCCCGGATCACCGAGATGACATTAAACTGTGCGTCTTTGACACCGAATGTGTTACGAGTCATACGAAATATCTGAGGCTGTCGAAGTTCTGTGTCACTGGTCCACAGAAAGCACATGAAGTTCCGATACTCTTTGTGAACACCTACAGTTAGGTGAGCTTTGCAGATATCACCTGCAATGGCGATTTTATGTCTTCGAAGTTTCAAAATAATTTAGACAGAAGTTTTTGGAACATCTGTAATACAATCGTTAAGTGAGATCTGTCCTTTAGTATGCGAGGAAGCGTTAAACACAGGCCGGACTTTGAATGTTTCCTTGGCCGGGTTTATGACTGGAAGATGAGGGAAGTACATACAATGCAGTTTTATCTTCCGGAAGTGGCTCAGCAAAGCCATTCTCGAGAAACAGATTTATTTATTTTGTATAGACCGACTTTAGATCTTGGTTAGACCGGAGTCTCCCTAGGAGAGGGCTCAATTGTCTGTGGGCGAGGCCCCAATTGTTGGCAAGTTTAGACGCCTTTGCGTGGTCGAGATTCAGTCGGTATGAGTAACGCCCTGTAGACATATCCTGTGTTATGCTTTTCTTAAAGCTATCGGTGAGATTATTGAAATCTAAATTTGGTTCAGTCAACTCAGTTGGCTGAATACCCACATGTTCCAGCTTCCAAAAATCCTCTAATGAGATTGGAATGGACAACATGTTTATATGATCGGTGCGTGGAATGGAAAGAGTAACGGCAAGCGACCCTATCTTAGTAGGCATTATCGCCAAAGTATCATTCACTCTTTTCATGGCACAACCATCTGTTATGCGTGCCATGTCGGAAGCGCTGAACAATACACCGATATCCAATGGCCCTCTTGACTCTTTGGCCCAATCAATAGCCATACTCGTCCGTATATTCTCAGAGATGCGCGGTAGTAACTTTGTAGAAATCTCTGGAATAGCCAACGCGTTAAAGATCATATGTTCGCCATTACGGGTGCGAGCGGCAAACAATACGGCCGTAAACTTTTGGAGTTGGCCATTGCTTCCTCCGAATACATGGACGTAAAGCCATTCGTGTCCCTCTGGCTTCAACTGCGACAGCTGTGCATACTTGTCGGTGATGTATGTACGCTGAGAGCCCGTGTCAAGGAATAAACCGGACCGTGACGGACTTCTTGGTGTGAACGTCTTCGATCACGACATGACCAGACGGAAGCAGAGAATCGGTAAAAGCGGCCAATGCTTGGTGAGCGCTTTTAGAGCAGAGAATAGGGAAATGGTTATTGGATTTACATTTTGCACAAACTATACTTGCTTGGCAGGATGCAGTATTATGGCCTGATTTCAGACAGCGTCTGCATAATCCCGCCTCATCAATAATTTTTATGCGATTATCCAGTAAAATATTTTGCTTGCAATGATGATGGTAATGTGGACCCTTGCAGAATAGACATGGTTTACGCTTCTTGTCTTTGTTGTTTGTGCTAACGGCCGACAGTCCGTCTCTGTTGTGATTGCCATGAGGCGGAGGAACAGGCAAACCGTTGTTGTTGGATCCGCCGTCGCGAGAGCTTAGCTGCAGCATTGCGCTCGATGCACCCTGGCCTTGACGGCCACCACCCTTCAAGTGCTGTGGCTGTTGTGAACTTTCACCTGTCTGACTGAGCCGTATGTGCTGCTCGCGGGTGCATATCTCCTTCGCAAGAAATGAACGTAGGTCATTGAAACGGCGGACCAACTGCTCTGGCAGCTTAGCTGTGTCGGCAAGCGAGGGGAGTGGTGTCTTTGGATCGATGGCACTGAGGTCATAGTTGTTTTCTATGGACGCCAGGTATCGGAGAACGAGTTAATCAGGCAACGAGCGGAGCAATACTGAATACATCATACAGGCATAGTTTTTAGGTTCATAATTCATGGTATCCGACGCCATTACATAACTATTGAGTTTATCTAACAACTCGTTAAAGTGACCTATGTCTGATACCTTTTGTACCTTTGGAAGTGCCAACATATTCGTAAATACGCCCGTAACGATTGTCTCTAAGTTACCATACTTTTGAATCAAATAACGAATAGCTCTCTGATAATTATCTCCCATTGTCGGCATCCCTTGCAACGCTTTCGCTCGTTCTCCATCCAGTTGATCTCGGAGGTATTTAAAGCTGATAATCTGGTACTACACAATCGAGTGATCATGGATGTGCAAAGACGCTTACGCATGCTGGAACCGTACAGCGAGCGTAATGTTGGCTATTAAGTATTATGACCAAATCGATAAAGTTTCGCTTGGGCAATGCCCTAAAACAAGTCGAATCTCGGTGCGGTTCTCGTTTGTGTCCGAGTTCACCTATCTTGGCATCAAAATTACCTCAAGCAGCATCTTATTTGCCGCTCACATCCAAATTAACTTCAATATAGTTGCCATGGCTTTAATGTCATTCCCGCAGATGCTCTCCGTCAAGACCGCTCTTATTTTATTTAACCTGAGAGTTGGCTCGGTTGCGTCGTATGGAGTTACTCTACTAAGGGATAATCTTAATGCGCAGCAGCTTAACATCCCTAATACGTTGAAAGCGTATTAGGACTTCCCGACTTTTTATGTGGCAGGGCTGGTTAAACCAAAGCCGTGACCACCATTGCCATCTTCTTTGTTTAACTATTGCAAATTGACGGTCTTCTCAAAAACATAACTGCTTTATGCAATATCGCCATTATTATAAAAAGCGAGAGAAATAATAAAGCCGGGCATACGCAAAAATGCCCGTGGTGCTTTCTAGCCACAATGTTACGGACCTCGCATGCTTGAAATTTCATTGGACGTTGCAGATTATGTAACTGAAAGTCGATAGTGCATCTTCCACTTTGGCAAACTTACGTGAATGTTCACAGTCATTTGCGCAAAGTAGGCTTTTGTTACTCAGAAGATTGGCCTCTGGTTCTCTACGTTGGTGGCGTTGATATCCATACGGCAATGAGAGTCGCCACATGCCTCAATGGGCAGCTACAAGTTGAGGCCTGCCAAACCTGCATTGACAAAAGTGGCTATCTCGATGTCGTCGCACAGAGGTGGCAGGTAAACCAATGCAAGGTTGAATTCACCTCAGGTAAGCGGTAACCAACTTTCACATTGACAAACACATTTTTTTTTATTTCATTTATTAGACATGCACCTTGGAAAAGGTTGTACTTCAAGACGAGAAAATTGCCCCAAGATAAAGGTTTCGACGAGCTGCATTTGTTCAGCGTAAAATCGTAGTTTATCTGCACGGGCTCGTTGCCCGCCACGCCGAAATTTTACGGCCTTGGTTTTTGACAAGTTTACTATGAGGCCATTCTGCAAGAAATATGCGTCACGTGTGTAAAGCGCAGCCTGCAGGTTTATACGGATTCTGCTGAATATTACCAGATCATCTGCGTACAGCAGGATCATGACTACTGAGTGCCGCTCTTTCATGATGCGTGGCAGATCTCTGAGTAACGTTATGAATAGCAATGGGCTTAGATTGTCGCCTTGCGGATACCCAGTCGTCTGATCAAACGTGTTATGCTCGCACACGCCATTATCGAGAATAATTTAGTTAGCCCTCAGAAGTGCGCAGAGTAGAGTAAGCATTCGTGGTTCAACGTCAGCTTGTCCCAACTTCTTTAAGACAATGTCACGGGGTGATCTGCTCAAGAAGTACTTCGCAGGCTGACCTAGTGGAACGCTCAGTCCTGAAGCCATGTTGCTCATCTGGAAGAAACCCTAGTGCTGCCAGAAAATCCGTGAGACGTCTTGTTAATGTGCTTGAGAGTAGTTTGTAGACACAACTACTTTTTGATATCGGCCGCCACGCGGAAGGGTCCGGATGATCTCCTTTTCCTTTTGGAATTACTTTAAGAAGGCATTCATACCACTTGGCTGGCAGAGCGCCGAGATCGCAGAGAGGCATCTGTTAAAAAGGGACTGCCATGCCTCCCTGCGATGCCTTGTTGTTTCGTATACGAGCGACGGCAACATTGACTTCGTCTAGACTAAACGATTCGTCAAGAGCCTCAGCGAAAAATCTCTCGGGAGCTTCGAGCTCTTATGAAATAGGAGTCTCTAAAAGTACCGTATCCGCGTGAGTAAAAGCTGCTTCCAGCTTTTCAGATTGAGATTGGACTTTCAGGGATTGGACAGCTCGTAAAGTTGTAAGGCTGTCGTGTGAGGAGGTGAGGTTCTTGTTGTGATTTTAGTGTAAGAAGCTACCGACGTAAACCTGCGCCAGTCGGCCGGAAAGGGCGTTTGAAAAAATGGCCATAATCATTGTCATTGATAGTAACACAGAACATAGAATCTGCCCCAGGAGCCCCAGATTTCCAAACGCCACGCACTCCATCCTGCTATTCAGCTAGCCAACCACGAATCTGAACTGCCGACGTTGATTGGCTGAAACCATCCACACGAGTTTTACACAGTGTAAGCTCACCCAGATTATACTCGCAATTCCCGTCTGTAGTGACTGTCGCTTTCTTTTCATGGGCGCGATGCCTCTCACTTCCTTCGGCGGTTACCTGCTCAGGAGGACGGCCTGCCTTGGTCCTTGTCCGCCATCCTATTCTGGGCCGTCTGTGAGCTTCCTTTGTGGCGGCTATCACCATACTTCATCGCCACCGGCTTTTGCTGCTAACCAGCAACGACTTATACGTAGCGCTTTTGCACTACCGCTGTGCCGTTGTTGACTATTTTCCTCAACACTGCCGACGCTGGCACGATCAGGCGTCCTCTACTTCTGCTGGCCATGAGCGTTGATTGCGTTCTTAATCATTAGCAGCAAGGACAGTGACGCCGTTGCCGCTGTTGTTAAGTCTGTCTATAGAGCGAGTCTTGGTTCATCACCAGCAATGACGTACCACGCTTGTCGCTGAACCCAAGTAAATGTGAAGTCACACCTCACGAAAAGACCAAGCTGTTAGGTTTAAATGATCAACTTGACTCTCTTCCTGGCTGTCGCGTAGTGGATAGGGAAAGCCTAGTATTATCAGCTACCCCTTTCGATACGGAAGGTATGACAAGGGCATTGGATAGCTGATAGGACAAGCTGGACTTTACCACCAGTATATTATACCTTTATTAAAAAGCTCACTTTCTTTTACATTGATGTTTTTAACTTACGAGTTTTATACAATTACTTGGAGGCTTTAATCTGTACACATCGTCGGGGGTCCTAGAGGCATTTAAACGACTTAGTATCAACGTATTCGGGGTTAAACCATATTTGAAGTTAAGGGTAAGACAACATTTTATCACAGGTTTGCCAGAAAACATTTATTTATTCCAAAGTATATTTATTTTAATATTTTTTACAATGAGACTAGAAGAAAATGCTGGTGAAAGCGACGCAACACGTTAAAACATCATATTTGTATGTTATAAAAAACAGTTGTAAACACAAAGCCGATAGTAATAATAATAATAATAATAATAATAATAAGCATACGTCGTTACTGAGCTAGAGCTTGTTTAGGCTTAACTAGTAAAAAAACGTCTGCTTCTTTATGTGAGACAAGCAGGTTGCGCTTCAACCGACAAGTCCTTACGCCTAAGGCCAGTTTTTGTCCAGTCAACTTTCGCCATAAACGTCTTGAGCAACTTCTAGCGCATCAGGGTCACAATTAACATAACTAATTAATTCAGACTCGTTTTCAAGCGCCACGCAGGCTACAGCATTCACGCTGCCGTTGCTTGTGGTTGGTTGCCCTGTTGGCTATCCGATGACCCTAAGACCAACATACAAAGCCCACGAACAGCTTACGTCACGATAAACACTCACCCCATAAGCCTGACGCCATAACGCCAAGATAAAACTTATTCACACATAACTGGGCTTATCCGTAGAATTATGACGAACATACGCACGATTAGTTACCCGAGTGCCACAACAGTTTTGCATAAACAAATGTCACTGCTTGTAAGTGTGACATCATGATAAGGCTCAATACAAGAAATCGAAAGTACAGATCTCAGAATCATAGCTTAAGCTAAATTTTCCTATCTACACTGGAATAAATATTTTTTGCAAATAACGAGTGACACGTAGATGTTTTAGCCTACGTCACTAGCCCTTTTTAGGTAAGAGGTAGCTAACGCAGCCTCAGGCCAGCGGAAGCCTGAAAGATGACAGGAAGATAAAAATGAAGACCGTACTCACCACAGGTGTAGATTTGTGTATAGCTATACTAATAAGATTGTAAATCCTTTCATTACACTTCTGCACGTTGGCTTTATCGGCATACTTGCGATGCAGACGAAGGAAGTAAGTTATGTTAAACGCATTTACACCACAAAATCGTAGCCTGCCCCTAGCCTGAGAGTCTGCTCGACGCCCGAAGATACATTTAGAACTTACATAGAAAGGGTGATAGATTTAAAAATATATCAGGTTAAATAACAAAAGATTTAATATATAAAATGTTCATAACATCTGTCTGCACAAAAGACGCACCTCTGCACGGCAAAACTCTCCGGGACCTACGCTCCAACAATATCTACCGGATTGTAGGAACGTAGGTCCCGGAGCCGGATGTTGTTGTATTGGTTCAGCCTAATGACGGGACGTCCCTTATATCTCAATTGGTGCAAAAAGGCAGTAGCCTTGAACCTTATTTACGACTGATAATAACGCGACACAAGCACTGTACAGCATATCTTTAGCGTCTGTTTCCAAGACGGCCCTAAGAAAACGCCTCTAAACAGCAGGTAACTTTAAATTTGCTTGGGACTAATAAGCTCACTAGATTTATACTCCAACCCTACCCCCACACCCGCAGGCTCTGAATTGTCTATCCCTTTTCTCCTGTCCGGTCTTGGATTATCTTTTGTCTCATAGTTGACTTAGGTGCAGCTTTTCCTTGCCTCCACCCCTCACTAACATCAGTGTGTGTCACTCCCTCTCCTCAGGTGGAGACTGCGCACTCCTGGCATAGCGGTAGCCCTGGCGTATTCCAAGATTCTACAGCGATAGGTGATGTGCTCCACATATTCTGACTGTCCGAAGAACAGAGGACACATATATCCCACGCTACCTTCTGGATCCTGACCGTTGTATGATCTCAACTGCCTACGTACAGTGAATACCTGGATGGCGTAAAACGAAAGCTCTCCGTGGCTACAATCGTACCAAGCCCTGAGGTCGAAGATGAGCTCCTTGGCCGATTTTTCTTTTTCCGCCAACTTCAAATCATCTTTTATGACTGCCATGGTTGCGTCCCGAAGACCTGCAGTGATAAAATGATTTATCTAGTTCATGTGTGCCCTTTTCATCCGCCAGCGGATCCCAGGGAAGCATTTAGCGAGGATAAGGATGAGATGGTGCGGCACGCTTGACTCACCCTTACGGCATTGTGCTCTGGATTAAGCAAAGAAACGAAAAACAAAAAAAACCTTCCGCACCCCAGGGAAGTACCCTCGTTGTTCCTTTATTTAGCAACTTTTTACAAACTGCCTGACTATTTCTAGCTATTTTCTCACAAAAAGCTCTAGCATTGCTAAGCTATAACAGGTCTGCAGTAACCCTAAGACCTATCAGAAACTGAGTTAAATAATTTAACAATTAAGTTAATGCAAAATATATTTATAAGAAAGACGCTAGTGTCAAGTAAGACAAAAGTCTTTAAAATCGTTTTGTTACCACGGCTGTGCTAGATTCACTCCACATCGCGTCAGCTTTGCGGTGTACGGGCTTCGTTGGAGTAACGGGGCATTCCGCTCCTGTATGCCGTAGAAATTACGGTTACGATTTGCAACTTACAGTTGTAAAAGCCTTCCTTTTTAGGGTACTATAATCTATACACGTTCCAGCAGATAAAAAGCCGCGCAAACTGCATAGCAAAAGTACTTTCCGTACAGACGTCAATACTCTCGAGGCGTAGACGGGAGGGACTCCTGTGCTGGCTCGGATGGAGCTGGAAAGTAAGATGAGTCGCACTCAGGGTTGATCGCACCTGATAATCTGCAGGAATCTCTCATATGCTTTTATTATTATTATTATTATTATTATTATTATTATTATTATTATTATTATTATTATTATTATTATTATTATTATTATTATTATTATTATTATTATTATTATGGCAAGAAGCCATCAAGACAATTAATGTAATAGCTTAGGTTACAAAAGATCTTTCTCCAGAAGCTGGGCAGGCGGTTCACGTTTGCAACCAGAGAAACACGAGCCACTGATTTTTTTCCACATAGCATTCTACGAGAAATAAAACGATGTTATGTTGTCGCACCTCTACTAAGGATATGCTTTTTAATAATTTTAAAGAACACTGAATACTTTCAAGTGCCTAGTCGCTATTCCTGCGTATGATATGTTCTCACACAATTAAAATATAGGCTAGTTAAGCATCCTCCGCCTAAAACGGCACAGCATGGGCCGGGCAATTTTATTCCAGTATAGCTTGTATCGATGTTGTTTTATAGCTTGGGCACGAAGATATTTATCTGGTGGAACCAAACTGGCCGAATCCGAAGAGCCATCGTTGGTATGGACCAGTAAAGTTTGTATTCACTATTAGAACCAGCAGGCATAATACGCCTAGCTTGTCGGCGAAAGGGACATGATATTCTAACGGCAAGTCAAAGGACCTTTATCCAACAATTTGTCAGCATCCGCCAAAGATCACAACGCACAGCCATGTACGCAGTTATGCATCACGTGAAACAAGTACGACCTGGAAAGCAAGGCAAAACACTCGATTCGTACAGGCGCACGCGTCTAAGTCACACCGTGTGTAATTCAGGAACCTTTAAATTTCACACGTATGGCTCTAAAAATAGGAGTTTGAGTAATTAGCAAGATGTAATTTTGGCGAAAAACAAGTTCTTATGTCAATAAAGCAAATACGACTGTTAGAATATCGCTGTTCAGTTTAGAACAGACGTTACTCGTGCAAGCAATATAATGCCCCTACTTGTCTCCCTATTTCGACTACCTACTGTGTACAAAGAGTAAGTGAATGACACAGCATAGACATCCAGAAACCACGATGCATTTAGCTTAACAGACCCGGAAAGTGGCTGCTGCAAACTACACACCTAATCGCTTGTCGCTGGGCCACCCGAATAAGGGATCTGGTGCAACTAGAGCCCTGCTCAGCTACATTGGGTAGCATGCATATCCTAACGACAGGCTAACGGCTCGTCGGTTACAAAGTAACAAATTGGCTTTAGCAGGAAGCGACTGCTTAATAACTTATATAGCCGCCCTGCCACTGCACTCCTCGTGCACTTCTGTTTTATTATATGGCTTGTATTCTACATACGCAAACTCTTGCATCTGAAGTAAAAACAATTATGCTAAGATTGCTCCAAAAAATTATTAAAATGACATTTAAGTGTTACAGCGAGATGTAATTAACTATCAACACTAGGGCTTGTGGGGAGCGCTACCAGTCGAGCTTATCCTCGAGGCAGCCCCTCATTGTGCCCATTATTGCTGCCGCATTGCCGCGTTGAACTGCCAGCGATAGTCGCTGAAGTAGAAACTCAAGTGCTCTTTTTTCCCCTGTCGCCAGTTCAATTTGTTTGCCAATCTTCTGTAAAAGCGACCATGCCTCAGGGCCGGGCCCCCCGAGTGTCTCGAATACTAGCGGCACGAAAATGAACTCGTTGGCGAGCTGGGCATATTTGTTGGTCTTTAGACGCTCAGCCTTGCGTGCTGCGGAGCCAGCGGAAGATGCACTGGCCTCCAGGTTCGACGGGGCGAGCGTGTCGGTGATAGTCGCATCCCAAACAAGCGCCTTTCCCCTTTCAAAGGGGATAAGGGTGAGACCGTCTGGTCTCTTTCCATCGCTTCTCAGGAGGCCGGCGGGCTCTCGGATGCACGGTATTAGAGCGGATCTGAAAGCCCTGGTTGTAATCTCATTAACCTCGCTATGACGGCTTTGGCGTCCTTCGCTTCTACTGCAGGACAACCCGTGAGTCCCCCAGATGTCTACCTGTGTTCCACACGGACACCGGTGTTCCTCGGTTAGCCTTGTCCCCAACCTCAAACCAATGCACAGACGAAAGCTTTCGTGATCTAGTAAAGTGCCTAGGTTTGAGGAGGGGATGGCTTGGAGCCATTTGCTAGCTCCTTTCTGGACGACCGCACGTAGTCGGGCTTTGCCTGCCGTGGTTAGTGCGTCAGAGAGCAAGCGCTGGTACTTCATGGAGACGATGAGGTCGTCATAGGACCTCTGCAGGTGTTTGTTTGTCTCCGGGAGTAGGCCTGCGAGGTTCTTGAACCTTGTATCCGCAACTTCTTTGGTGTCCTGGAAAGCCTGCAGGGCCATGGGTGGGCTGATGTGCCGAACAGTGCTCTCTGAGGCGTGTAATGATGAAGCGTGGCAGCTCGCTGCTAGGTCTGCTGTAGAACGAATCCCCAGGCCTCCGAATCTAAGGGGGAGAGTAGCTTGAGCCCAGTTGTTGTCGGCCAGAGTAAGATTAAGAAGGTCACTAAGGCTGATCCTTAGGCTTTCGTCCAGGTCCCGAAGAAGATCTTGGTTTGGTCCGACGTCCGTGCTGCGGAGGATATGGACGATTCTTGCTGAGCCCAGGGACGATTTCAATAGGTGATACGCGCTGTGGGGACTGAGCAGGTTTAGCCGGGTTAGACGGGAGCGGAGGCTCTCTATCCTACCTGCGAGTTCCGGACGAATGGCGGCAGACCCCACTGGGGACCCCAGAAGCGTCATGTCTGCTGCCTCGACGAGTTTGCACCCGGGAAGAAGAGCCTCCAAGGCGGATAGGTTAGGGTGACCTTTGTAGATAAGCTCGCACTTCATCGGAGTTGAAGCTCAAGCCCGCTCTTCAGTCCGAAGTCAGCAACTCTCTTGATGTCTGCTAGTACTACAGGTGCTTCTCCTCCAATAGTGCCGTCGTCTAGGTACCAGAGGTTTAAGGGAGACTGGCATAGAGTCGACCAGTTCCTTAATGGCTAAGCAAAACAGTGGCGGACCAAGGGGGTCTCCCTGCTGTACGCCGCTGCATGAGAAAATCGTCTTATCATCAAGTGAAAGCTCCGACCTGGATCTGTAGGCTTGGTCAACCAGGGGGGCCGCCTCTGGCCAATCGACTAGAACTGTCTTCAGTACGTGGTCACGACGGATCTGGTTAAAGGCGTTCTTGAAATCGAGTTTGGCGACTACGAAATTGTTGGGTGCGCTGGCGACGAAAGCTCTTGTAGTGTGGACTGCGGCTTCGATGCCGTTGGGCGTATTGAAGCCAAGCTGGTGAGCTCCAAGCTTCTCGCGCACCAAATCTGCTCCTAGTTTCACTGTGATCTTTGCCGCAATTCTGCGGAAAACTGAGGAGATGACGATTGGGCGAAGCGACCCACTCGGCTTTTTTATTGCAATGAGGCGTCCCCCAAAAAGAATAGGTCGGATGGCCTCAGGAACTGTGCCACTTCTGATGATGTCCACCACTTTTCCTAGGTCACGCAGTAAACGGCTGGCAATATTTGCGTTAGTTGTGGCAAGGAGGTCTCTGAGATGGCGCGGCCGCAAGCCGTCCATACCTGCAGTGGACCCCGCCGGAAAGGTCCACACAGCCTCGCGAAGCAGTTCTGCACTGGTGATAGGTGGATCGGCGTACGGTGGTCTTGGAGGCAGGTCGAGGTCGGCCGGTTCTCTAGGATGTTTCGAAGTCATTTCATCGTCGTTACGTTGCTTGTTCCGATGCGCCCTTGGGACCGATTCGGATGGGGGCTCACGGCCTGATCTGTGGTCCTCGATTCTGTCTCTGATGAATGTAGCCCAAGTGAGACTATTCCGCTTTCGGGATGGGGTTCTAAGCACTGTATGCGCAAACAACAGTAGGTTGGCCCAGCTGCGTGTGTCGTTGTTAAGGTGCACTAGAGAAAGTGTGTCGGCTAGCGCTGCGGCCACTGCAGGCCGGGCGCTTTTGGGGATTGTGTCTAGTCGTTTGTATGCCTTTGTGTACTCGACGAGTTTGTTGCGCAGGTGGGTGCCATCGACGTCGTCGACGGGGTAGCTGGCGGGGGGTAGGAGTGAGCGATTGGTGTCCGAGTGCGCTGCCGTCATATTGCTTGTAGACGGTGCGTCAAACATAGTTTTTAACGATAAAATAGCTTGCATTCTATGTACTACAGATAAGCCAGGTAAAAGTGTATGTACTTACTCTGTTATAACGCAGCGTTCTAAAAAACTCAGGCCGAAGAAAGCCTATGTAAATCCAGTATGGGGAGGCGTGAATCTGGTCAAACATAGAGAAAAAGTGACAACCTTTTGTGTCCAAAGAGATGGTCACCACTACCTTGCCGAGCGGATTCGCATAGGGATAGAAGCTAAGAGGTTTTAGCCTTTAGTAAAAAAAACTTTTATGGTCACTGACAAAAGTCGACAGCTCTAGTCGTGCGAGCGGCTCCGTAGAGATTCATTGTGAGATAACAGAAGTCGACGTCAGCGGTGAGTCTCGACATTTTAGACAGCTTTTGCTATTGTTCATTGCTCTGATTTGAATAAGCCTAACCGACTCTAATCACCTTGGCTTCCGCACTGTGATATTATAAAAAGCTACTATATTACCTTGCAGGTGTTATTTTGGCCGATGGGCTCCCTCTCTATGTGCCGCGTATACGGCAATCGAGCGGTTTCCAGATTGCCCTGGTCGATCGCAGACCTAAATATGCTCGCAACAAATTTTGCTTGCTTTTTAAACTAGGACGAGAAACCAGGCTTACCTCGAAATGAAATGTACTCAACACGACCCTAACAAAGCAATAACCGTGCAAACTTATTACTCGGTCTACATTCGGGTCGACAGCGCCTCGTGCACGATTCCTGCGAGAGTGCACGGATAGGATGCGCGTCATGGCCGGTTTCACTGGCATATGCATCTCATAACAGGCAATAATGCAAGTATAATATTTTTTCGTCTTTAATTACAGCGGTTCGACTGCCATATGTGTAATTGGGTTATTTAATTTTTTTGAAATAATCATTCGTTTGCTTGTTTAACTTTTAGCGGTTCGCTTATGATGACAGCAATGCGAGCCCGATACACGGACTGCTTATTGTGGTAACTAGGTCTTTGCGGAACAAGGCCGCGATTTTCAAATTGATCAAACGCGATTTAAGTTTTTGGTCAGAAGAAGTGTGCGCATAAAAGATTAATCTTTCTTGTAAGCATGTACGTATGATTTTACTTTTCAAGTTCAATCCCGGAGACTGCCAAAATTTGTACTGAATTCAGGCCGTCGAGTGTGATGATTCGTGCAGTGGAATCTGAATACAAGATATGTCGGATGGAAAATTTTGATTTCAAAGACGCCGCAAAAAACTGCATGTTTAGCAGCCTGCTTTTTGCCGCTGCGGCGCCCGCTTCAATTTGACATTTTGAACTCAATTGTTACAAGTGTGAAATGGGTCTAAGACGAATCCATTAAGGCGAGAAGTTCTGCAACGAGGCTACACTAGAAGACACAATAAAGTTAAGTTGTCCCACCTTATGCAAAACAACAAACGAAAAAGCTTCTGTTATGTGCTTGATAGAGTAGTAACAGCATCTTTCATTTTAAGTATGCGGATGTCCAACCTCCTTACAAAGACAGGTGTTGTCTTTCTGCCTAAATCAGAAAACCAGAACGCCCTTAACTGGCAGAACTTCCTTACAAAAAAAACATTTACGGTGAACTGTGTGTAAGTGTCGTTTAAGCAGGGATGTTTTTAAAATTGTTATTTAATTATTTGCGAAGTAGATGGAGGAGATTTATATTTTAACGCGCACCTAGATGTTGTGGTTGACGTAGCAGGCGTGAAGACTCTATATGTTGCCGTTAGTGGCTATGTCAATCTATGTATAACGGCGCCGCTTAAATCCCATTAACAGTAGGCAAGTCTGACTCGCATTGCCGGTCGAGCCCGGTGGCGTGGTGGATTTGCGTCTGCGCTTCGCGACCGGAGGAGACACTAGATAACAGGTGCGCGGGTTCGAGCCCCACCGTTGCCCCACATTTATATTTATGGGGTCTGTCTTATGAAGCAATGCGAAAGCAAATCCGTGGACGGTAAATGCTGGCTGAGGGTCAGCCCGGAAAGTTTAATTTGACTCGCACTGACGACGTTTCCGAGGTTACTTTTTTTCTGTGGCACTATTTTTGTTGTAACCAGTTGGCTGACTGTTTACGATTTTCATGCGTCATCGCATAAAGATTACTGTAACACCCAACTACGTCCGAACAGCTTACAGTTTACGACCTAACGCAAGCTATCAGGTTGTCAAAGCTTCGGCTGCTAATAAAGGGAACCCGGCCACATTATTTTATCTTTATTTAATTTATAAGTTTTATTATTTTTGACTAGAGCTTTTTGAATTCGTACTAGTGGACTAATTTGATACAGAAAACGGTTACAGCTTTAGGTGTCATGCATCCGTCGGCCGATTACGAGACAGCAGCATACAACGCATATAGCCCGGCGCCCAGATCCAGGAGAGGTCTCTCAATGACGTCACAGATCATTGTGCGAGAGAACCCAACCGGACAAGTAGCAGCTTTGTTGCGAGGGCACCCTTGAAAACAAGGACAACGTAGACGACAACGGCGACTAATTGTGCTTAGAGGACGAGCACGAAAAAAGCAGCTTCATAACGGCATGAAAGAAGGGGCTCCGCTTCAAACAGCAATCAAGAACGCTCATTTTCGGCAGCGACATCCTCGACAATACGGCGGCAACCCAAGCGGCGGCCAAGGCGATGAAGAAAACCGTTCGTGAGACCAGGACGACACGCCACGGCGAGTGGGATGTAGAAGTAGACAACGACGAAGATGCGGTGGCGTTTCCGCCGAAGCAGGCGCACTTCGCTCTCACCGACAAACTATCCAAGGTACTGAAGAGTGTGGCATAGTTAAACTTTTCAAAAGCATGGACCGAGCTTTAAGACTCTATTCGGTTTCAAGTGTTTCACTCTCCGCTTGGGTGCCCGCAGCAGAGGTGTCAAATTCTGGCAGATCAAGGTGAGCCTTGCGACACTCGACGCACCTAAACCGATGCCACTCGTAGCGATGGCCGCGTTCTTACCGGCATGTTTATTGCAGCCGCCACCGAGCGCCGTCTGACGGTTTTTGTCGACGTTCGCTGGTGTCACCCGATGCAGCTGGAGCATTTGAGGAGATGCTCGATAAGCATCATTCAGCCTATCCTGACGGCAGCCTTAGGGATCTGCTTATGGAGTTTTCGCTATCTCATCGACCGCGTCTACTGTGCGCTATAGCAAAGATCTGAGATATCATCCCGCGGTGCCTGATGATATCTAGAACGCGCTATTCCGGCACGGCTCATCGCCCAGACGAAAAACACCGGTGGCTTGGGACCGACTGCTATAGGATCCATCTTTAGACGTTTGGCAATCAAAATTGCCCTCAGACGCATCCAACGCCGACTTGCACAACGGTTACCAACCCGCTAGTTAGAATATGATACTAACTCATGTGCCGGGGCTACACTCCACGCTACCAACAGCTTCATCCAGATGACGTCTAGATGCACGGCTGTTAAAGTTGAGTTCAGGAACGCATTTAACTCTCACCACGAGACCCGTTGGTTCGTCAGGTCCGCGATCACGCACCTGAGCTTAACAACGTCGCCCACCTTTCGTACGCGTGATCCATACCGCTCTGCTTCTAGGCAGACGCATCACGTCGGCGTCTAATTGACAACAGGGACATCCAGGTGCACCGCTGTTTTTCAGTTTGCTCCTCGAGCAGATCCTCCCTTTGGCTGAAAAGTGGCCTTAACATTGGCCACCTTCATCAGACGTGGTAGCCACGAATCTCCGACCCAATTGGGAGTTGACTGGACTAGAGATTAACGCCAGTAAATGCAAACAGCTTTACCGGGGGATGGCAGACGATACAATTTAAGGCGCCACCACGACTTTCACCAACATGCACTTAGGTGACACTTAGCCTCGTTCACGATATGATGTCTGAACAGATTATTTATAAATTCACAACCCTAGCCATTGAGGGAGAAAGTAAGTCAGAACATTTGCCTCGACACATTCGCGCGCTCCTAACTCCAGCTGCCAGTCAGTCTCGGTTGTTTCGGGTTTAGAAACCACTCCAGCCTTGCTCCAACTGGATTTCCCTCGTCGACGTTTGTCTATCAGGGAATTGTTCGAGCCCCAGCAGACTCTAGTAGTTCACCAATACAAAGCTGTTCCAGAGTGGCAGTTTACCTTAAGCGACTCAGACCCAGAAGAAAAAGATGGACAAACAATCGGCGTGGGTCAAAATTTCCCTGGCTAATGCAAGGAGACGGCGCCCATGAAGCAGGCACTCCACAACGCCGTAAATGATATGCCCATTAGAGTCTTCAGACAGGCGGGCTTCGCCGTTCTCCCCGAGCTGACACATCTGCGTGAAAATAAAAGCCTTAGATGGTGCGATCCTAACAGAGAAACTGTTTATCAGAGACGTGTTGATTCGGAACACTTATGCGGCGAGCTTTACGGCGATCTCTCGCACAAAAGGCAGTGCTGCACTCAAAGCGAAGAAGGATAAGAGGTGTCATTACGAAGCCTTAGAAAGCGTGCACACCATCTGTTCGTTCATCATTGAGACATCAGGCATGTGGGGACGGGATGCCGTAGTTATAACGCGCGCAATCGGCCAGATCATCGAGAAGTCGAACAGATACAAACGACTAGCAGCGTTCTCCGAGGCAGTGCATCGCTTCAGAAGCTCAATGCGGCAACGCGAGAATGATTCTTGACATGCTCCCGAGTGGGAAAGACGTTTAGGAACTGACGTATATATAAGAAGCCTAATATGTACGTTTAGCGGCTGGCAAAAATAAAAATAATAATAATAATAACTTGAGGTGGCCTTCAAAGCGACTTTGTGACAAACGAGCGGCGACTAGCTAACATTTGTGGGGCACAAGAGAGAGGAGGCCGAGGAGCAGGCGGCCCAACCGCTACTAAGGGCCGGTGACGGGCCGCCCCTTTTAACTAAACGTATAGACGGGACACTTGGCTTCAGCAGGCGGCTGATCGACCCACTGCCTTGACGGCTGGCCGAACTGAATCGCCGTTTGATTAATGAGAGAGGCCGACCACAACAGCCGCCTTGCCCGCTACGAATCCCAGCTACAACGAGAGAATACGACCTCTCCGAAACGGCCACTCTAGATAGCTCCTCGTCTTGCTGCTGCGGCTAGGGCTCCCGCAAGTGTTTCCAGCATGGGAGCGCGTATCCATATCCCGAGGGACGGTTGCACAAATGCTCACATGAAGCCCATCTGAGATATATATATATATATATAGAGAGAGAGAGAGAGAGAGAGAGAGAGACGAGTTGTTGAGCGTATCGAAGCTTGCGGCACGTTCTTTCTCGTCTTGGCACGACTTCAATGCGACAAGCATGCTTGACGAGTGGACGTACCACTTCCCTGCATGCATCGACGTACATATATTATATATACGTCGATAATGCAGCGAGTTGCCCTTAAATGCCTTTCTCTTTCTCTCTCCACAGGGTGCGGCAGCCAAAATCCGCGTCTAGCGCGCTCTCCTATTAGCGCCGAGCAAGTCTTCTATCATGGTGACACTTTTGCTGCCACACCCTGTATATATATGAGCTAACCGGATAGACAGTATCCAATTCAATCATCTAAATAATAATAATAATTCATTTAGGAGCCTGTTTCTATGGCTTAAGTCACGTGAGAAATATCAAGTATTCAGTCTAGTCAAGCAAGTATGTCTTGATTGTCTCGAAAAAAAACTGTGGGACAAAAATGCTGTGAGATACTAGCGAAACATCACCGCGGAAGGGGTATCCAAGATTCGGTTATAAAAAATTATATATATATAGTTTTTGCATTGTTCTAATTAACCATAGAAAGATTTACATAGCTATGTTACACACCGTTGTTACATATGCTCCTATATTGTAGCCTATTCACCGGTGTCACATACCCACACGGTGGAGCCGGAAACGCTACAGTGGTTTCTACATAGCCTGCGCATGTACGCCAAGTTAACTTCGTTGAATTTTAGCTGTCAGAAGGTCTTCACAATGAAAACTATAAACAACCATATATTCAGGAGCCTGTTGTTATAGCTTGAAGGCTTACTCACTCGTAGAGCACCGAGTAAACCTTTCACTCGCTATTATATCATAATATCCATTTAAACAAATGCGCGCATAATATGAAGCATAACAGCTGGTTACAACGTAAAATGGAAAACAATATATTAGCCAACCCCGAGCTCGTGCCGTGGGTCGTAACAACGTACTATAATATGATCCATTGTACTTGATCTTGATTTCACATATAATTAATATCAATAATAGTCTCAACTCATATCTACATTTGTATTTTTTTATTCCTTTGTGCTTCTTTTTGTTGCTTTTTCCAGCAGACATCATCTTAATTTGTCATCACTACGTGCAGGTTCTTATAAATAGCGCATTACATGCTTTTGTTGTATTGAAATTTTCAAATTCAATTCATCTCGCAAAAGCTTGTCTCAAGTCTTCATCGTCGCAAATATTCAACATGTCATACAATTTCCGTTTGAACTAAACCAACCATATGACGTGCAAAGAGGTTTGGACGGTATCGTTTGGCCGAATCTGACCTTTTGACCTTATTTTATGGCCTAGGCTGTTCGTTTAAACCGTTTTGCAATCGTATTTACGTATAGCAAAAATAGATATGTGAAACATAGAGCGCCACGGTTGCGCATTTGTTTTATGGAGTTCGTCTTACGAAACAATGCGAAAGCAGTTCCGTGGACGTTAAATGTTGGCTAAGGGTCAGCCTTAAAATGTAAAAAAAAGACTTTACTTCGCACTTCCAGCGAAAACGGGATTTTTTGGGCCCCATTTATTCTATTTTCTTCCACAGTCTATCAAATTCTCAATGGAAGTAAATTGTAATGAAAAATATTGGCCTAGAGGGGACCTGGGTAAAAATCGTCCGCGGCGGAAGGGAAGGGACGAATTTCTATAATCATACTTTCGCGAAAAGTGCACACGCAAGCCTGATCGGTTCCTATTGGCAAAAAAAACATTTAAATAATGTCCATGTTTCGCGTCTCTTTCGTTACTACATAGTGTTGACAAAAAAACGAGTTAACAAATGCGGATAACGTCTTAAGATACCATATTAGAGTCAGGGGGCTATAAAAATGAAACGCTCGATTTCTTACGTAAGACATAGTTTGTTTAGCTAAGGAGCCTAATTTATTAAAAAATTGAATCATATGAGCCAAGTCAGTTAATTTTTAATTTACTTAAAATATTTAAATTACTACCGATTCTTTGCAATATTTGTAAATATATAAAATAATATACCGCGCATAAGGCAGTACAAATAAATATAGAACACGTTTGTGCTGTACTAAGGCAGTTGTATTAAATATTGGTAGCCGTATAGTTGACTAATATCATTTACGTCTACTAGAAGGGGCACTAGAAAGTTAGAACACAGAGTAAAAAGTGACACTGTACAGCGCAGATGCGAACACTTTGGCTGTGTAGCAGCTTTTCACTCTGCACAAAACTATGTTAGAGCCTTTTTGAAGCAGCTGTCACTTATGCAAATGCTGCCGTCACTATGAATGCCACCTACCCGATGGACCAACTCGATGCTACGAGCGAGAGGTATACACGCAGTACAATTCAATTGTTCGATGCAATTTGTGGATGCGGGAGTTTGGTGTTTTCGCATTCTGAGCTCGAGAGACCCAGTAACGGGGGATCGTATGCAGTTAGATTACGAATTCTCAGAAGGGACAAAGTAAGAAATTGGGCGGCCGAAATGCTAGAGATAGAAGACGCTATCGAAAATCGATGTAAATGATACAGAAGGACAAACATTCTGTGTGGGAATTACCACTGAAACGTCAATGTAAAGTGCACGAGTGCAACATGTATTCGACCAGAAGACTGGCAACGCGCACAAAGGCACGTATAGACAAGACCACAAAGTAAATACAAAGATGGTACTTAAGTTAGGCGTTCAAAAGCAGCAGCTACAACTGTATTGAGCATGTCAGAGAGAGGTTTTGAATACCGGCAAATGTATAACTTAAAGGTAACTCAAAGTGTGGCAAAGACATCCGGCTCTTAGTTAACTGCCGACCTGGCTGTTAGTTGGATGTGGAAGTCTCGAGACGCGTAGTAGTTTAGGTCTTTTTGAGGCATTTTGTTCCATACAAATGTTTACGGTACCAAGTGCTAGACTTGGTACCGTAAACATCTCGTATGAAACAAAATCGACAGAACAAAACGTGCAAGTATCTACGCTTAAACAGCAGTCGCTGTTCACCGTATAATGCATTCTAGCTATTAATCGAAAGCGTAATGCTGCTAATAGCAGTAATGGCATTTAGATGTTCTGACAGCCCTTGTTAGTGCCAGTGCTGCCGCAGTTGCTTCTGGTACGGTTCTAAACGCTGCCGTCACGAGCTTACTCGGTGCACAACTAACAGCAAAATAGATAATAGTGGGTTACTTCGGCGTTAGGTTGTACAGGTTGCTCGGGTGCTATAGCGCAGCGTTAGAGATAATACTGCTGCCGCTCGAGCTGCCGGTGAAGTTGCTCGTCAAACAACTAAACTCGAATCTGTCTAGCTAGCACCTGTCGATTAGCTAAGTAAGTATAGGTGGCCGGCCGCGGCTGTGCTAAGCATACGGAGGCACAGACAGGAACTCATCGCGTTATCCTGCCGCAGAAACATGGCACATACCATAGATCTTTTCCTGAGTCGTCTTCCGCCGTCCATCATCTTTGTTCTTTCTCGTTATCTGCTTCGTCGTGGCACCTTTCCGCCCGCTGATTCCCGTTTGCTGCTCACATGCGTCGACACATTCTCATGCCCCCATCATATACACACGCTACCTCCACATGCGCCGAACGTCCGAAGGGGACACCATTGCGCGTAGCTAATTCTGTATTAAGGAATAAGAAAATAGGAACACAAATATATGTTAATGACCATTGTTTGCCTTTTTCTCTTCTCCATCTCTCGTAGATATTACCGAAACCTGCCGTATAAAAGGAAAACGTAATACAAGTGACGATGGTCTACATTTTTGTGGTACCCAAACGCATCCTAAAATGCCGCTGATGTTGTTTAAGTAGGTTTTAGCTTGACAGTTCTGGCAAAAACTAGTGAATCTTTCTGCTTTATATGTTTTCACTAAAACGTCAGGCCCATGCCCACAATATTACAATCAATCAATCAATTTCATTTTATTCACCTTTGTAGGTAGCAGTCAAATACTTAGTCAAACAAAATCCGTGTACTTATACAAGGGTAACAACACAAGACTAGAGTCATTTCAGGAAAACATTTCAGCCAAGTCAGCTTGCCAGGCTTCCCAGCGATTGTACTAGGGGGCAGTTAGCCGCGTGGTATCTATCACAAAAACTCCCACATCTAGAGCATTTACAACTATCGCAAGGGTCATGGAAACCCCGCTCCGCACAGAGCTTGTGGTGAAAACCATGAATGGCGAATCGGGTCACAACATGTCTGTTTAGCCTATGTGTTCCTTTCCACCCACTATTCCTCATTGTCCCCGTGTTAAGGAACTCTACGTCAATGTCCTCCACTTTGTCCTCCCAATCCCTGCGGTTTGCAAGAAGGGCCTTCGTCACGGGTAGATTGAAGCGACGTTGCAGGTCCTCAGATAGCAGCGGCGTGTCCGCAAGGAGATATACGTAGCGGTTCCGAGCCGTCAGATGTAGACCCAGAGCTCGTTTAAGGAAGGAGGCCTTGACGCGGTTTAATTGTTCGAGGTTTTCTGCCGTGAGGTGGTCCCAGGTGACTCTCCGCCCACAATATTACCGCAAAGCATCACGGTTCTCGTACTTTCAAAATGTTTTCTGACATTTTAAAATGTACTCTTTGCAGGTCTACTACTTGGAAAAACACACACGCACATCTCGAACATGGGAATAAGGCTGTAGGTCAGCAATAGTCAAAGCTAAGATCGCATTCACGTACACATTTAAAGATGATTTTTATGTAGTATGTTGAGTTAATGAAAGAGTGTATACACGTAGAGATAGATCATATGAGTAAAGATATACATACTAATAATAAGTTCACACAAGATCCATAATAAGTATTTTTCTCTGTAGACTCCCACTACTTAGTGGCGCATGAACAAACAACAAATACAATGCAAATATATGTATGCGTTCAACTGAATTGAAGAAACGCTTCTACAGGGGCTTAGGTAGAGTCAGTAACGCCAGATTAGGCCATCCAGGTCCCAGTTGTTCCGCCGCACGGCCGGCGGACTGGCTGTACCGTTAGGAATGGCCTTGCCATCGCCTGCTTTGCTTTCACAGATCCTCGTTGATGTCGGCTCTCATCATCGTGCAGGCTTCGTTACCCAGAAGGTAGCCAGATGTTGTGGGTTTAGTCATGGTTAGTTGTTCGCGCGCCAAGTATTCGCCAGGCGAAATTGGATTGCGAACGAGTCTCCTTTCGTCGCATCCTCATGATAACTACAGCCACATCATCACGTGGACATAGTTGACAAAATCACCTCCGGATCTCATCTGCACGCCATGGAAACGTGTGAAAATGCGACGTTGGGCTGAACGCGACCAGTTGCCGTGTGCGAGACAACGGGCGGCGGCTGTTGCGTGCATCAAATTTGGTGTGTGCCCTCATTTCGCAAAAACGAGCACATACTTATACATGAGAACGCCTCTGAATTGCCTAATTTGTACTAAAATTACACTACCAGCTTGCACCCTGGTTTTCAAACGTATCTATATGCATCCGCCTGTCGGAAGCCGCACATATACTCCTATATGTTATGCTATCTAATATTCCATTCAGTCGAAATTATTGACTTAAAAGAAAATTGCGTCCCTCGACCTCGACTTAATTATGATCGAGAAGTAATATTAAACGTGCCGAAGTTCTTTGACCACAACGCGTCTACATTGTAGAGCCAATCTTGAACAACCTTGCTTATGCGAGCTGATGCAACATGATAGTGAAGTGTGTGCGGCATTTGTGGTTTGATGGTGGCCAACACTTATTGGTAAATCCTCTTAGTGATTATCTTCTCCTTGTTGAGGAAACCAAGCAGCATGGCGTCACCCTCAGTAGCGATAAACCTCAAAACGTAGACGTTGGTCGGAAATTTCGTTTTGACCACTACGAGAACGTCCTCCAGATTATGGGGAAGCCAACAGTCATCTATACGCTCTATATAAGTATAGAGTACAAACATTTTCTCATCAGAGATAAATAATTTGGTGCAGCTTACTGCCTTTTTAAGAGCCTATAAGGGGCTTGCAGCGGACTACCTATTTTTGCCACACCAGTATCAAACAGCATTTGCACCATAGAACGTAGGTCTCCTACGTCAGACGTATCCCTCACTTACCCCCACATTGAACGCTAGCTTCAGGAACAACGTCCTCGAATTTTCAAAATAAGCCTTTAATCTCTTCTAACGACTGAGTCAATCCAACGTCCACCGACTTTGCGGAAGAGAACGGTCTAAGTTCCGGGGAGGTCGCTTTGTTCTCAACGCAATTAACTGTGTCTGGCCAAAGGTCGAGTTCCTTTTCCGATCCTCGCGACAATTATGCGCTTTCCACGTGCCAACTGCCAACCGTTCCGGACTGCGTGCGATAACGGGCCTCGTATTGTCGTCCTTCTTGGTGGGCCAAGGATGCTGCATGAAATGAGCTCTAACGGGTGCGAACAGTTTACAGACAAACCACCGCGTGGTGGGCGGGAGGCTCCGAGCAGCCTGCTTTGACACGCCAAATTCAAACCGACCTTAACTAGTTCAAATCGAGTATACAAATTTTAACTTAGTCCTATAGACATTTAAGTTACACAATGTAAAGGGTAACAAAAATAGATAACATGGTAATCGTATAGATCTAGGCAAAGGTTCGAGTCTGACACAGTCATCGCTCGTCCCAGCAGGCAACTTAAGACGAGGAGCTGATCGGACGCTACCGACATGCCGAGCCGTGAGGAATGGCTGCCCGTGGGTAAAGCTAGGGGACGACGTTCCTGGCAGTACACTGCTGTGTGACAGCTGCTACGTCTTGCTCATTCGGCCGAAATCTAAGTCAAAAAAGCGCAAGGAGAAGGGCCGAAAGGCTAGATTAGAAACAGGTGACGGTGGTCAATATGAAGTAGGCAGTACAGTTGCTGTATGCGTACGAGTGTGTCTGCCAGTACTCAATAAACTATGCTATTTATTTATACACAGAGGGAGGGGCGATATATACACATATATATATATATATATATATATGTGTGATACACTGAGTACACAGTGCAAGATGACGCGCGCCTATACTGGAAGAAGGAATTTGGGATCAGCTGTTGTGAAAATCTCTGATGCCTCTAGCTAATTGGGAAGACCGGGTGGTCGGTGGT
This sequence comes from Dermanyssus gallinae, assembly GCA_003439945.1. NCBI lineage: Eukaryota > Metazoa > Arthropoda > Arachnida > Mesostigmata > Dermanyssidae > Dermanyssus > Dermanyssus gallinae. The sequence continues at coordinate 445,563 of QVRM01004207.1, read as the reverse complement.
CCGGGGATGACCCAACGCTTCCTATTTGCGGGGGAAGTGTAGCTAGAAGAAAATATGTGGGGCTGTCAAATTAGGATCACGTTGAAATTTGACGAGGGGAAAATATTTGCCGAGAACAGTCACCGAAAGCAGAGGCAAGAAAACCAAGGAGGAAACCAGATGACATATTGCCCTTGCCATCACAAATACGGCCACCATGCAGGCAAACTGCAGAGACGCCTGCACGTCACAACTCAACATGCTTTAAGTGCCAGCAACTTGGTCGCAAAGCAGCAGACTGCAGGGCACGTTGCAGACATGCCAGGCTAACCATGAATCTAACCTCAGTAATCTAAGCCTCCCCTTCATATTTTCCAGCAAATTATTACTTAGAAGTCTCTAGGCCCCTATATGGAATATTTACGTCCACAGGTGCAGATAATGTATATTAATAACAATACATGATTCTCTGTGGCATACAAAATGCACACCCCTTAGATAATGCCGAAAGTTCATCGAACCGCGAAAATTGACATAGTGGTTCTGCATACATCGTATCAGCAGAATACAAAAATGACCTCACTATATATATTTATATATGTATATATATATTCGTGCATGTGAATACATGTACACAATGTTCTGTAACTACAACGCTGTATAGTTATTCAGTCGGGAACGCGGGCTCAATAAAGCACATAAGCCTTATATGAAGAATGCACCGTCGTTTTATATGTCGCGTGGCAAACCCATACGAAACTGGTCCAGCAATGTAATCATCAAGAATATTTTGAGCACATGTGTTGGACGAGAATGATTATAAGTTATTTGGCAAGCTAGCGGTCTGTAACGATGAGCAGGGTTGCGGGAAATCTTTCCGCAAGGCAGCAGCTTACGAGGCCAACGAGGAGCCACTCTAAAACGTGGGGACCCGTTCGTTTCCGCAAAGTGTTTAAAATATTACAAGGGTTAACCATTATTGTCATAATATAAAACTATTTATTTATGTATTCACAAATTGTGCAAGTTGTGTATGTACTGGACAAACACATAGGTACATGTATCCGTGCCTGAATATGGACGGGAGAAGATTATCGCGCTCTGCAAGGACTTGCTGTGTTGTATAGCGAGATATTATTGCGGAAGAACTCGACCGAATGGTTGCGAATAACACCGTAATCGTTGCGAAGCGGGTGAGGGTGGGAGAAGGTCTGGTCCAGGCTCATCTGGCATTTCGTCAATAATCTGCAGATTCAGCGTTCAGCTAGTGAAGTGGTTTAGTCAGGCAGCGACGTCATTACCTTAGCGGAAAGGCCGTTTTTCCGTTAGCAGCCACCTACCGACGGCTTCAACTATCACTTGTGCTCGTCATTATGTGTCTCGAATCAAGCAGGACAGTATAGCATCGAGGTACTCCCCCATGTGACGTCGGGCGCTGACGGTTACGCCGATGTGCACGGAACTACATCATCTACGCGTCACGCGTAGCATTTCTGTTTCCTACTGATGACCAGCATTGGTGGTCCAGTAGAGCACTTTCAACAGCTCGGGTTGAACCAGGACTTTCTTCCCGACTGCGTGGCCTTTTTACCGAAATTTAGACGGGCGACCGAACAATGCGACGCAAATTTAAGTCGACATCCTTATTTAAGCAAACTGCTCTAATGTATGGTGTTGAAAATGGAAGAAAAGTACAAATATAATAATGTGGGAATTAGAAAAGGACCAACAGCGTTTTTTTTAAATATGCTAAATTCAGTTGTTACGAATACTGACTAATAAGGCGTGTCTCCCTGCCTACGACGTATCCTAGCGTCGTGCCTAAAAGAAGGAGCGTCTGCATGCGAAGGCGTGGACTACACAGTCACAGCCGGGTCTCCCAAGAGTTTGTACAGACAGCGTCAAGGTATACGCCGCACCCTTATGAGAGCTCACAAGTACCAGAGCAACGACCCGCTGCCTCTTCAACAAGACCCAAAACCTATGGCGCTCAACATAGCACGGGCACATTGCACGGCTTCAAGAACAGTCATACAGGTCCTCTCCATACAGATTGAATGTAACCTATAAAGTAAAGAGCTGACATCCAGAAACCGTTTAATTAAAGACCGGACGGAGGGAACACTAATCAGCAGAACAGACACCTTAAGCAAATGGAGCCAACAATGAGACTGCAAACCAGCCGAGCTAACCTGGACACTGGCCAAAATAGTAAGCCTCAAACACGGCTTACCCACCTATCCGCGTGCCTGCTAACAGGTCACGGTGGCTGCTTTCAGCAATGCCTACACCGCAATGGCAAAACTGACTCTCCGTGTGTCGCATGCGCAACTCAGGGGGAGGCTGACGGTGTAAGGCACTGCTGTGAAAGTTGCGCCTTTTTCGACACTGAGCAAAAGATACTGTCTCGGAGCCTACGACTAGGGAGCCCCCTGATATGCCAAGTCCTTGTAGAGGCGCTTCTCGAGGGTAACAAATCCTGGATTATGATAATAAGATTCGCAGAAACTGTCTCTGAGGCGAAAGTAACCGCCACGTCGAGCAGCCTAAATGGCAAGAGCGGCCAGGTGAAGGCGTCTCGATAAGGCAGTACTGCGGCCACGCCCCCCCCCCCCCCCCCGACAAGGGGCGAACAGGACGACTAGGTTTTAGTGGGTTTGTGAGTCCTACACTACAGTGGCTTTAACAACGACGTCCGGTGTGCATTACGCATTTTACCAGTTATCTCTCTATGAAAAAATTTATATAAATATATAATTATATATATATATATATATATATATAGAGAGAGAGAGAGAGAGAGGGGAGAGAGAGAGAGAAGGAGCAAGAGAGACCTGTACAACTCCAAACATATCGTAAGCTAAGCATCAATGGGGTCAACAAATATAGCCTTGCCGTGTAGGTCGATTGCCACACCCATCGCTTTCCATTCGCTGAGCTTTATAGCATTTCGGGCTTTAATTTACATAAATAAATGTCTAGGATAAACGGCGGCGATACCGTTATTGTCTATAAACACGACTGTTTAAATAAATAAGGAGGGCGTCAAGAACTCACTGTATATGTATGTATTGAGAAAAAGCAAGGCTCTTCGTGCAATATAAAGAATTCCGCACAGCTGTGAGCTCAACAATATGTTATGTAGCTCCCCGCTTTCAATATTACTTCTGATAGAGCTGCTAAATGCATGTTCTTTTATAGGTATACGTCTGAATTGAGGTTCGTTAAGAACAGACGGCTGCTAGTGACGATGTGCATAATACATTCCGAAAACTTTCCAGAATAAAATAAACTACAATATGTAATGTTGTTACTTACCTCTTGTTAGTAACAACAACTTACAAGTAGTAGAAATGACCTACCAGTTCAGTTCAAACGGGTTTATTTTTCAAACATACGCTTTTTACAGAACAATCATGTTTCATACATCGTAGTACCTTTCACCCGACATATTTATAAATGTATTAGTATTTATGGACACACGTTTTATACTCTTTGGTATATTGATAGAAAAATAGTAACAAATATACTAAACATATTAACCATGAGTGGGCATGTTTACATCGAGTTTTCGCATGAAAGGTTCTGTTTTCATGAAAATACTGGGTTGCGACTAGTGTGAAATGCACAGACGGTTTATCCAATTACAGTAATCACCCTCATAGTGTTAAAGTGAAAAAAGGTTGCTTGATTTGTCTTGCCCGGCCCTATCGAAGTCGTAGTGGGTACGCCTTCGAAAGCTGAACGGATGCACCATGCTAATGGTAACGTTGTGGGCAGACTACCAGTACCACGGATGAGCCAAGTTACCCGCTAAGTTTTAACGATATTGATTATTGTGACTATTCACCACAATCATCTCGTTCATCATCACCTTTGTTGTGCTGCAAAGCCGACATACGATCACGAGAGGCGATCAACCTTAGATGCGGTATCAAGTGCCTCAGATAAAAACAAAAACGTCATCAACCGAAGCAGTGTCTACAAGAGAACGCCGAGAAGCCAGCCTAGCTGAGATGGTGGAGAGGGCGACTGATAACTACCCGACAAATGTAAACAGTAACGATGACGAACCATAAGGTGACGGCATCTCTCTGTCGATGAGAGAGAAATCTGGAATCATATTCCAGCTCCAGTTAACCCCGAAGAACTACGACCGCTTGATGATTTTCAGATGACCGCGACCTCGCTTTGACTCAATGCCAATCGCTGAAGTGCCCATGATTGGCGAGCTATTTAGGGTGACATTGTGTGCAGGGTCGCTGATGCAAAGATCACGATGCCACGAGTATGGACATAAATTCACAGAATGTGAAGAACGAGGAGACCGTACCTGCAGAAAACGTGGTTGTCCTCGACATGAAATGTTTATATGCCAAAATAAGACTTGTCGTGCCAATTGTGGAGGTGCTCACGCATCCAACGACGACAGTTGCGGGGTTAGAAAGATACAAGGGGTTACGAAGAAGTGAAACAATAAAGCTTAGCGAAAAAGTGTCCGGACGCCTTCCTGTCTTAGACGAATTTCCATCGCTCATCAGAGCGACACAGTGTTTGCTCTGAGTCTGCTATGGGAGAGAAGTCAGGCGCAGATGTCTCCAAACCAACCACCGTTCAAGTTCCCACACAAATTTAACATAAGGATGGTAAGACTGTACTCTGGCATTGTCCACCACCCATTGCTCCCAAAAAACCGTCGTATGCAACAAAAAGACAGAGCTCAAAAAAAAAGTCTATGAAGTCATATATAGGGAAAAAGGACAGGCCATCAAATGACTATCCGCATATTGTCATCGGAATCTTAAATTTATTAAAGCAAATTGAACCCATGCTGTCTAATTCGCCAGATAAAAATTCAGCTATCAACAGGAGATTGTCATATCTCGAATCCGAGACCAGAATTGTGCTTTTACAGACTGTTCTGGACGGTATTGACGACCCACAGCTGTCACCATTGCTCGGAAATGCTGATCAGAGTGTTGCTAAACGTACTTTGAATGACTAGCCAACAATACTACGACATTAGTAAGGCTACCGAGAGCGACTCGGAAATGGCTATCCCAGACACCATATGTGTGCACCCACTGTGGCTAATCTATAAAATCTTCTAAGGATCTGAAGATACACATAACACATAAATACTTCCCAGTCCTTTTTAAAGCCTCCGTACGATAATAGTCTCAGACCGAGTAACCAGATAGCCACTACATCAAACACCGATACCCAAGTTAACTCGAATTCATTAGTACAAGTCTTATCACATACTCGCAGAAGTTTAAGACTTGCCAGAATTATACCTAATAAAATCTGGGCTACGGCATACACCACAGCATCAAACAACCTTAATACAAAGCTTAATTACAAAAGTTGGAATAATCTTATGATGCTTTCGTCACGTGTATATACCTCGTCAAAAATCAGAAGATAGCACTAACTAAAATAATTGAACGTATTGTGGCAGAAATAATATTACGAACACTTCAAAGCCTCGCTGATTCGACCATATCTAGCACTTTCAGCAAAAAGCTTCATTCCACTAACGATCAAAGCAACGTGCGCCAGACAGGGATGAAATTAGCAGAGGGCGATATTCGTTCTGCTGCCCGATCGCTACTGTCCTTAGACACATTGGCACCAGATGATGAACATACGAAGTCTGAGCTAACGGATCTCCCCCTTTGCAAATGGAGCCGGCTCGGACGGCCTACGGCCTCGACATCTTCGGGATATGCTCAGGTCTCGCAAATATCGCAAATAATTTGCAGATTATATTAAACTTCGAGGAACCGAGAAAACTGGCCCTCAACGCAGCTAAATGCAAGGTTTTAGCTATTAAAGATACCCCTCAAGATCAAGCGCAAGCTAAACAAGCAATCATGGAAGTACCTCTTGGGATATCTCGTGCAAATCAGGGTAATTTAGATGTTCTAGGTGATCCTGTAATGCCTGAAGGAGTTCTACGTACTGTTAATGCTAATCGAGAGACCCTGTTAAAGAATTGCCCACGACTGGCAAGTATAAACCTGCAGGTGGCTCTGTGCCTATGAAGACATAGTCTTGCTTCACTAGGATTTGACTACATGCTACGAACAAGCTAACGACTTTAAAATAATGAAAACCTAGCAGTTACGACGAAGTCACCAGAAGGATTCTAAGCGAGATACTAAATATTTACTTAGAAGGGAACATGTGGGAGGGAGCTAGCCTTCTCATCAGGAACGAAGGTCTGGAAATGAAAAAAGCCACGGAGCTGCAGTGTGCTATGCTGTGTCCCTGAATCATTTTGGCTCTCTGGCGGAATCACCTGTTGACGAGGACGCAAAGAACAAACTAAAAAGGGCAATTATAGTGGCAGATATCACTGTCAGGATTTAGCTCGATCCCGGCCCTCCGAGAGAGCACGTGAGCCAACATTTTCTTGACGCTTACAAAACTGAGAAATAATGAATAGTCTAGTCTTATCAAACGAGCGCGCCATCTTTTAAGCGGCGCAACATTCCTTCAGCGGGGGCTGGCTCTAAGCGCTGCCGGCCCGTCAGCTTGGCGCCTCCGTCTGCCAGCCTTTCTCATGTGTGCCATGCGGCTAACCTGTAGACTCTGAGCGTCTACACCCGTAAAGCTGTCTAAAAAGTCCCGGCAGACTTACCAGACACGCTGAACTCAACGCCATAGTAAGAAGAGCCTTCAGAAGGGCAGGGTGGTATCTACATCCGAGCCGAAGGGTTTTAATGGCAGCAGTGAGCTGCTAGCTAATGAAGTCACCATTCCGCTGAGGTCACACGGAAAAGCGTTGTATGAAATGTAACCGTTTCATGCACGGCGGCTTAGTCGTATCTACGCCACAGCGCAGTTGAATCTAGATGAGTTGCAGAGCGCGTGGATTCTGAAAAACGAATAAAGTATCTCGAGTTATAAAGGAAGTACCACTTTGTATCCAATACATTAGAGACATTTGGCCCTATCAGTACAGGTACAGCGAAAATCCTGCAAGACATCGGGAAACGTATAGAAGATCGATGCGAGGCCATGTTTTTGAGACAGATAGTGTTATTGGCCGTTTGTAGAGAGAGCGTGACTTTTATCATAAGCGCTATGAATTTACGCAAAGCATGATGAATCTGCCTTAAACGTTCATACCTCGCAATTGTAATAACTGAATCACGATAACAACAACAATAACCCATACATGCGACTAGTGCGGACGAGTTTTAAGAACGCTGCAGAGCCTCGACGAGAACACACGATACGAACTCATAGTCCAAATTCATCCGCACGCACCTATAACAGAACAGACTGGCAGACAAAGCAGACTCCGACGGATCGCCCACGTGGCTTATTATTCAATCTTGCAATAAACAACGATGCTTTTCTGGAACTCCTGGCCCAAATGCGCAAACGCCTTCGGTTGATACAAAGGGGGAACCATGCGCTGCAGCGTTTGCGAGAGCACTTGGTGACTTCAACCATAAGGAAGACGTTAAATCATGGAGCTTTTGTCGATACCAATGCTAATTTTTGCCCTTCCAATACATAAAACTGTTGTCTCAGCGCTGTCAGCTAATGCGACGTAGCATAGCAAGTCTAGGCAGTACTAACGTTAAGAGATACCTCACAGAAGATATGTATACAACCACGCGAAGGAAAAACAAGGCAATGAAGATCTTTATGTAGAAGACCTCGCACAGCGCATGCTGCCTAGCCAACATACGAGCTGCGGTACGTGCGCTGATGTCTTCTGACGTTATCGCCCCCGTCGACTACAGCACAGAGAAGGAACTTAAGCGCAAGCATCCTCTGCTTGCAAAAATAATAGCAGTGAGAATATAAAAGCAATGAAAGAGCCTACAATGGGTGAACATGGACCTGTATCAGACATATTTAGGTATTGAATGCAATGGTATCGCCTGCGCTAGCTAAGAGCAGGGCTGGATGGCTTACGCCCACTACACCTAAATAATAAGCTAGTAGAAGAATCTGCGCGCGTTAAGCTAAACTTTTGTAATGCATTTAATACTATCAGAAGAAATTTACTTCTGCGAAGAGTAGAACAGCTTAGTCCGGACGTAGTGCTACTGATCTGGCAAAGCTACAGAGAACCCTCTCTGTTACTCTAGGACACGATTACGCCTATTGCTTCATATAATGGAATTCAACAGCAAGAACCTTTAGGACTCGCGCTCTTTAACCTTGGCGTAGTTGCTCAAATGCAAAGCCTGTTCAATGTTTGGTACCTAAATGACAGAACACTCAGAGGACAAGCAGATATCGTAGCGTCGGGCATACGCTAAATTAAAAAAGCTCAACAACCAGCAAGGTTGAAAGAGAGAAATGCGAAGTTATTTTGTTCAGTGGTTTACAAGAAGACGGACCACATGCAATACTCACAATCTTGAAGATTCTACCTTCAACAAAGCATTTAGACAAAAGCAATATAGATCTACTGGTCCTGTTAGACAGGGCAAATATCTCTGAATTAATAAACGACCAAAAAGCCTTTATCTCGAGGAAATGTATCCGCAGGTGGCAGCGAGATGCTGCACATCAACCTGAACGGCGATATATTGAAGAGGGTGTAAAAACTAATTCACAAACATAAAGCGGAAGCTGAGTGAAAAACGCGTGCAAAGAAACTGGACCCCTGCCCTTTGCAAGATCACCTATATCAACGCTAGCTAGACGGATAAAGATAGCAAAATTTGCACATGACGCTTTAGAGCCGCTCGAGAATGTTTTTAATGGAGGCTGGCTTAAAGCGCTGCCATCTCCACAATTAGGCACCGTGCTGGACCCAACCATTTTCTGCATGGCTGCCACTATCTGAATAGGAGCTCCAACATGCAAATTCTTTCCTTCCACAGCATGAGGAAATAAAGTCGATATCACCCATTGAGCTGTCCAAGAAACTTTGAAAGATCTTCAAGGCACATGAAACTAAATCATTTTATTAAAAGAGCCCTTAGGAAGGCAAGGTCGACAAGATCGGCACCAGTCGACAACGACAATATGTTTTATGATTATGTATGAATGACTTTCTTATGTAAAAGTTGTGAATAACTTCTACTACAGCATACTCAACATATTAAAAACCAACGTTACATTTACTGAACACAAATAAACGTGTCAAAACAATACGACTGACAACCGAAACCAAACAAAAAATCTCATTAAATCTGAAGCATACTGATCGCCTAATCCAACGGAGGTGGTGCCGCAGGCAGAATACAAATGTATTATTATAATACCCTATGACACGTATCAGGTCAGTCTGTGTCTCTGTTGTTAAAAACATGTGAAAGGTTGACTCTGAGGCTCATATCCTCAAAAAGAGAAATAACATTGTAGCATATGGCCCAAAACTTACAAAACCTTTTTGTTTTGGCAGAATAAAATAACCGTATTACAGCTTAATGAATAGTTTTTTTTTATGTGCATCTAAAATGATTGGCAATACTTTGGTATAACAGACGGTATTGGAACATTTGATCCCTTAGCGCTCTGGCTTTAGGCAATATTTGCGCCAACCTTGTACTGAAGCTGAACTCACCCTGTTATTAGTACCCCTGAGAACATATAGCTATACAGTAGATAATAGCTTTACTAGCTATACGGCCAATGGCTGTTTATAGGAAATTACACATATAGCCAGTAAGGTATGATATCAACCGCGTTTTTTGTAACGATCGGTCATATAACGAAACAAGCGGCAATTCATTTACGTGCTTAAATGCCCGGTGTGAGCAGTCTATGTTCACCTTTTAAAATTATCGTTGACTCTGTTTGAAAAAAAAACGTAAAAAGTCGTTAACCGCACATAAAAGTTATTGCAATAGAATAATTGCTTTTTAAAGCGACAATTACGCTTACACCAAACTAGTAGCGCACCAGGAACGATTATTGCTGACTAGAATATAATATAGAAATTGAAAACTTTAAATTCGGTGCAGTCGTATAATGCTGTAACATTTTTGATAGTCATCAATCCGCTGTTATGATAGCTACATCTTATATAATGTCTCGCATAATTGTTTTACTGTGCTGTTTCACTGTACGCCTAATCTAGTGATGTTCTCATTGTTTAATCATTTAGAAGTCTCGTGTTAAAATGAAAAGCACCAAAGCATTTTTTTTAGTTCTCGGCGTAATTACTTTGCATCACTGTACACTCAGTCTGGCGGTGTTCTTATTTTTCGTTTCATTAGAAAAAGTAGAAAGTCTAGAAGCCAAAAGCTCAATTTACCAAATGACCCACGAGTATATATACAATGGATTATCCTCCACGGGGCAACGATGATCGTCGCCTCTACAGCAGTCCACCAGTAACCGCTAACAATAACAGAAATAGTGCCGAGCAACAAAAACGGGACCGCGTTGCATCAACGCAACGAAACAAATCCTCCGTTTATTCATGCTTATGCTCTATTTATATCCCGACCGGCTGGTTGAGCCGCCTGGGTTTGGGCCTCTCTCTGTCCCAATCATACTGGCTACATATAGCACGTGTAGACTCATCACAGTACGATCTCCATCTTGCAGATCTCCCACTTTGCATCTCGAAGCCGCCGACGTGACGCCAAAGCAAAATTCCCTAGTCTCTTCGGACAAATATCGACGCACATGCGCAAACACACACGCACACCCACTACGAGTAGTGTTTAGGCACGAACGAAAACAAACAAAGAATACGTTCGACGGTTTAGGGAAGCTTGTGGAAGAACTGTGCGGGATGTATACTTTATTCATGCAAGTGCTGAGGTGGAGCAGGAGTCTTCGGCCGAAAACATTTGGCAGTGTGGCCTGGGAGCACCTAACCTGGGAAGTGTGACAAAACAAGCAACGACGTGACAGGCTCCACCCATCATCATGGTTTATAATGGATAGGAATAGAATGTGGTCACCAAGTTTAGACGGAACGTGATATATAGAGTTCGCCGTTGGAAGTTGGATGAAATCTGTGCTAATCTCCTTGCGACAGAAGCGGAGGACGCAAATTGCATAATGTACACATGTCGCGCGTGTCATAGACCGACAATGTTGGGAGACTCAAACTCACAAGCATAAGCAGATAAACATGTTTTCGTTGCAATATATATATATATATATATATATATATATATATATATATATATATATATATATATATAAAGCTACTAAAAATGCAGGGCTTATATAGACAATGTACACGTTTGGACATACGAGTGAATCGTCATAATTCCATAGTAAAAAAATCGTGCGTTAATCGTGCGTGTTAATTAAAAGTCAGAATAATATAATTAGAGCGGCTGAGATATGTTTTGCCTTGGTTTGAATTATTGAAAACATTCGTCTTGTCAGCTCTGATATGCTTCGGACAACACCGAGAATGAGGAACAAGTACGTCTGTAAGAGGTCGCAGTAGAGCCCTTCAACATTGTGATAAATAAATGATTTTACAGCCAACTACGATCGGTCTCTGTTTTGCGTGTGTGTGACCCTCTAAGATTGCATTTTAACTAGTTACTACTTCATAAGGTCAGAGAATACATTTGCCGTGGATTTGTGCTTATATATGACTTTCCACGCCATCTATTCTATTTTTTTCGAAGTGAAACTTTTCCGGAAACGCTTAGAATTGTTGCACTTTTACTTCGGTCTTTTTATTAACAACAAGCCCATGTGGCAGCGTGGAATGACCAAGCACACAACCAAAATGTGTCACCGAGGTAATTAATAAATGTCGGCCTTTGTTAGTTTTTGCTAGTGCCCGTCTAGTTTGAGATAGCACATAATTGAAATCGCCTTTGTTTGCACAAATGGGGTTGTTTTGTACACGAAACGGTAAATGAAGTCAGCACTCGTATTGTTCTGTTACTTTTTCTTGATCCACAAGGTAATTAGGGGCATCAGCGGCAAGACGACTTTCTAAGCGTGCGATGTAATCTATTATAGATTTTTTTTTGCTAAGTCACAAATTTATTCTTTAATTATTATTTGGTTACATGTGAAATTCTGACGCCGCTTTGGCTACGGCAAAAAAGTGAGTCCCTTGCCTGTCGGCAATGAACCTATGATCGACGCTGCGTTGCCACGCTGTATTTCAACCGATATCCTTTGCAGCAAAAACTGCCATGCTCTCCTATCGCCGGTTGCCACCGCGACTCTGGATCCCAACTCCGCAAGGAAACCCTTTGTAATTTCTCCCATTGGCCCCAGTGTTTCGAAGGCGACCGGTTGGACGATGAAGTTCTGTTCCAGTTCACGGTATTTGGCTAGCTTGCGATCTTCGGCGAGGCGGGCGGCTGCTCCGACCTCCCGGCTGGTGTGACGAACGTAGGATGCAGCCAGCGTACACGACACGGTGACGTCGTAGACGAGGCATCGGCCTTCGCTCCATGGAACTAAAGTCAGACCATCCGGCCGCAGTTGGCTGTTTGACGACAATCCAACAGGCTCTTTAACAGCAGGGATGTGGGCTGTCTGCAATGCCCGGTGAATTACGTCATTCAGAGCCGAGTGCCTCGAGAACCTGCCGGCGCTCCTTTTGCAGGCTAGAGCATGCTCGCCGGTGGAAGACACCGGGAGGTCGCATCGAGCGCAATTATGAGCAAAGCAGACTGATTCCCCCAAGCGCAGACCGGAAGCGATTATTATTATAGATTGTATAGGTCGAGACGCCTTAATTGATGGATTGTACATGCTAATTAAGTAAGGACAGTAACTGACAAACGTTAAAGACATATCATTCACAGACTTACAAGTATGAAGTAAAGTGGGCCAGTCAATTATGTCAAAGTGGGCAGCAATCTTTTCCAAGTCCATATGCTTCTAGTCAAGGCATCTCTCGTAGGCCTATCCACTCTAAAAACATTGAATATGTTTTCAATTGTTAATTCCGCATTGCGAATCGGCTAATTAAGCCATATTTTACACACTAATGCGAGTGAACGTTATTTAACAAGCTCTAAGCCAGTATGACATCCAAGGCATGCGGTTTAGCTGCAAGACGTGGGTGTAAATAAATAGTTCACCTTTCAACATTTTTAAATCCGCAGAGTCACCTGAGTTTAGGGTGCTCGGAGCTAAGCCCGTGAAAGCGACCCGATTACCGAGTTGACCATTGCCACACCATTAAACCCGAAGTGCACTCTCTTAGGTGATAGGCGGCTAAAAAAGCTGTTGATGGCCGTGCCAGCCAACCATAGACTAGCGTCGAGTAAGGCCTTTTCACCTTTTTCGATCACAAACAGACAGTCTAAGTCGTGTTAGGTGCGTAAACGCCAGACAAAAAGCGAGCCACGTAACTTTGGCTTGATTGCATTGCAAAGATCATCAGAGGTAGCGCAATTGGGCGCTATACGAAAATTGAAAGCGCGTTTATTGATCATCCTCTAACCCGAGGAGACAAGACCGACATTCGACATATTGTTATTGTTGTTGAAAGGAACTGTCACAGTTGATGATGCGACCACAGATGTGCTGTAGATGTCCTGCATTGCGGCAGTCTCTTATTTATTCACATGCTAAAAGAAAGAAGAAAGGTCTTTGGTCAAGAAAACGTCTATAATTTTGCTATGATAGCTTGAGAGACCCTGCTGAAGAATCAAGCTCTTATGGGAGACTGGATGACATAAGTACTACCATGCCGTTTATAGAGCAAACATGTCTCCGTTTTCGGCGCAATAGGTTGATAGAGCAGAGATTGACATACTTTTGTAAACACGCCTGACAATTGTTAACTATGAAAATAATATTGATAAATATTATATGTTCCAACTAAGCGCATATATAGATATACCCTATGAAGGACACGTAATCGTCAACTTTTCGCTAGTGATTGGCACACGTGTTACCGGCAGGAAATAGTGTCAAACGCATTGCGCCTAAAGCGTAGTTTCCACAATGTATTTATTAATAAATACTTGTGAGAGGGTCCACAGTTTTGGAAGACAGTTTCTCTAATGGGTGGGCCGCTTCGGCAAACCAAAGAAAAGGGCAATCATACGATTAAAACGGATGAAAGAAAACCCTTCATACAAGTAAAGGTAAAGAGTCATACATTGCTGCTCAATGGAGCAAAGTCGAGACAATAGGAAATACTGGGGTTGAGGCTTCCTCTGTGACGCAGCAACCTAGCGTATTTAAAATTAAACAGTGGGGCTAACCAAAAATAATTAAACTATTACAGGCGCCCGTTTAGAAATGATTCTATACAATTATTTAGACTGTAATTTGACACGTTGCGGCTAAAACAATGACAATAAAGTGATAGTTGTCGCTATTTGTTGATTACTACGTACATTGCGTTTTTGTGATTGTGTTTGCTGTCGTGAAGTTTTCACAGTGAATTTTTTATTGACTCTATATTGCTAACACAGATTTTAGAATAATCGCTCATGTATGCTGCCTTTTGGTTTTTAGTGTTATATGCCACAGATAAAATTGTAGTAATAGATGAAAATTTTAATTGTGACTTGACAAAAGAAAATTTTAGAAACATTTGTTTTAAAACAGGAATTGACGAGCTTGGACTGGCCATCCACAGTATGTATTCAGAGCCTACATATATTAGTTGGAATGGATACAGCGCGGTTGATATTATTCTCTCATCAGTATCACAGACGACAGATACTATATTTGACATCACTATCCGCCCATCGGCTCATCGTAAACATTCTCAGGTCGAGTTCAAACTGCATCGCAAACAACGTGTGGTCACGTCCCAAATTAAGCACGTCCACCGCTCACTAAACAACCACCTATTGGAACAAGCATTACAGCTAGCTGAACACAGCAACGACGTGAACGAAATTGAAAGAACAATTAAATGGTCCATTTACCTCGCTGCGAAATCAAACGTAAAGGCAAACATCCAGAGACACAAGCCTTGGTTTGATGAGGAATGCCGGAAAATGAAGCACGCAATCTGTTCAATTCAAAATAGGTCACCAGCAACACTCCGCCGCATAGCAGAGATGAAAAGGGAATTCACGCACATGAAAAGAGAGAAAAAATTGCGTTACGAAGAAGATCAGCGTGTACGGCTTATAACAGCAAGCGTGCAGAAGCCGTGGCTGCTTCTCCCGAGGAGACCAACGTCGCTAAATCCAGTGATAAACGATAATAACTGGGTAGATCACTTCAGAAGACTACTGACACAAGAGTGCGCATTACCAGACCGAGATGCCTGTGACGATGATAATTTTACAGATTTTACCGAAAACGAAGTCGAAGCCGCTATTAAGCAGAAACAAGATGGGAAGTCGACAGGGCCAGATCTTATTGCATATGAACACCTCAAGAAGAATGTAAATGTAGTTTGTAACAAAGCTCTACAATGTATGTCTTAGACAGGGGAAAATACCCGTCGAGTGGCGGCAGAGCTTTCTGCAGCCTTCTTCAAGCGTAAAGGAGATCCAACTGACCCGAGAAACTATAGAGGCATCGCACTCACAAGCGTGCTCTATAAGATTCTAACATCGCTAATCGTTAACAGGCTGTACTCGGCCACCGAGGAGAAGGTCCCGCCGGAGCAATATGGCTTTCTACGGGGACGGTCTACGTCAGATGCGGTCTCATTTGTAGTGAAACATGTATCATATTGCCGCTCAGTGAACGAAATGACATACGCTGCTTTTATTGATTTTAAAACTGCATTCGATTAGTCTTCCGAGGGACTGTCTGCTGAACACTCTACGATCAAGTTTTGACATAAAGGGAGCAACTTTTAACATTTACATGACATTCTAGCATATAACGTCATAACGATTAAAAACGGCGATCACTACGTACAAGAGCCCGTAACACAAACAATCGGAGTGGCCCAAGGAGACTCAGCTAGCCCTTTCCTTTTCATTCTGTACGTGACAGGACTCTCGAATCTGCTCCGTGGTCTCAAAGCACCACACGCTTTCTATGCAGATGACTTGGTTATCCTAGCAAAATCCCGAAATCATCTTCAGTTTTATCTCAACGAGACTGCACTATGGTGTGAACAGAACAAACTCTCGATCAACACAGATAAAACAAAGGTAATGCGTTTCAGCAGAGGAGGATCATATGCTGCTAGAGATCATCGCTTGAAAATAAACGAGAGAGTGCTTGAGGTGGTCAACAGCTTCACTTACCTAGGGGTTATCCTAACCCCAAGGCTCTCATTTAGTACACATGTTGACGGAGTACGGGCAAAAGCGGCGGCCACAATCACGTTACTAGGATATCTACGCGACGTAGACCTAAAAACAGCAATGAACTGTTTTAAAATCAAACCTCTCCCGACCATAACATATTGTCTACCCGCCATAGCACCGCATTTGACAATGAGTGATTTAAAAGTCCTAGATAGAGTGAAGTCTTGCTTTGTCAAACGCATATTGGGACTGCCTGAAAACGCATCTGCCACATTAGCCTTAGAACTGTGCGAAGAAAAAACACTCACGGAAGACTTGGTTCTCAGCAAGGTCCCGTTCAACACAGAAGCATTGGACTCCTACCGAACATTCAGAGAATCAAGAAACATACAGTTTGCCATTGAAAACTACACTGATGGCCCAGCATTTTGTTCTGATAAATGAAAAGGAAGCCGCCAACGGAATCGCACAATTGTGTGCCGAACGACATGGCACGGATACCACCATTTTATGTGCTTGAAGCCAAATTGTTTTACCATTGAAGAATGCGTATGTAGTTTTTGTGGACAGTCCGATATTGGGCGTTACCACATGCTTGTATGCAAGGAAATTGTTGGAACCTCCCTAACAGCCAAAGTTGATATATATAAATATATATTTATCTCTCCAATGGAGCGACAATTGTCTCCTGAGAACGTGTGCCAAAGTTGATTATATAATGTCAAATCACACTGTTGTATTGTGACTGTAACTACCAATTCTATGGTGAATAAATCATGAATGAATGAATATATATATGCCACAGATACCTAAGCGGTACGATGTGTACACGATTGGATTCTAGTTTGTACACATATGTTCAATTGGTTATCGGAATGAAGAATCTATTGTAGCTCAGTGAGTCACGATTTCCATTACTGTCGTAGAGTTGATTTTCTGCAGAGCAGGGAATGCAGGGTTGCCTGAAGATTGATAGCACTCTTCGTTCAGCTATACTGGCAGGCAGCGATCGCAGTTTTCGTACTGTTTCGAATGGCACGTGATGCAAGAAGTATGATTTCTAAACATCCACTGATACGGGGATCTGAACTTTCACAGTAGAATAGCGTCGCAGATCAAGGCATTTTCACCATGGTATATAGACCTTAGATGGGGAAGCTGAGTTTTCTATGGCCTTCGACAGTCGCGACGATACACGGAACCTGAGTAACTCACGTGAGAGAATTGAATAGCTCTTTGAATGTATATATATATACGAACATTTTAAAATATCTCTATGTATATAAATCTCGGTTGTCGGGTGGCATGCGCTGAAACGCTAATGTGGTCCTCCTATATTTATTTTAATTACAATTAATATGTAATTGTGATACCTGCACATAATGATAATAATAATAAACCCTTGTTTAAAAATATTATTATTATTTATTATCATTCAGTTAATACAATCGTGAGGTATGCACGTTTAAGCCAGATTCATCATGCTCTGTTCGCTTTCTGTGAATTCATGGCGCCTATGATGGAAGCCACCCTCCATGCCCTCTGCGAACAGCCAAACGGCCGTTCGTACAGGGAACGTCGCTTCGTGAGGGGGAAACCTTCGTCACTTAGAAGTCTTGGAAACGAGCGCAACATCTGCCCGTTCATCATTGAGACATCGAGGCCATGGCCATAACGCGCACAATTGGCCAGATCATCGAGAAGTCGAATGGGGACAAAAAAAGCACAGCGTTTCTAAGGCAGCGCATCGTCTTAATAGTTTTGCGCGGCAACGCGAGAGCGATTTTTGACGCGCTCCCCAATGGACTAATTTTATAGGGAGTTTGTACATTTACTAGCTGGCTCTGATAACAAAATAAATAACTGTTATGATTAAAAAAATATTATGATTAATATTATCAGTAGTTATATTTGTATTATTAATATTAAAATTAGTATTAATATACTGCTTGATATTCACTGTCCACTAGTTGAGTCCATAGCGCCCACAAGGGAAGTCGCGTGTCCCTTGCAGACAGATAGTTTCCTTATTGATGGCACCCAGGGTCTGCGATAGGCACTAAAGTGTATATCCTAGTCAATTTATAATATTTACTCTATTTAATAGTTTCGGCATGCTCCGCTACCCATCGTGATTCGACTGAGCGACCGTTACGTCGCACACTAAGCATTGTTCATATAACTATAATGGGATAGTTACACCATCAGGCCTTGTTTTACTGGTAGCTGCTAAGCTTGGTGCGTATTTTTGGGCACCTATCATTAACGCGCACGCTCTACGGAAGGAATGAACATACCACATGGTACCGAGCTCAGACGAGGGCAGGTGCTGTATGTTCTTCAGGCTTCGCATGTTACAATCTCCACATCTATACCATGTGTGATGTATGTCTTCAGGCTTCGCACGTTACAATCTCCACATTTATACCAGATACGTGGTTTATGGCTGTTGTGTTTGAATACGAAGCATTCACAGTCTGTTGGCTCAACAAAATTACCTATTCTCTTGAGCGCAATGAGAGCCGAGCAGTAAAGCGTCTTAGACAGATTGGAGGCATGACTCCGTTTAAAACGTCAATCATGAAAATGCTAAATTCGTTCAGAAGATGTTTTGATAAAGGCATGTTTTGGTCAAGCATGTCACGCAAATGACGTCGCCAATACCACTTGCGAAGGGGATGAATACACGGCTCTCAAGATTAACGAATCCCGAACATTTTCGTCGCTTTCAACTGTAGGCTGCTGAAAAAGTTTTAAACGTTCTCGGCAGATGATGAGACCAAGTGGTGTTTACTCCTTAGTTCACAATCAGTGTCGGTGTGTGCAGTATGACAGCATACCCGTGTGGCAGTAAGACAAACGTCAAAGGCTAAGTTCCTTTAAGCTAAACTTACACGATGGATTCTTGTGATTTGCCGGATTTTCCTACTCTACGCCCCGCCGCCGACTATAGAAGGTACTAAATACCGTCGATCAACCGGTTTTCTACATTTGCACTGAAAAGGGGAAACAAGGTCACATCCGAGACGAGGATCTGCCGCGATCCAAGTCGTGTCGTCGTCCCAAGAAGGTACCCAATGAGGCCTTGGAAGCGCATGCAGCCAGGCTATAAAACCTATTAGCGATGACCGCCCGAAGGCGAACCTATGCGGAGTCATCAATAGCGCTCGCAAGTAAGCCGCTATACGCTTTGTGCACGAATGCACTCCAGTCATGTTGGCTTAAAGCGTTATCTGGAGCGCCACTACAAACTGTCTTTAACTGCTCTTGCAGAGGTCTCATGACTTCCTTGTACTGACCAATACCGACCTAGTCTAGGGTTGCGATGGCGTTCGGATCAGAGAAGGGAAGAAACTATCGGGTCGGGCTGGAAACGTTGCAGCCAGGTCTGGCGAATAGAGAGGATGCGGAAATATAGAAATCAATTTTTTTAAATTAAATAATCCGAAATGAGTAACAACGTGTGCGCCGGTGCATTGCTGTGATGATGGATTAAAGAGTTGTTTGCCCAGAGTGCGCCCCACTTGCGTCCTATATTTTTGTGAAACATTTTGAAAAATTCACGACTGTGTTTCTTCTTCGTGGAAGGTAATTTCTTTGTACTCAAAGAACAGAGTCAAAATATTCTTGGTACAATATCTGCTATCTGTCTGAATTTATTCCTCTTTCCTTAGAAGCACCACTGGGAAGATTGGGCTTCGGTATCGTAACCATCTATTCATGAATCGTCTTCTGATATCATTCTCTGAAGCAATCCAGGGTCTTCTGCTATGGCTTTAATGGTTATTAGGCTATGGTCCAGTTCGGACACTTCCCGACAGGCGTTCAATTGCTGGAAATTCAAGATTTCTGGAACGAACGTCGCGGTTAGTCTTCTGCCGCATAAAATATTTGTTAAGACTGTTACAACTGATACGTTACAACTGGTATCTCCAATTTCCCAGATATACCCGTGATAAAACGTTGGTGATTGCTCTAAACGTTTTCAACTTTTTAAACGTTTTCTTGGTCGGTAAAGAGGCAAAAACCTTCCTCAAACTGGGCATCTTCGGTCTCTTCACGTGAAATCGATAGTGGCACGTATACATTGTGTTTAGGACATTGCTTGATCACCATAAGCAGTTCGCAACTTTTCGACCACTTTAGAACACACGATTTGATTTTTTCCACAGAGTTCGATGTATTTCCGGCTCTTTAAAAATCGCTGAATCTTGTTTACTTCAATTATTTGAACCAAACTCAATCAATAAACAAAACCTTGCCTGTGTGTAGTTAATGAATAGCGCTTTTAAAGAAAGCACACGGAAGGTCTTGGTGGTTTCAGACTTGCAGCAAAACTTAAAGCCCCGCTTTATTATATATCCCGAATATATATATATTGCTGCCAAATTAAAACAGTCTAGGCATAGAAGCACTGTTTATCAGCTACAAATAGGCAAAGCTTCGTTTATTGTTTGAGTTTGGTTCAAATATAGTGGGAACAATTATTTCCAGTGCACGTCTGGTGGAAACTATGCCAATCTGCCCCTTTAGCTGCCTACACTTCAAATGTTAGGTCACCAGCATGGGTTGGGATCATTCCAACATCAGTTCTAGTGTGGCTGCGGCATTGTTTCATTGAATGTGAATTGAAACCCACTGAAGGGGAAAGTAGCTTGCCCTCTTTTATTAATAACAATTGGCCCAAGCTCCTTGTGACGTAGCTGTACGGTCAGTGTACGGCCCGCATCTTCTGGTTTTTTGAACGCCAGAGGAGGGAGGTTGTGGCTACGATGGAGTTCGGCATACTTGCGTAATTTGATCACTCCGGCATTGCCTTATAGGCAAAAGCGCATCGGTTACGGCATTACACTAAGGCGCAGGCCCTTTTATAAAGCCAATATGCAGTTTGATATATCGCGTAAATCCGATTCACCTGTTTGTGTAAGAACATTTAAAAATAAACGCGTGGTAAACGCGTGAGTACGTCTAGAACGAAGTCCAGTGCGCAGAACTACGATATTTCGTGGCAGAAAATGATCATAGTACCAAAATGTGTCGTCGAAATGCGGATCAGCAACCGGAATTAGGGTTCAGCACTGTTTGGAACGAACAGCACAAATAGTGTAAGGCAGGTCAAGCGAACACCAAGATAGGCACTGAATTCATTGTTGTTGTTGATGAAACGATCAGAGATAATCAAAGGGTTGCGACTCGTGAAATCTGCACAGCAATGAGTCTAGAAAAATAAAGTGTGCAATCAATAATCCACCAACATTCGCAGTGTGTGTAAGGTGTCATAATTCCCTTAACACTAATAACACGACGCAATCTACAACATTCAATCCATTATAAATAAATGCCGCGTTTTTGAAGTGCATTGTTGCAGGCGACGAGCCCTGCTGCCGAATTGATGTGATGAGTTTTTGAAAACGTATGGCGACTTCTGCTAATTTATAAAAAAAAATACATTTTTTACCTTGTTCACTTCACGCTTGGGCTCTCTTATAGTATATATAAGGTTCTTCAAGATGGTCAATCGACTCACAATCACTGCAGGAACGTGTGAATCACATGCTTAGTTGGAACACTAGACTATACGACGTGCAGATACTATCAATATTATATGTGAACAAACTAAATTATATTCAGAGACGGCTCGCTTTGCTATCTCGCGATGTCTCTGTGGTGTCTGCATATGCTCGTTTTCAATTAGGTTTCACTTTATTTACTGCAAGTGACTCAGTATGCCGTCTCACGCTAGAGGCAGCTAGTTGGCAATATACTGGGAACGCCACGCTAAGGCTAGGCTCTTAATAATTTTGAGTTTACCATTGCAGTAATGAGCTAAACAGCTTTACTAGTTTGTTCATTGAAATATAGCCTGGCAAACACAGCATGGTTGATCATAAGAAAGGCAAACCTCTGTCGACTCTAAACAAAGGTCAATGTTATGTCTGGACATCGACTGCTTCCTCCTGTAATGGTAAGGCCGCATTATGAACCGCAGCTCGTAAGGGTGCTTTCAGCTAATAAAAACACATTTGATGTTCTAAAAAAAGAGTAGTCAGACAAATCTCATCTAAAGCAGCGTCGGCTCGTTTTATAAGCAAATACCCACTTATGTATCTGCTGCGCTTGCCAGTGTCTACCAGGTAAACTGACGGTTCTCCTGCGTTACCAACTCGACACAAGTATTTTCTGCACTATTTATCATTGCATCAAAAATTTTCAATCCAGACTGACCCTGCGTCTAATTTTTGTCTTGTAACAATCACAAAATAGACATCAAGCACGTTGGTTTGGTAAGTCTGAAGTGCATGTGCAGGGTGTTTTAAAAGTCCAAATGCATATACTTGGCAAGATGGCGGAGCCCAGCATAGGCTGCTTCGTTTGCGGCTCCGGCTTTTCAGCCGAATCCGCCTGGAATTTGTGCTCTGGTTGTCACTTGGTGGCCATGCACAAGGACTGTGAAGAACGAGGAACCTCTGAAGAGGCTATTTACGTGAAAAAGTTCGCGGATTGTTCGGCTCGGGGTCCAGGCACAGTGGTAACGCCAGAAGCACTGCTGCTGCAGCTGGCAAGGCTACTCTTCGACACCAGGCTGAAGCTCTTCGACGCCATTGAGCAGGTGAACGTTCGGACTAACACCGGGACTACCAGCAATAAAGGCAAGAAGAACAAACGCGACACCACACTCACAAAACCCGGAAAATGCGCCAAACAAAGCGCAAAGGATAGCGTCAAGGTGCTAGATTCGAACGTTTCGAAAGTTTCGAAACTTCCCTCGAATTGCACTGCACCAAGGAAACTCCCCACGACACCGCTAGATGGCGTCAACGGTGGCGAGACTGAAGAATATGAGATTTGTCTCCCCCACGTCTCAGTAGATGGTGCGGCCGGCGCAGCTTCACTGACAGCTATATCAATAGCTTGTCCAGCTGGCCGAGCTGATGACGTCACACTGGAATGCACAAGGAGACAGACGACAGCAAAGCCAATTCGGCGGAGAGAAGCAACAACAACATCAAAAGCAGTAGCGGAGGTGGTGGTGGTGCAAAGCCGTCCAAGAGGAAGAAGGAGAAGGAGAGATCGAGCGGCACAACAGCTCCAGCTGAAAGCGGCGCGATTGAGATGAGATTTGCGGAGAAGGATGAAAACAACGTACCGCAGAGGCAGAGTGAAGAGGACAAGGAGAAAGGGTTCATTCCCGTTACATATAAACGGAGAACGGCCAACCGTCTCCGAGCGGGATGTGCAGCAGAAGAGAATAGTGATTTGAAAGTATGTAAAGTATTTGCAAAAATCAACAAACCTATTATCAAAGCTCTTCGAGTAGAAGGACTAGTTGCAGATACGTCGGCAATGGACCTGCGAAGCTGGCTGGCCGACAAAGATGTTAAAGTTGATGCAATATTTAAATTGCATACAAAAGGTAGATGGGCTGTATTTTGCGTTGTACTTGAGAGTAAGGACTTCGTACGATGCTCCAAGGAGGACTTCTGGATGAAGGGTGTGTATTTCCGTCGCTGGAACGGCGCCGCTCCAGAGGTGTGTTCGGAGGCAACCATACCTCGACGAATACTATTGTATAACTGTGAAGGTCTTCAAGGGGCAATGGATCTAATGCCAGATGATTTGTTTCGAGAAAGAGACATCGCCCTCTTGGTAGAGACGTTCCAGCGGGAAGAACTGCATTTCGATGAGATGCAAGGGTTTCATCAGTTGGCCGCCATGCCTGTTGGGGGATTGGGCAGACCAATAGGAGGACTTTCTGTCTATCTACGTAACTATTTGTGCCCTATGCGATGTATAAGAAAAGATGAATACTATATGACACTTTCATCCGGAAGTGTTAACATTGTCGTGTTTTATCTCCCTCCGACATTTAAATCTGCAGAAGTTACAGACGTCGTATTCGCGGGACTCTCGGGTCTTGACCTTAGGGCTCCAACAATCGTTGGAGGTGACTTTAATTGCAGAATAGATGAGGGAGCCAATGACGACAAAGGGGAAGTTCTCCTGCAGCTTATGGATGATGTGGGTTTTGTGTGTGCTAATGCACGAAATGACTTCACCTACATCTGCCATAGCGGCAGGAGTACCATAGACTTATTGTTTCATAATCTTGATCGTACTGAGTTTCAGAGCTTTGAAGTTCTGGAGCTTGCTTCAAGAAAGCATCTACCTGTACGAGCTGTAGTACGTGTATCTGCTCTAGGGCAGGAACAGCAGAAACGTTCACAGATAAGCCGATCCCGTCAACTCGATTTAGCCGCGCTTCCAGTCGGTATTCAGAGTGTCTTAGGCCGGAAGTGATGTAGATGTCAGCTGTCGGACTCTCGAAGGAGTAATGCAGAGAGCAGTTAAGTGGAAAAAGTTCAAGCCGCGGAGATCCCGGCCGTGGTTCACACGGACTTGTTACCTCCGACATAGAGAACTACTCGGCTTGCTGAGACTAGCAAAAGCCCGAGCAGATCCACAGCTCCAAGCAAGGCGAAGACAGGACTACGCGTCTCGTAGAAAGTCCTACATAGGGCTATGCCGTGACTATAAGGTCGAATATGCGAGACGAGAGGAAGCCCGTCTACTTGAACGAGCAGAAAGGGAGCCCCATGCCTACATAAACCGCTCTCGTAAGGGGATACGGCACTCACTGAGTGACGAGCAGGTAGAACGTCATTTGACGAATCTGCTGTTCAACCCTCACGTAAAAAAACTCGGCCACAGAGGTTGAGTATCCACTTACACTTGCGCAGCACACAATGAATCTTCCCTTTGAGGAAGAAGAAGTATGCCGAGTTATCCGATCCCTTCCTAGATGGAAAAGTAGTGGGCCAGATCGGGTCTACTACGAACATTGGGTGCAATCGGAGCCGCTCTTGAAGGGGATCCTCTGTGATTTCTTTAATAGAATTATGGAGGAAGGGCGAATGCCCAAAGTTTGGCACATTGCTAGGCTTTCTCTGTTATTCAAGGGTAAACACGGCGACGATAGAAGTGACCCAAATCTGTACCGGGGAGTGGCGTCGGAGCGAACGCTCAAGAAAATATTCTGTAAGCTGATTATTGAAAGGATTGCAAATATAGCAAACCATGCTCTGCCTTCCGAGCAGTTCGGATTTAGAAAAGGCATGGGGACCCGCGACGCCACCCACGTTTTGCAATCCGAAGTAGAACGGGCGGTGTCTCGTCCAGGGGGCCACCTGTATGCAGTCTTCATTGACTGCGTCAAGGCCTTTGACAAGGCTCCGCGCGATCTTATGATCGATTGTTTTAGACAGATTGGCATAGGTGGAGCTCTTCTGCAAGTAATTTCTAGTTTTTTCGACGATGATACACTGTTGGTCGAGGGAAGGAACGGCGTGCGTGAGCTAACGCAGAATGTTGGGACTCCTCAGGGGGACCCACTAAGCTGCATCTCGTCCACGCTGCTTCTGGCCGACCTTGTTCAATACGTGCGTCAAGAGTTTCAACATGCCGTGGTAGTGATGTATGCTGATGACATTGTTGTTGCTCATCGTAACATTGGTGCCATCTTGCGCATTACCGCCATGGTAGAGGCGTATCTCATGAAAAAAGGGCTAGAAATAAACTCACGCAAAACCAAGGCGATTAAGTTTCGTCGCGGCAAGCGTTTAGGTGCAAGCGACGTTATTCGTTGCTGCGGGAAGCCATTGGAGTTTGTAAACTCTTTCCCATACTTGGGTCTCTGGATTCACAACAGGGGAACATCGTTTACTACACACATCGAAAACAGTGTTACCTCGGCACTGGCAGCTCTCTACGGAGGGGTCGGAGATGTACGGCGACTGTCCGTCGGTACGGCAGTGCGCTTGTTTATGTTAAAAACTCTGCCAAAGTTGGCGTATAGCTTAGACAGAGTGTGGCAACACCTATCTCAAGCTAATTTTAATTTGCTTGAAAAGTGCTTCACACTATACATGAAGCGAGTACTCTGCCTTTCAATCAAGGCGAGAAGCCGCTTCGTCTATGTATTGTCGGACTGTGCGCCGATGGTGGAAATGCTTCGGCTTAGGCTGCGCATGCCATTGACGGAGCCACTTAACCATTTCTTGGAAGAGTGGCGACGCAAATTCACGGAAGCAGCGACGGAGGTAAGAACGCTTTAAGTCTCCTTGGTTGTGGGCCGGGGTGGCCTGCGATGACAGGCATGTATATACCAGGTACATCGTACACGGGTTCCAT
Organism: Dermanyssus gallinae; assembly: GCA_003439945.1. Classification (NCBI taxonomy): domain Eukaryota; kingdom Metazoa; phylum Arthropoda; class Arachnida; order Mesostigmata; family Dermanyssidae; genus Dermanyssus; species Dermanyssus gallinae. Next base: position 419,293 of record QVRM01004207.1, on the reverse strand, counting down.
CACCTCGTATGCTTCCGTAGGGAGTTTCATGAAGACTATACTACTCAGTGTATTTGTCGGTCTGCTCGCAGCAATGCGCTAAGTACCACGCGGTTGATTGTCCGGCACTGCAACGAAGATCCTTACACTTTTTCTTTCGATGGAACGGCAAAACAACAAGTATTTATGTTTAATAATAGCATGAACTATTTTGTACATACTCTATTTGAGTGAAATAAATATGAGTGGTTACCAAAAGTCCAAATGCACCTCTAAATGTATAGTTTCGTCAAAGATTTCTCTTCCACCCCGAGCCTTACTCCCTTGTGGTGGATACAAGCACCCTTGTGTAATTTATCCTCGCTGAAAGTTGCACAAAAAAACAGTACGCTGTCCGATTTCTAGCTACGGCTCTTACGGCAGCGACATTCTTCTGTTTACCCCATTCTTACACCATTGTCTATAAGAGAATCAACTGGAATATTTGCCCCAAGCATTAACAAAATGGCGCTATTCGCCAGTGAGGGCGATTTAAATTCACTTCTTATCAAGACAATTATCACCTGTGCTTCTTTTGTGAGTTTGACCACTGCTTGCGCTTTCTTACTTCTGTTATGTTTACGTTCGTTGCGACTCTTGCTCTGCTTGTCGGTATATATGCATTAAAATTACTACGCTCGTTGTTATTATAGTGGTCACCAACTGTGGCTACTGCTGTAGGCGTCGTCGTTCGTTGTTAATGTTGTTCTCATCCCTGTCACCACCAATTGAACTTTGTCGTTTGGTAAGGCGTATAGTAAGTACATCGCTTGACATATGAACGGCTAGGAATTTAAACTTGGACAGGGCTAAAAATTAACATAGGGCTCTTGTGTAGGAGGCTGCCATAAATATTCGGTTGTCTTTTTGAAAACATCCTACGTAGACGAGCACGCAGAGGCACGTCGACATGAAGCCGCGCTGTGGCGTCCTGTCGGACCGTCCTGTCGACGTTGTGTGAAGATCGAACATTTATCTTAAGCCGTCTCTAATCAATTTAATTGAATGCATCAAATATGTGGGAATCTTCTACAACGCATACCGAAATTATTATAATAGTATGGACTGACATACACGAATATATAGGCTGTGTTGGTTAGATAGGCCGTTAGTTCAACAGCAAATACTAGAGGAAGGAAAGCAACACGCAGTAGTGTATCAAAGCAAATGGAACCCTAAGTAATGGAATTGCATACAAATGAGGTAGAACGCTGGAATTGCATTGTATTACCTGCTTCCATCTGCTTTACCGCACCGCGTACAAGCGACTTCTAGTGGACAATGTACATATTGGGGTTTAACCATTAACGAGTTCTGTACCTACGTGCAATGTTTACCGTTACGTCGATGATGCGTGTGGACGTCAACCCCATGAGTAGGAGCCATTTACCTTGTAGTCGCGCATGGGGTCCTGAAAATAATTTGAATTTCACGCGCAGTGAAGGGAAACTTAAAATTTGAATCCACAGACAGACAGTGCATTTTTTGACGTTTGGGATTCATGTTGGCTTCATTGGTTAAACAATCTCAAAACTGGCTATTTACTGTTTTTTTTTTTAGTACAACTTCCAGTGAGGACTAGGTGCACAGGAGTGTTTCGAAGCGCTTCGATCGACCATTGTAATGAGGTTCTACCCATTGCGAAGTTTACATGGATAATGCAGAACATTTCAATTTGTACGACGAATCTTTAACGTCAATGAACGCCAAGGATGTTCAAAAACAGCAACGAGCGACAAAAATATGGCTCGCGTGAAGATTGCGAATGACGAAACCTCTAGTATAACATTCGCATCGCTAGATAGATGCGCAGTTTCTCCGTAAGACCCAGCACGGCCATCTCGGACTCAACAAAAATCGGTCTGAAGGGTACCTCGTGATTTCTCACAAGTCAAAAAAGATCGAAAGAAAGGGTGACAATCGACGGGGGTCATTTTTTTGTTTCGAGACTTTTCATAGTTAATAAGATTTTGGTACATATTGATGACCCTCTATTAGGCGTTGGAACGTGTCCACCCACAAAAGTAAAGCCCTAAGAATCGGCACCTGCTTCTCTTGCGATAATCGACCTGGAAGAAGGTGATACACTGACAAGCGAATTTTAAACCGCAAAACGCCTATAAACACCACACAATAAAAAAGGCGCGGCGCTTTTCTAGGGTCAGACGATCAGGTATTAATTGCCAGGAAGCCAATCCCGAAATGAAGAACATAATAAAATCTGGCTAGCGTGTTTATATACAGATGGAAAGTATGCACAGAATATGCATGCGAGCGCATCATATTACCGCTATTACAGCCGGGGGGAGGCCTCGAGTCCAGGAGAATGCAAATACGACACTATTGGGCTCAACTCTGCTGGCTCTGAGTCTAGCAGGTATGCTATACGGCAAACGCCACCGGAGACAGTTGCGCACGTCAACTTTGAATGCAATATCGGCTACGTTACGGAGTCCCTAGGTATGGGAGAAACAAATTACCGTGCACACTTTAACCGGATAAAAAATCCTAATGCGCTGAGGTGAAAAACTGGATATATTCTCTCTGGCCCTGTTTGCCTTCATAGTAAAGTAGTGATTGTATTATCACAATAAGTAAAGTGCCAAATATAGTATATCTACATACCGAGTATCACTCACCAAATTGTGTCCCTAGGTGTGGAAGAAACAAATTACCGTGCACACTTTAACCGGATAAAAAAATCCTAATGCGCTGAGGTGAAACACTGGATATATTTTCTCTGGCCCTGTTTGCCTTCATAGTAAAGTAGTGATTGTATTATCACAAAAAGTAAATTGCCATATATAGTATATCTACATACCAAGTATCACTCACCAAATTGTGTACACACATCACACATTTTAGGGAGCCGTAAAACTCATTCCGAAAAGCACGTTTTAATAAACGGAGAGCAAAAACGTCTTGTTTAGAAGTGACAGTAAATTATGTACTCATATTGGTTGTATCTATTACTAACATGCCATAGTTGTCGGTTCTATCAAGCCCGACAAATTGACTTGTCATCTGATCACAAAGTGATAAGACAACATCATAATATGTCAACGGACGCAGCGTATTAATGATGGACAAGATGATACGATATAGTGCAATAGCATAACATCTGCCACAACGAAAAGGCGCAATGATGGTATAAGAACAGCACAGTCTGCCGTCATGACCACCAGTTCGAAGGACACTGAAGACGTGCCGCAGGATAACGCGGCGCGAGCGATATATAATACTCGCAAGATTGAGCGCAAGAATGTTGCTCAAAAATATAACGAAATTTTAGAATTTATAAATAGTTACAGAATTGGGGAAATGAGGACCTGGAGGGGGCTTTGTCCGAGCACACACAAATTGCTACAACAAATAGAAGCAAGCAATAAGGCGTAATTCGATGAATATAGGCCTACGGAAAATGTGGCAGTAGGCAATTCTAATGCAGATAGAGAGGCTATAAGGGAACGCGGGTTAGAAGAATGACGATATGAGAACAAGACCATATCGATCTAGATTAAACCTACACAGAGATGCTAGCCACAGAGACCCCCTGCAGCCAACGCTACTTGCACGCACCCTGAAGTACTGTAAGCGTACAAACAAGACAGAATGCAAACGTTTGCAGGGTACACGAAAAAGTATAAGGAAAAGTTTCAAATATTTCAATTTTTGTTGACAAAAATTTAACTTGGGTTAACTGGAGAAATGTGGCTGTTAAAGAAGCCAAATTGTGAGACAGTCAAATTGTCTCAAACAAAAATCCAAAAAGAAATCCAACGGCGCACTTTCAAATTTCCGATAGAAGCATTCGAGTTTTGCCACGCAATCTTATACGATTGAATCTACTCAAGAATTTAATACAATAAAGAAAAATGTACGCTTTTTGGAGCAACATTATTTCCTAACGCGATGAATTGTGATAAGCTACCTAATATGATGTTCAGCAATGAGATTTTAAAAAAAGGCGAAAATGACCATGTTTGACTTAGCAACAATCCGAACTATAATTACCATTCGAAGCCAGAAGTGGAGTCTATTGGTGTTTGGATCTGTTATGGTTTAAACTGGGATGACAGCCTCGTGTTGAAGTCCCCCATATGTATCCCGCATAATACAAAAAAAATACAAAAATAAAACCGCCTGCCGTTACTGAAAGTTTGTATGAATCCTTGGGCGCTCCATTTTGATAACAGCCTAAACACGCTCCAACAGGATTTCGCGCTTTCCCATGGGGCAAAACAAACTCAACGGTAGCTTTGCGACAACGTGCTAAAATACATTTCTTTATGCTAATGGCCCCCATTCTTGCCTGATCTGGACTCCTTGGATTCTTTTTATTTGGGGTATTTTGAAGCCAAATGGTACTACAAAGAATACGCCAGACTAAAAGAGCTTAAGTCAACCATACAGAGCGAGCGGGAAATTGTCGTTTAAGTCTCAAGGCAGAGATTCAATGACAGATCGGGCGATGTTAAAAAAAAAGAAAGGCGGGATATTGAGAACTGATAAGTTAATTGCGTTAAAAATATTCTGGCAATATGCTGAAAATGTTTTATACAATCCGTGTCGAAGTAATGAAAATATCGTATGCTTTATGAGGTGACATTTTGGCTGCCGCGCTTAGTGGACAGTATTAATATTGCGGAGAAGTATAAAGTATACAACACTCACGCTGTGGGGCAGGCCAGTACGGTCATAACTATTCACATTTCAATTATAGGATTAATTGCCCGAATTAACAAAGGGAAGTTTGCCGCTGGCATTTTCATGACACTGTATGCGCTTGAACATGACAACTATACAAGTCACTAGCAGACGCGAGCCAGAAAAAAAACAGCAATCATGTTTTCGAGATGACGTCAACCATGACTTGAAACAGATTTGTCTTTTCCTAACGTCAGGGGACCCAGGTCGTTCTAAACGTTGGAGAACCAAGCTTATGTTGCTGCTGCAACCCGGTAAGCTTTTTCTGGTGGCTTTTCTGGCGCGTGGCCCTACTCTCATGCCAACGTTGTGTAACCTATATTTAAATCGCTCCATCCCAGCTGCTCATTTGGTAAATGATTTGTCGTCTTCTTTCTCACCACATAATATCGACTGTCTATAGGACATGAAACAGATAGGTTTAACCGGACCACATGGGGATGATAGAAACAACCCTTTTAAAAATGTTCTTTTATTCTTGATGAGGATGAGAAGAAAGAAACACACAACTTTCATAACCCCTTCGAAGGTACTGTACGATAGTTACACCAATTGCTACGCTGTCAACCTCCCATAAAAATTTGGGTCGACATTCAGCCTACACTTAACGTCTAAGGAATCGCTTTCGCATCTTTTCGTAGGACAGATCCCATAAATGCAATGGTGCAATGGCGGAGATCAAATGCACTGTGCACTTATGTGTCTCCTCCGGTCGAAAGGCACAGGGAATGCGCAAAGCCACCCGGCTCCACAAAAAAACGCATGACCTAGGTGTATACTATACGCATGCTCTTAAGTTTAGACATTACATTACCACGGTTGTGAAAACATCATTGCGCCTTGTTGATACTATCTTCTGCTACTGATTCATTCGAGCGACTTCTAAGAGTACACTCGCCTATATGATTTTATTGTTCTTTTCAACCGTACAAATTGCTCTCCTCTCTGGGAGCTCCATCTGACCAGATATAGAACGTTAGTAAAAGGTGTCCAAAACACGTTCCTAAAGCGCCTGTGGTTCAGGTGCCCTCAAAGCATTTCAGTTGATGCTGTTTCTAGTATGCTTTCTAAGTATATGTTTGCTTGACGGATGGTATAGTACCCATCTATTTGTCGAAGTTACGGTCTTCTTGCAGAAAAATGAACATCTGTTATATATATATATATATATATATATATATATATAACAGGTACGCACTTCTCGACGAAACGTGTGCTTCTCGACAGTGACAGTTTAGGGTTCATATCGGAAACAACACATACAAGATTTGTTTAATTATATCAAAGTGAATAAGACATTTATTTATGCAACTTCGCTATGTTAGCACTTTGTCATATAATTTTTTGAAAGTTTCTCTTAAATAAATGAACGTGTATGACGCATGTTGAACTATACACATTTGTCTCAGACATGCGATATGTACCCAAACGGCAACGACATAAAGTTAAACGACAAAACACCTCCTCACAAAACAAATAAATCAAATTGTTAAGATGTGGGGCAAGTATCGTTCTCTTGCGTTCCGTGAGACAAGGCTTAAAAGGTTAATAGCCTACACATAACTTGATGAGCAAATTCACTTGACATATGTTCTCGGTTTGTATCAGAATAACACTGTATCTGTTGATTAATTAAGCTACAAAAGGCGCCGTACCTTTCGATGAATGCCGTCATTGACTTACTTAGACTTACTGCGCTAGCTGTCCTGTTATTACAATCGCAATACGCATTCCGTGTTCGCGCAGCACGTCAAACGCATAGAGCAAGCGTACAATTTATTTGCAATGGAAATAAGGAAACTTAATAAATCGCTATGTATTTTCCCTGACACTGGTTAACATATGCTCTATATCAAAGTATGTCGTGCACTGACTCGGGTCCATCGCGCATTAGCGAGAATATGAAAACGCTATTTCTCACAATACTCTCTATGTGTGTCTCTATTTAAGCGGTTTCCGTGCATGCAAACACTTGCTGTTTTCTTTAGTATCCTTAAATCGTTAGTTCACTGAATCTTTAAACAGTACTTTACATAGACTAAGCGTGCTCAAGTGCGGTTCCTGAATATAGTGTTATCTTTGTGACTGGTTGACATGCTACGTCATCATCTTTGCGTCTCAAAGGCCCTTACAGGATCTAAGTCATGAAAACCAACGGCTTATCTGTTTATCTTTACTTCTCTTGTATAAGACGCTTTCATCCCCCATTGTCTTAGGGCCTTTCTCTGCTCTGCTTTCATCTTTTCCTTTTTCCTGCTCCGGGAAGGCCTGTGACTTGTTGCGGCGACTCGTGGTGACGCTCATCGATCTTGCTTTCATTATCTTTCCGTATCGCAAATACCGAGCAGAAGTTAGCTGCTGTTGGTGATGCAGCAGTAGTGTTGTGCCCGGCCGGGAGTAGCGCAGTGATCGAAACAGCGAGAAGTCTAAGCGCTCCATCAGCCAGCAAAGAGGCGATTCATAATTACCGCCATTAGGGTGAATGTTAAGGGAGATCTCTTCGTCAACGGCGCCCGGCAGGCATCCGCCTGCCAGTCCGACGCTTCCAGCGAGGATGGCTGATGAACTCGATACTCAAATGCCGCGGCTAAAATATGATACGTACTACTGGCTAGGCATCATATGAGAACGTACAGTTCACTGCGCCGCTGCTGTTCATTAGAGTACCAAAAAGATCCCCGCGTACTAGCCGCATATAATACCGCGTGTGGTAGGTAGCAGCGCCGGACGCATTAATCGGTCACAACAAGAGATACGGAACAGAACTCTTACTAAAACTACTGTCATCTGCCTGTCTATGGCAAAACGCATGCACTGTTTAAGCCAAGCCATAACGCCAATCGAACTGCCCGTAAGTATTTATCTCAGCAGCGCACACAGACTCGTTAATGGAAACAAACGCAAGCAGGGCAGACGGTCAAGTCTTCTATGCTTGGGGACCTACCACGCTTATATTTGATACTGTTTTGATTACACCGGCTTTAGCGGGGGCGCTACAAATCAACAGTAGACGGCTGCACTCTGTAGGAGTGTATAACTGTTTGTGTATATAAACTGTTGACAAAAGCAAGAGGAGGAGATCCCTTGAGATACTTAAGGCTTCACAAATATGTGTGAAGAAACGATGGTGTATCAGTAAAACCAACACAGTCGTGCTTAATTTTCTTGTAGATTCCTGTGATTCTGCTGTTAGGCACGTTGAGAAGCGACAACAACAAAAACAATAGGTCATGCGATCAGTGGGTTCAAGAGGCCGGTCTTTGAACGACACAGGTAAAACGTGTTGGTAACTCAATACTCCTCAATAAAAGACAACATGCTTTTAAATGAAAGGGGTAGATGCAATCATCGATTCCACATTTTCCTAGTGTTGGCTGGAGGGATACTACATTATGCCATTGCTTAGCCACTCCGCTAGGCCATACCTAACGCGTACTCTTATCATAGCTTGCACCTAACTCGACCAGCATGTGCACTTGAGAGTTATTTACGGTATGTATCATAACACAGTGATTATTAAAGCTAAAAACTACACCGTGCTTTTCAATAAATGCTGTTATTGACTTGCTTAGACTTACCGCTCAAGCTATCTTTTTATTACAATATATATATATATATATATATATATATATATATATATACAGGTAGTTCTACAAGTTCTTAAAATGAGCTTTTCAGAATTCGAATTTTTTCGCGCTTTCACCGCTGTTGGAAACGGCAACTTTTCGAATGCTAGCAGTCAAAATATTATGGTGATTGGCCGTTGCGATTTCGTTTGATCGCTTTTCCCGTGCAACGTATCGGCGTGATTTTGAAAAATTGAGAAAAAAGACTTTCGAGTGGTTATCAAGCGTTTTTATTTCAAAAGTTGGAATGCGACCCAAGTGAAAACTGAGTTAGACGAGGTGTACGGTGACTCTGCGCCATATTTTGCCACTGTTTCCAACTGGATTAATGAGTTAAAAAGAGGTCGCAGGAGCACCGAGGATGAACTACGTTCAGGACGCCCAAAAACGGCAACTGATGAGGAAAACGTGGAAAAAGTGCGGAAAATCGTTGCCGCAGATAAGCGAGTGAACATTAGGGAGATAGCGGAGGCCTTGGGGATCAGTTTGGGTAGAGTGCATTTCATCCTGCACGAAAACTTGAAGATGAAAAAGCTCAGAGCAAAATGAGTGCCGCATTTGCTCAACCAAGGCCAAACAGACGCGCGTGTTTCCGCTTCACAGCGAAATTTGGCCAAGATGTCGAAAAATCCGTCGGATTTTTGGCGCAGATTCGTGACCGTCGATGAAAGCTGGGTCCATCACTACACTTCCGAGACCCAAGAAGCATCTCGCCAATCGTGTGCACCTGGTGAAGGACCTCCGAAGAGTGTGCGGACAACGGCATCGGCCGGAAAGATGATGGCTACGGTTTTTTGGGACCAACGTGGAATAATTCTGGTCGACTACCTTGAGAGCGGTAAAACGATCACGGGAGAATATTATGCAAGACTGTTGGACTGCCTGAAGCAAGAACCCATCGTGAAACGGCCCGCTTTGCAGAAGAAGGTTGTCCTGTTTCACCAGGACAATGCTCCCGCACACAAGTCGCGGCAAGCAACGGCAAAACTGGCCCAACTGAGGTTCGAACTTATTGAACAACCTTCCTATTCTCCAGACCTGGCCCCCTCTGATTATTTCCTCTTCAGACATTTGAAGAATCGTCTCGGTGGAAAGCGTTTTTCCAGCAATGAAGAGGTTACAACTGCTGTCAATGCCTATTTTCAGTCTAAAGACGCAGAATTTTACTCAAGAGGTATAAATGCTCTGAAATCTCGGTGGGAAAAGTGTATTGAGCTTCTCGAGGAGTATATCAAATAAGAAAAAATTAAAACAAGATTTGGAAAATTCTTGGTTTTCATTTTAAAAACTTGTGGAACTATCTGTATATATACGTGTTGTACGCTAGACACGCCCAACGCACGGAGCAAGCGTACAATTCATTTACAAAAGAAGCAATGGAATTTAATGAATTGCTGTGTGTTTTCCCAAATACTGGCCAACACGTGCTCTTGTCAATGTGTGTTTCTGGTGTGCATTGACTTAAGTGCATTGCGTAACAGCCAGAATATAATAAACTTCACTTCTCACAATACTTACGAACTGTCGTTCTATCTAAGCGGATTCTATGCACGCAAATACTTGCGAAGCCTTCTGTTTTCGTTTCTGTTTCGCTCATCACTATCTCATTCTCCTTCTTTAGTACAATGGACTTTTCTGGGTTTTCATTAGCAGACGAATGCTTCTCTCCCACAACAAACGAATACTGTTCTCCCGAACAACGACGAACCAAGTTCACATTTGGGAGAGAAACGAACTTTACTTGAGGATTCGATTAATGCTCTAAATTGTATTTATGAACACATACGTCTCCACGTGGCCCATTCGATCCCTATTGTTGATATGATTCTCATTGAGCTCTCTGGCAATATATGATAAAACCATACCGCTGAGAGTCAGCGGCCACGCTGTCACAAATCCTATAATTTTCCCAACAGACTATGTGACATATATATATATATATATATATATATATATATATATATATATATATATATATATATATATATATATATATAGTGAAAACAAATAATTCGGACTTTGGCACGATGCGATGTTTTATTGGGTTATTTATATGGTATACGGCACATAAATTGTCTTCTATCTATAAAAAAAATTCATAACCAGTGCATGGTCCGTCAATGTGACGCCTAGCCGACTGCTTCGTTGCGGGTCGCTATGAAACATGTGGGTGAAACATGCACCGTGCACTATGGGAGACGGGTGTGCAGGTGCTGGAGGATAAGAACAATCTAGCCCCATTTTTAGAGGCGACGTCCTCGGGCCGTAACACTCGCCAATCAAGATCTGATCTCGCTTCGGCAAAGTTTCCGGACTAGTGTGCGACGTGCGCATCGCACGCATTCGAACGGAAAACATCCGTTTTGGGCTACAACGAATTAAGTCGGAACCACATTCAAGATGAATTAACGAGGCCCCCGAGGGAGTCAGGTCCAGTGGACTGGGCCACCAAGCGAGCGAAAGTTTAATTCACAGGCAGTAAAGTTTTCGGGCTGACCCTCAGCCAAGATTTAACGTCCACGGAACTGTTTTTCACATTGCTTCATAAACGGATTCCCATAAATACAAATGTGCAACGGTGGGGCTCGAACCCGCGCACCTATGTGTCTCATCCGGTTGCGAGGCGCAGACCTAAGCCACCACACCTAAATGCAACACCGCCAACAATGCCACCATTATTTAGTACACGGCGTCTGTATGAAAAGTACATTTACGTCTGTACAAAGTCGCGATTGACATAGCACTTTGGGGCTTTAGTAAAATCATTCAGTTTAAGAGGAAGGGGAGAAGGACGAGGAGATTAATACCGAGCGCGCATTGTCTTCGTAAGTTCCTTCGACCATTTCGTCGGCGACTTATCTCCTGTACCGACTCGCTAGGTTCGCTCTGCTATAACGCATTACCATATAGAGAGGCTGTGCTTTGTCGTTAGTTTCAAAGAGGCCTTGTAAATGTTTTTTTCCTCGTACTTGTTCTTCAACGTTCTTCAACCCCTGTCCAATCAAACTAATTTCAGGTGGGGTATAAAGGTAAATGCTTGCACTGTTCGTGGTTGTGTTTTATGCGATGGTGGATGGACTTGGTCACCAGTCGTTAAAAACAATATCGAACAAGCCGTTAAGTACAACGTTCCGAACTCGCCGACGTTAAGAGGTTACTACCGACACCTTTTAAACTGTTTCAAGAGGAAGTCTATCTTATCGCTTCACCTGCAGGTCACCAATGTAAATTTGGTGTCTTTCCTATCTCCTAACAACAGCGGCCTCAATGGCGCTTGCGGTGAACATATGCTCGACTTAGGTCATCCCGACGTGCGCCGAAGTCAAGTTAGCTAAGGGTTAGCCAGTTAATGAGATAGCTAATCCATTTGGGCGACATCGCGAGGTCTGTCACTCGGGGCCGCCGCAGTAAGCTCCCGGACACGCATGTTGTTGCTGAGATAATAACGACAATTTTTCAACGATGATGCCCAGTAGCGATGCGACTCCCGTGGCCGCGCATACATGCCATGCGCTTGGATGCGCTAGCAACTCTTGCTGGCTTATCAGACGGATACTTTACTGCAAGCCAGCGCCACAACTATGAGAGCCGTGAGATAGATCCTAAGAGGTCAACAGTTAGCCTTTCATGCAACCAGTGCAAGATGCATTAACCCGACGTAAACGAGTACGCATCGAAGGCTCTGCGACAACACCACACAAAACGCAGATTGCATGTAAAGCTACTCGCGAAGCAAACCGACCGCACTGTAATGCATCTGCACTAGACCGCACTGTAAATTCTGTCGCGCGCCTCAAATGTTCCGTCAGGAGGCAAAAGCGATGTGCTAAACATGATTATCACCAGGAGGTAATCTTAAGCTTATGAGGATGCTCACCATAGTGTTCCTGCAAGCTAGAAGTCTGTTTAATATGCACTAAACAATTCTAGTTTATCATCTATTTTCTTTAGATACTTTGCCAATGCAACCGTTCGTACCTTACCAGTTCAAATTTTTGAGCTGCGTTTTGCTGAAAATGTAGTCTCTCAAATGAGGCACGCAGACATATATACACACACAGAGATACACTGTAGGTACAAGATAGCATGTTCTTTTTCATGATTGAACATAGCACTGACGTGTGGCGAGAACAATCACGCAAGTGGTCGGCTGTTGCATTAACAGACGCATCCCTTCGACCAACACCGACAACATCCTTTAGACTATGACCAAACAAATGACTTTAATAACAGTAAATGTAAAAACTACAGCAGCAGCATCGAGAACAACAACAGTCCTTCATGTTATCGTTGTGCTCTGACGGCTGTTCCAGTCGCTTAACTAAGCAATACCGAGGCAGGTTTTAAGCAGAAGGGAGCAGCGCATGCGGACAGTGGCATAAATGCGGGCTCCGAGAGCCGCAAGAGTAAACGGCCAGAGCTAAATTGAAAACAATGAATTAATTTGAATCAATACACAAAGTGATCTCTGTATATCTTCTCTACAGTATAGGCTTTTTCCTATTTATCTATGTATCAATCTGCTTTTTCCGTTTTTACCGTCTGTCGTCATGCAGATTCACGTCACGCTGCTAATCAATAGCGTTTGACGTATTTTACGTTGTTAGTAAGTAGACTAATCAAAGCACAAAAAAATTTGAAATGACGGAGGCCGAGCACAAAACACGCATACGATTATCCCTTATGGTGTTCACTCAAAAAACTTTCTCGAGTGAATTTTGCCTACCTGAGTGCGAGAGTCGCGCGTGTATTCTCTATCTCCATCTGTGTTGCCGTTTTGCTTGTGTGCGCGTCGTTGTTATCGACAGGGTAAACCAGGCGCTTGATTGCCTTGCTTGACATGACGGCCTACCCCAGCGAGCAACCTTTTGCGGTTCAAAAACTGGCCCTCAACTGTAGGCGCATATCTTAATAGAAATTCTTTCAGGCACGTAGACGATCATCCATCGTATGGACGTTGAAAGCACCTTCCCCTTGTTTCTCTCGGTGATACTGGAAATCAACCGAAGCAAGCGATGCAGCTTGGTGATGCTACTACAGTCGCCAACCGACTGTCGTGCCAGTGCACATGCCATATTGCTTGTGCAAAATGCATCCCAAAGTATTTCAGGCTGTCCCTAGCTTTTTGTCACCAGGCCCATATTTGTTTGCTAAATGCAAAGCTCCTATAAACGAAGAGCTGTTAAAACTGTAGAGCTCGCTTAAGCAATAATTTTTGTTTTCAGTGGAACATGTTTCAGAGAAGTCTTGTGTTGCAGTGAGAGTAAAATTACGAAAATTTGCGACACTGGTGCGACACAATACGACGAAAAGTTAAATTATGTGACGTGTACAACAACTGAGTCTTTTGCGTACCTCATTGCATTTTGATGTCGGATCTAGCGATGTATCCATTTGAGATTCATTTGACGTAAGAACTTAAGCCTACGAGCCCCCAGGGCCTTTGAAATTTGCCAGTTTGGCTTCAACAAACAGGATTAACTTTTCGGGCTCCCGAGAGAAGGCATACGTGATTTACGGAAAACTGTTACATGTGCCATATTTGACAGTCTGGTGCGGCCTGTGGCTCAAAGGTGTCATCGGATTCTATTTTTTTTTCTACGGCGAATAATGAGCTTTATTGCAATATGACCATCAACGATCAATATTGACGCGTGCAATTATGTAGTTGAGCCTGATTTATGCGAACAAATGCTTAAAAATTGGGTGTCTCGTATACAGTAAAAAATTAAATAAAAAACACCTAACTGATGTTTTACTAAATCTACTGCTCGAGCAGCGAAACCGAGCTACAATACGACAACATTTTTTTGGGGAATGGCTAAATAGGCGCACGCACAGTTTTATCGTACTCATTTATTTAGATGCATTTGATGTCCTTGTACCACTCTTATAATGCTAAGTGTTTTGAGTATTAAAGTAATAAAGGCGACTGGTTTAGGCTTTATATACAGGTTGGTCATTAGGCCCATTTACTTTGAAGAGTCGAAGGGGTCAAGTATACGTTTGGCTAATACAAAAGTTCATGCCGCTTGGGTATCCACCTGGTTCCTTGGTATCCTCCAAACTTTAATTTTTTTCTTTCGTACGATTTTCCAAAAGAAGCGAACGGATGATAATCTCCAGGAGTGTGGCCAGAACTGCATGAGAGGTGCATAAGAATATGCGATCAAAAATTGAGAAATTTGCGGCTTGTGTATGATATTGTTCCAGTAAAAACCGGTTTTGGTAATTACACTGTAGTATACTATTGAACTAAAAAATCGACTGATATATATATATATATATATATATATATATATATATATATATATTTACGTTTAAGTCTTTAGTAAGTGTCCAAATATGTCCTAGGTGATTATTGGCGCCTGGGTGAGCTTGATCATTATCTTTAGCGTCTCGACGTATTTGTGTCGTACTTGAGATTGTGCTCAACGGAAAGCTGCAACAGCAGCCGCGTTACAGCTTGGCCATTCCTCAGTGTATTTATTCGGGTTTTAGCCACAGCGAGTACAGATAGAGGAGCTGATGTTCCTGGCACGTTGTCGTCAAGTGTGACTACGGGCACGTACGTGCGTGTTTTCTCCGCCGAAGATCGACGCCACGAATTTTCAACTCGTACGTAAGTTGAGCGAAACGGCTTTATTCGTGCAGAATTGCAGATCCAAACTGCTTTCACCTGCAACAGCCGTTGTGTTCATACTGCAACAATTCTGCGTGCTTGTAGGTGTTATTCTTGTGATACGTTTTCTGTGTAGGGAATATATTTTTTGTGACCGCGTATCGCCTTGTGATAAAAAGGATATCGGTGCGAACAGTTGGGCGCACGTCTTTGTCACCGTCTGTTCAGATGCAGTCCGTTCTTGCACGTGCTATTTTTGCACGCTGTATACAGACGTGCATTGCATTGCACGACGGCCTGACGGTGACATCAATCTGGAGAAAAAAAAATCGTTAAAACTGCGTATTGGCTGAAACGAGCGCAAACAACGAAAGGTGCTGTACTGGCAGACAATCTTGATCTCGTGCCGATTGGTCTCGTAGGGTCGAAATGTCTCTGCAATGTTGCTCCATATCGCCGTCCTACCGACTCTACCATAACCACCGAAGACATTGCACAGCTAGACGTTTGCGTAGCATCAAGTGGGAGATAAAGCGCACAAGAGTGAAACGTAAAGCTAAAATTGTGGTATTTTTATATTAACATATAGTATACTAACTTAGTCTTCCTACAGACATGATACAATTACAACAACTGGCAAATATATACCATGATATGCATGTTGCAGAAATGGTAGATTTGTTTACTCTTCAATCCACATTTCTTTTTTGCAAACATACGAGTGCTTGTTTTTTTCTCCATAGTACAGACTCTAGACGGTCGTGGTCTTTTTGGTATTTGTCTTTTTTGTAACGCGCGTCACGCTCTAACGAATGTCTGTACTCGGATCGAATGCAGGGCATTTCTGTTTGAATTTTATTCTTAATAACATAAAATGGTCCGAGTGTTGCTGCTCACTCGAGCCTTTTTGAGCCCCCTACAGCCCTGTTAGTCACTCCGCACCCGGCACCAAAGCTACTAAACTCGTAAAAAAGCACAGAACACAGTCTGCATTTCGAAAACGGTTTTCGGCCATAGATGACGCGCGATTAGCAATCGCTCACAATATGCAGCCCTAAAACAGAGCGGACGCGCACAGTGTACACATAATTGGTATCGAACAATCAATAAAGATGGTCGACGACTATATGACGTTGCTTGTAAACCGTCCAGCGTGTTCATATACGAACGACACATGTGTGGTGGTGTGATACAACGGGCCGATGCGCCGCAGTATACATGACGACACATGTATAACGAAGCAGTGAATAAAACGATGCATGCCTATCGTGGGTCAAGGTCATATTGATAGCGCCTTTCTCATTGAGCTTATTTTTTTCGACAATGCAATATTCCGTTCATTTTGTGACGAGCAAGCTGTATTGGCGTTTAAACAGCGAATCGAAAAGTGTCTGCCCTCTTATTGAGCGGCCATATGATACACTTATATAAATGCGGTTCCAACATTAAACAATAATATAGAACTTCAGGATGCACTAACAATATTAATATGAGCAAACGGGATTCAGCTTGCGATAAACGAGATATTCGCTGGGACATAAACCGTTGATAAGGAACCGCAACGGGATTCCCGGACCAAGGAGAAGTGAAAAGCGAGAAAATTTACGTTAGCTTCCTTGGTGAGAGAAAGCAGCAAGTCCGGGATATATATATATATATATATATATATATATATATATATATATATATATATAATTAGAACAATACTAGATCAGAACTCGTTTGTCACATTTAACGCTATCACGATGGCGGAAGCACATATTTTCGGCACATAGAGTCGCAGCAAAAATTTGCAGTGATATAATTGCTTCGCGCCGGCATTCGGATTGCAAAGAAGGATCTGCGCTAAGTTTCTTTCCACAAAAAGTTCGACAGTATGAAGTGTTGTCTGACGAGACCAATGCCACCGGAGTAGCTTGCTCTAAGTTGCTCCAGTGCTCACTCAAACATGAGGCTACCGAGCGTCTTCGATTTTTAGGTGAAAAATACGGTTGACGCTAAATTTAAAAAGAAACTGACCGGTGTCTCGCCCACTGCCCTGAGAATGTGCCTGTGACAGAAACGGCCATGTCCCGACTGGGGTGCGAGTGTTAATTGTGGTATCAAATACGGGGACGTTATACCTCCACACTTCTTTGAAAAGAGTTAAATAATCACAGCGGAGGTCCACCAATAAGTTTCGTTGATCGTTGTGAAGGCGTGGATTGACGGCGTGCCAAATGGAAGGCTGTACGTATTTCCTCAGGATTTTCTTTTGTGTGGGGCACACTTAAACGAGGACTTTTTTGTGTGGGGATACTTGAGCGAGTAGTATTTCTGTGACCCACCAGGCTTAGGTGTGTTCCTAAAAATGAGAAACGCCTCTGTGTTAGGTTCTACATCGCAGCAAATTAATGAGTATGCTACAGGACGCCCCCAGCACCCCACACTAGCTCAGCGAACCCTAAATACTGATCGAAAAGTCGAAAGGCTGAGGCACGATTAAATGCCAGAAAATCTGGTGCATCTCCGGGTGACAGGTGCAGGTATACTCGCCGGCGCGATAGGCACCGCCCAAGAGCACATAACTTAAGCCCAGTGGCCTTCGAGACCCTGGGACCGCCAGGCCTCCTGTCTGAGAGGCGAATTAATAAATTGGGCGTACTTATTATTTATAATAATAATAATATTAATAGTAATAATAATAATAATAATAATAATAATAATAATAATAATAATAATAATAATAATAATAATAATAATAATAATAATAATAATAATAATAATAATAATAATAATAAGTAAGTGTCTGGCATGGAATACAACAGTATCCTGCACTGTTGCCCCGTCCTACCTGCGACACAGTGCCCTTGAGGCCGGCTGGGTCGCCGAACATGCAGATCGAGAAAAAGACGAAAGTACAGGGACTTAGAGCCCAGATACCACGTCGTGCCTATTGCTATGGAAACACTAGCTCCCGCTAGTAAAGACACAAGGAGATTCATTAAAGAGCTTGGCGAGCGGATACAGGGGAACACAGGCAACCGACGAGAGAGCGAGTTCCTGCGGCAGTTGCTCTCGGTGGCGGTATGCAGAGGTAACGCTGCCTGTATAATCGGGTCAATGTTTTGAGAGGAAGAGACTGCTACCGAGATATTTAATTATATATTAATACATGTTCAGACCTCACAACTGTATGATCAGCAATAAGCAATAATAAAATAATAATGATAATAATAATAATAATAATAATAATAATAATAATAATAATAATAATAATAATAATAATGATAATAATAATAATAATAATAATAATAATAATAATAATAATAATAATAATAATAATAATAATAATAATAATAATAATAATAATAATAATAATAATAATAATAATAATAATAGCGGCTGCACAACCAAAGGAAGTTAACGCAATTGAATCAGGCGGTGTTGCGACCTCCAATGAGGCTGCTCTCCGTAGTGGACAAGTTAAAAGGTTGTGCCTCATAATGACAGATCATGGAGACAACAGGCCTTACCACGGGCTCGCCAGCCCGCAGTCCGGGCAGTCGGACCCTAATAGGGTCCCCTGTCCAACTTGCGCACTTACGTTTACACGAAGAGGCCTGCGTCGACACATTACGGTGAAGCACGGAGGGGGTGCCCATAACATAGTCGACGAGTCAGAGCGCTCAAACTCTCGGTTTACCGCGGATCAGTTAATCAGTGTGATTCAAGTTGTCACTCG
Organism: Dermanyssus gallinae; assembly: GCA_003439945.1. Taxonomy (NCBI): domain Eukaryota; kingdom Metazoa; phylum Arthropoda; class Arachnida; order Mesostigmata; family Dermanyssidae; genus Dermanyssus; species Dermanyssus gallinae. The sequence continues at coordinate 400,596 of QVRM01004207.1, read as the reverse complement.
CCGCTGGCGGTTGGTCCGTATCTTGCCGAAATCAGTACGTAGGCAAGTTGCCGAAGTGTTCACTAAGGTGTTGTGCACAGTTGCAGATAACTACAACAGTACTGCCTGGCTTGCTCTGTTCTCTTTCGCGCCCGTCGTCCTCCGCCTTCCCGATGGTGGGAAAGATGGCCGCTCGTTGGCGGTTATCGTCCGGAAGAACCTCCGCGATTTTACTGATGGAAAACGGTTTGACCTTAGCGGTAGTCCCGTCCCAAACCAACCTCCACGGCAGCGGACGGTCGACATCGTCCGGCTAGCCATTACCAAGCTCTCGGAAGGCGACGTTTCTTCGACAGCTAGGGTCTTTATTTCAGAAGACACGCTAGCGCAGAAGCCCAGCAAGACAGCCGTGCTGCTGGATAAGCAACCTCCCGCGCCCTCATTCCTAACATGGCCTAGGCCTCCTCACGTGCCCCTGCGATCAACTACATCAGGCGAGAACGTCCGGTCTGCCATACAAACGTTTTCCCGTAGTTCAGCAGCTGGCCTGGATTTCATCAGACCCCGGCTCTTCCAAGACCTGTTGTCCCCCGCTCTAGGGGCTGCCGCAGACCGGCTCGCGGCTGCCCTGGCCAAGGTCGTCTTCTTTAATGGGGATCGCCTTTCCCCGACTGACCCCTTATCTTCGGCGCTCGACTTTTTGCCCTCAAGAAGAAAGATGGTGGTGTGAGGCCCATCGCATGCTCATCCGTAATCCGAAGGCTGGTGGCAAAGATCTGCATTTTTGAAAACAAGGCGGATGTATCAGGTGCTCTTGGTTGTCATCAGCTCGGGTTTGCGACACCGGGAGAATGCAAGGCTATGGTGCATTCAACTCGGTCCTTCTTGGAGTCTCGATCCGGAGCCACCCTTGTGGTCAAGCTCGACTTTAAAAACGCCTTTAACACCATTCGGAGGGATCACCTGTTAAATGCGGTCAAGGCTTGGGCACCGAGTATGTTCCACCGGGTGGAACTAGCTTATAAGAAGCCATCTCGCCTTCTTTCGTCCAGCCGGATGGACGCCACGGGCTATCCTGTATCGTCAGCGCAGGTAGGCCAGCCTGACACCAAGCCCTGAACGAAACCTTCAGCAGAGCCCTACGCTCTAGTGGCCTACCGTACGTCCTGCAACCCGTCGGACTGGATAGGGAAGGCGGGAAGAGACCTGACGGTCTGATCTTAACCCCCTTCGAGAGCAGTTGCATGCTGGTTTGGGACGCGACAGTTACTGGCTCATTAGCCCCTTCAATGGTTAGTGCTGGCGCGGCCCAGGCCGGATATGCTTCAGCTCTTGCCGAGGCAGGCAAGGTGAGAAAATACTAGAACATCGGGTACTTCGAGACACTTGACGGGCCGGGCCCGTCCACTCGCGGTTTGCTACAGAAGGTCGGGATGCGACGAGGTCTAGCCAGCGGTGATAGGCGAGCGGGCGAATTTCTCAGACAGCGTCTGTCGCTGGATGTGCAGCGGGGCAACGCGGCTTCGGTCCGGGGAACCTTCCAGAGATGGTTGGTTCTTACATTGGACCCTTCGTAAAAGTGCACACGTTCGCAGGGACCCAATTGTCATGTTCCCACCGTCGGTGATTAATTACAATGAATAAATGTCATAATTGGGCGAACGTTTAAAGATAACTACTGGGGACAAGAGAACCGCAAAATTCTTACGCCAAAGACTTTCCATTGACGTCCAGCGTCTCCATTCTAGAATCGCTTGCCGTATGGTGCAGGCCACGGCTGTTCTAGACTAAAACTTAACACGTTCAATTACAAAAAAATGTAATATGCAATAATGAATAAATTTGCAACGGTAGAGCCCAAATTTTCAAGCCCGTCGCCTCCCTTGTGTGGGAAATAGAATAGAGCAAGCCGGGGAACTGGTAACGGCTGTGAGACAGGGTGCTGACAAAAGCAGTGTAACGAAATCCAACACAATCACTGAGACCAGATGTATAGAATAGTCCTCTACAAACGGAAACATTTACAGCCACCACTGCCTCCTCACCTAGCTCAATGCATCTAACATAGTCAATATCCCAAGAGAAGCTGTTCAAATGCTAATTCGGAGTTATTCTACTGTTTTTTATGAACATCATGGAGGCTAATCGGGCTGCGATCGGGCACTTTTCCCATTGCTAGAAGGAGGCCTCTCTAGTATTATTTCCGAAAGCCGGATCTACTCAAAATTACCCATGCTTTCCACCTTATTAGCATGCTATCTAGTTTCTACAAAGCGATCGAGTATTCTAAACGTGTACGACTGACAAAAGAACTGAACGACAAAAAGCGATCTCGGATAGCCAACACTCACTTAGGCCACTAAGATGACGCAATTCAAAGTACTTTAACGTCAGCAGAAGCCCAGAGAGGTTATCAATTTAAACCAAGATTACGCTGCTTGGCAATCCTGCTTGACATAAGAAATGCTTTTAGCTCGCATAGTACTCCATAAATAACGTACTACCACGCAACTCGAGCTAAGCCTAACACTTAATATAACATCGTAACACTCTCTAGTGAAGCAAAATATCTGGGGGTAATCTTAGATAACCCCCTGTGCTGTTCTAAGGCTGCCTAGGTCACCCCTGCAGTCTAAGTATTGGCCGGTAGATCACAAGGGATCCACGGGTTCTGGGGACCACAGTCCGTCAAGTCACTCCCCAAGACCTCAGGTGGACGCACGACGTCAGACGATCGACACATGGATGAGAAGATGGGCAGAAACCCAAGCGGGCCAGCCGCGATTATGAATCTGCTCCATGTCACCAGATACACAGAGGAACTAGTTCAATGGGCAGAAGCGATTACTCTGATACCTGTTTTTTTGTGTGTATTTTGCCAATTTGGGGCGGGTCGTACGGGATTAATAGCAAGTCCCACACTACTCGTCCCGGGTGTGCGTAAATAATGTATCCCTCCCACCATAAAAAATATATGTATATATATATATATATATATATATATATATATATATATATATATATATATATATATATATATTTATCAGAGCAGCTCGCTACCATCTTGCCCTGCTTCACTGGCTCATCAGGTGAGCTCTTGCTGTTGTTGCTGCAGTATTGTTAGTGGTTGTCGAGACGAGAGGATGAGTGTAGCCATCGGTGGTTTGGTGCTTTAAAGAAGCAGTTCTCACACAACAAAGCAAAACAGTTGTTGCAGACAAAAAGAGCATTACTTCGTGTAAACTTATTTTCCTCTCAACGTATTTTGCTCGGCAGAAATCAGACAGTCAAGAAACAAAAATGCTGTTTATTGTTTACTGTGGTTGATGTGCATAAAGCTCGTGCGCAGCCTAGAACGTAAGTTAAGAGCACAAAATATAAGCAGAAATATATATGAGCCTTCAAGCAGCGGGTCCTTACATTAGCTTCCCACAGCTTATGCTGAAATAAACGAACATGACTCCAGGCGCATACACGTTATGACTCGTTGCGCTTAAACTAGAACGGGGCAAAGCGTAGCTAAAAATTAGACAAGTACATAGCTTTACATTTTGGTCTTAGTTCCTTGTTGCTACGAAGCGACAATTGGCAGACAACAAGCAGCAACCTGCTATAACGATGACCTCTCCAGCCTGTCTAATCGCCCGCCTATTCATTCATGTCTATGAGACGACTTTGCACAGCGCTACTTGAGTATTGATCGGCGGGCACTTACTCACATGTGCGGTTTAGCCGCCACAACAGAGCGTGGAATCTTTACTGCAACTTGGCTCTACTAATCGACCAATGACAGACTGCCCATATAGCCTTGTTGACAAGTTGACAGGGCAAGGGAATGCCTAAGTCATCGCTGGTGCTGGTGGTGATGTTGTTCTTGTCATCTTCGTGATGTCAGCGGGACACTGCTATCGACTAGCTCCTGTTGCCGGGGCTCAGCTAGCCATATATGCTCATAAATGCTCAGCACTGCAGCCAAAGTCAAATAAAATACGTAGTCACAATAATAGAACGATGGAACATCAATAGCAGCGATTAGTAGTAACAGTACCATCACCACCACCGCCACAACCACCATAACAATAATAACAACGCACTTGGTATGTCAGCCGGTGCTTTTAAGGATCTCAGCATGGCGACTGTGAGTCCTCTACATTTCCTTAAGTCAACTCGCGCGCTTTTAAAACTATTTGTTGTTGTTTTAGAGTTTTCGAGTCGCAAATTTTATCTTTGTGTTTTTCTCACTAAATTTGAGATGTCTACAATTATTATCTTATTTAAAAATAAGGGCGACTGTAAAAGTCCGAATAATTACCGTCAGATTTTTATTTGTGGATTACCTCTCTAAAAGATTTGAAAATGTGGTTAAGTCCAGTTTCGAAGGGCATCTTGGTTCGACTGGTTTCATTTCGGGGAATCAGTTTGGAACTTGTAAGACGGAACTTGTCCTTGCTCATCTCTCTCTCGGGAGATCGTGAATTCTTTCTAAAACAACTAACTTCGCCTCGATGACTTTTTGGATGTTTTTGCGGTCTTCAACCGCCTAAATCAATCGTTGCTTCTACATACGCTCGAAATGCTTGGTTGTGATGGCACTGTTATTCTGGCTTAATTCATACCTAGCAGATAGGCAGCAGACAGTAAATGTAGGTTGCTTTGAATTGCCTTTAGAAAGAATAATCATCAAGACGCCGCAAGGGTCAATCTTAGAACCGTTTATGCGTATCATTTTGATCAACTTCATTCTTGGATCGCATTAGGAGGGTCCTGTAGGCCCATCGTCTATGCTAATGATACGACCTTACTTTTTGGTATTCAACCATCTGCGAGGCAGGCTGACGTACAGAAGACGATGCCAGTAGAGCAGTTTGCTATTCTCGTGCTTGAAAAATTCGACCTGGTGATAAATGCAAGCAAAGCTGGACTAGCGTTATTTCGGCCTGCCCAAAAGATTACGTGTATGGTGTATAAGTTACTATTAGTGCCAATTCTTTGTTATGGCATTTCTATTTTGGGAATTCATGATAGGGGTATAATTCATAGAGCGGAAGTAATTTAGAATGATGCCCTCATGGCAGTTTTCAACTTGCGCCGTAGCGAATATATATATATATATATATATATATATATATATATATATATATATTCGGTTCGTAAGTGTTTTCATGACTTTAAGCTTTTGCCGCTTAAGGGTATTACAGGTTACAGCAGTCAAATGAAAGCAGGACAATACCGCTTAAGGGTATTGTCCTGCTTTCATTTGAGATATATAAATGAGTTATTCCGTATGATGTTGCTTTTTCTATAAGAGCTGGTGTTAGACGCACAACTCGACGTGCAGCGGTAGCTCTAAAGAAACCACCCGTCATGCTCTCGTGTACACCCTGCCGACTATCGGGACCGAACTTTCCAAGAAAATTCGGGCACTCGCCTCAGTCAGAATATTTAAACGTGGAGTGAAAAAATAGGTAACGAGTGCAACATCTAGTAAGCACTAGTTGCCTGTCAATAAGTTGAAGAAGGCGTGTTATGTGTGTGAACGGGAGACATTTTGACGACTTAGTTGTTAATTTCGCGTAAAGTGAGACACGTCGAAACAAGAAATAGGTTTTCACATAATTTAAATATTTTTGTTTACGAGAACTTCAGTATTGGGAAGATGCGGTTTCAAAAATTAAATTAAAAATTGAAAATAATATGTTAGGAATTAACACTGAGATGATGCATACTTGCCAAGCCTGTCTATTTATTTAACATATATTATTTAGTTAACATTATTCAGTAAAAAAAAAGCAAGATGGCTTAGTGACAAAAGCCTTTGCCTTGCATTCGGGAGGCCTGGGTTCGAGACCTAGACCGGGCACTCCTAAATTGATTTTTATGGTTCCCAATTTAAACAAGGTGAATGCCGGAGTGAACTAAAAATTGACCATGATCGAAAAAACCGGGGAGCAACGATGTCTCAATAAAAATAGATAATGCATTACCATCCACCCCCCCCCCTCATTAAAAAAATTTCGTAGAGCTTGAAAGCATGATGTGGTACTCTGCTTATTAGCTGTATAGTATTACTTATAATATAAGACCTTTATTTTATTGTTAAAGTAAAATCAATTTATATTAAGATTATATAAATATATATATATATATATATATATATATATATATATATATATATATAAATATGCTGGGTAACCGGGTTACTAAACTCAGTCAGCGGTCTGTTGCATGCTTTTGACTTAACCAGCGTACATGGAGAAATTGGTTCAGTGATTCTGCACATCCCCATGCCAAGTTGTTGCTTTTATGTAGCCGTTGAAGGCAAGGAACCAAAGTACGATATCGAGAACGTTAGAAATTGGTGAACGTACCATGCGCGCATATTAATGAACCCACCATACTATTTACAGTGTCTCTCTGACATGACGCGATTTGTGAACAGTCTTCTACAGCTGAAAGATATATATATATATATATATATATATATATATAGAACGTTAGAAATTGGTGGACGTACCATGCGCGCATATTAATGAACCCTTCATACTATCTACAGTGTCTCTCTGACATGACGCGATTTGTGAACAGTCGTCTACAGCTGAAAGATAAAGATCTGCTTGGAAGAAAGTTCGCCCTATACGAAACCAAAATGCAAATCGGAAAAATTTGAGAAAGCGCCTACCGATCGTGGGTTCTCTTTTCCATTGATGCTCAAAACAGCTAAAGCCATTAATAACCAATGTTAAGTGGCTAGAATACTTGACGGGAATATCCACCCACGACGTGTACTGACGGAAAGATAAAAACGTGAAAACGATGGCCCGTGGAAAACCTTCGCGGACGAAGAGGTTCTTTAAGATATCAAAACAAATCATGATGGAAAGTCTGCCGGGCTTAACCAGATTCTTTGCAAACAGATATTGAGGCTGCAGCGTCCCTGCCCTCGTGGTGATATAAACAGACAAGCCTCAGACAAGACGTGATTCCTAACCAATGAAGAAACCCTCGTTAAGAGAAAAGATGACACTATAAAATCAGAAAACTCCGTAGTATAGCACTAGCCAGTGTAGTGCAAACGTTTTCTACGTCATTTTCTGTTAAAGGCCTCTTTCTAGAATGCAACAATGATCAACAGAACAAAATAGGTTTCTTTCGGATATTTCAGGTGAGGTAGTTCTTAAAGATGTAATCGAACTGGGTGTTGTAATGACGAAAAGATGGTACACAAATCCGCGGAATAGATTGCACAATTGTGCACCGTTGGCTTAAACTGTATTTTTTTTAATAAAAGATGCTTTACCTACCTTTAGTTGTTTTTAGTGGTCGATAAGTAGGATAATATTGTGCCTGTAAATATATTATATATTTTTTTAATTTCTGGCGTTTAAAAGAAATATAATCTGCTTCTCAGGTTAATGATATTGCGCTGCTGGAAAAGTCCGTTACTTTTGCGCTGCCGGAAGTTTTTCGGCCAATTAGCATGCGCTGTTTTATCTTGTACGGGCTTGCGACCCTATCTATATTAACAATACGACACAACTGGTTTTTTAGACATATTCTCGCATCATCAGACTCAAAGATCTGTGGTCTGATGCTGCAGCTAGTAATGTCTGAGGCAGGTATTTGATTTGTGCAGTGAGCGCTGCCTTAGTAGACAAGTGTGAATATAGTAAATTATATATTTCTTGGGGCATAGGTAATAGTCTGGCGCAGAAAAAGTTCTGGGCTATAGTTCCGTCCCTCAAGTTAGAATGAGGATATTTGAACTGAATCGAACTAAGAAATATAAATAGTTTCTATTAGAAATGTCACTAGCAGTAATGTATTTCTGGCAAATCGAGTGCTCTAGCTCTTATATGTGGCATGGCCAGCCGTAACCATGAAAACGACGTCGATGATCAATGACGTCAATTTGACACGCGCCTCATTAGAGTTGTCCGAAGAAGAGACTAGTAGAGTGTGCGCTGTTTGCTGTTCACTTCAGTCAGCTAAATAAACAAAATGAAACGGATCCGCTAGTTACCTTAACCATGAGCCTTATTTTAGCACTTCAGTGCCCTTAATCTGTCATCGATGTTTGAGCCGATAGCTGGTTTCGAACGAAGGGTGCTATTGCAAAAATCCGTTATTGAACCGATTGACTGATCCACTCGTATCAAAAGAAAACAGACCGGAGGCCTCGATAGGCGATAAGTTCAATCCGCATCATCTGCAAGGACGGGGTCGCTGACCCTCGCAGAAAGGATTGCAGCCACTTAACCTGAATGACGCTTATATTTGCCACAGATTTCATGATGGAGTTTTACAGGTAAAAACTGAAAAAGCGTTCTTAAGGCGGCCTTGACGTCGTTATCCGTATTTACCAAGCCGTCTACCCGAAATGTAAATACGTGAGTTCTGTAAGGAGATCGTTATATTAAAAATGAATAGCAATAGTCACATTAACTTGAATAGAGAAGGGCCGCTATGTTGTTTGATAGAGCGATGTCGGTAGCCTCCATGTTATTCACTTGGACCTCGCAAGTTAGTAAATATATATATATATAAATTCCAATAGGCTGTTCCAATTCCGCGGGCTCAAAAGCACGTGCGCTTCTCAAACTAGCCGAAAGTGCGGCCCTAGAGCGTCTTCTAAAGTCACAAAGAACATACAGCAATTAATCAATCAATTTTAGACGACAGAATAGTAGAGCACCTATGCAGATGAGTAGACAACATGGGTCGCCTAGGAAGACAACCTCAACGCTCTGTTGTTTGCGCTGTTTATCGCCGATTTACCGACCCGCATACAGAACCGACACTCGGTCGAAAAGATCATCGTACGGTACAGCGGCAGAACGTTCCGCCTGCAACAAGCGCTTTCTACGTTGCCAGGTTATGTGAGGAAAGTCGGCCGCGAGACACGGAAAATACGGAAGCCATTAAATTCAGACTCGCAGACCTGTTAGCAAATATTGATTTGCTCAGGCTATACTGACAGGGACTGAAGCTTGTAAACAGACTTACATGCATAGGCATCACACTGACCCGCTTAGTTAATACCTTTGCTGCACAAATTAGAAAAAGGGCACGGAAAGCAATGGTTGCATGAATATTACTTAAGATTTTTCCCTCAAGGTAGCGCTAACTCTCTTCGATGTAATAACAATAGAAAAATAACGACGTGTAGCGTATTAGCGGGACACGACCGCGTAAAACCTGCCTTTCTGAAACGATCATGATGCTTACAAATTTTAGTGTATGATTGTTTAATTGATTTGCAAGTGAATGCACCCTATTCGTACAACAATGCAGTTGGAATATCTCCAGTTCATTGAGTAGTATGGGTAAAATACGGATGATCCAGAGAAACGTGGATCCAGGTTTTTATTTACTGCAGCGTTGATTATTCGCACGAATTTTGTCCGTTGGTGTTTGAGACTATGGGAGGTGCCCTTACGCTCAAACTGATTTAGCGCATAAGTAGAAGCCTAACCATTCGACAGGAGATTCGAGAGCATCCGAATTCTTGCATCAGAGGCTGTCGCTCGACATTCAACGAGGAAATGCAGCGTCTGTTCGGAGCACATTGTTTAACTGGGCTAACCCTGAGTTACTTCACCCGTGATCTCCCTTCGCACGAAGACAATTGTCCACTCCAAAGTGGTAACAAAGCGTAGTTATATAACTGTTATATAAATAAGAATTAATATATATATATATATATATATATATATATATATATATACGGTGTGTTCAAAACGTATCGCGACTTTTGAATTTTCGCGGGTTACGTATATTCGAATTTCGATTTTTTGTGGCGTTATGTTGGTACTCATGTCTCTCACTTATGCCGACAAGCTCGGCCATTTTGAATGTTCACTTAATTGTTGACAGCTGCTTTGCTTGCACGTGTTTTGGATCGTCTTCGATTTTACCTATTCAAAAAAATGGATCAAAGAACCTGTATCAAATTTTGTGTGAAAAACGAAATTAAGTGCGCGGATGCATTCCGAATGTTGACTGTGGCATACGGAGAAGCTACCTTGGACCGAAGCAACGTTTATCGGTGGTACAAAATGTTCTCAGAAGGCCGAGAAGATGTGAACGACGAAGAGCGTGCCGGACGCCCGAGCACTTCAATAACAGACGAAAAAATTAATGAAGTGGAGAAAATGGTATTGGCCAATCGTCGAATCACCGTTAGAGAAGTTGCTGAGGACCTAAACATATCGATTGGCTCGTGCCATTCGATTTTTATCAATGATTTGGGCATGAGACGGGTCGCCGCGAAATTCGTACCAAAATTGCTCAATTGCGACCAAAAACAGCATCGCATGAACATTGCTAATGAGATGTTGGACTCTGTCCGCGACGACCCAAATTTGCTCCAGAGGGTCATAACTGGTGACGAATCGTGGGTTTATGGTTATGACGTGGAAACCAAAGCTCAATCATCTCAATGGAAGCTGCCGCACGAACCAAGACCGAAAAAAGCGCGCCAAGTTCGGTCGAATGTGAAAGTTTTGCTGACAGTTTTCTTCGATTGCAGGGGCGTGGTGCATCATGAGTTCTTGCCACAGGGTAGAACGGTCAATAAGGAATATTACCTGCAAGTTATGCGCAATTTGCGCGAAGCAATCCGCCAGAAACGCCCGGATTTGTGGAAGAACAAAAATTGGCTTTTGCACCACGATAACGCCCCTGCTCACACATTGTTGCTTGTGCGCGAGTTTTTGGCCAAAAACAACACACTAATGATGCCGCAGCCACCGTATTCCCCAGATCTGGCCCCCTGTGACTTTTTCTTGTTCCCTAAACTGAAGAGGCCCATGAAAGGACGACGTTACGCTACGCTTGACGAGATAAAGACGGCATCGAAGGAGGAGCTGAACAAGATTAAAAAAAATGTTTTTTTGAAGTGCTTCGAAGATTGGAAAAACCGTTGGCACAAGTGTATAATATCTCATGGGGATTACTTTGAAGGGGACAAAATAGATATTCATGAATAAATGAATAATTTTTGAAAAAAGACAAAAGTTGCGATACGTTTTGAACACCATGTATAGAGAGAGAGAGAGAGAGAGGAGAGAGAGATAGAGAGTAACTAAATCTAACTTAGGTTGGCTAACTTAGTAGAATGATTGCTGGCTTGATCAATAAATAAACTATTGAGAAACCTCCATTCTGAGAACTTCAACCAAGCTGCTCGTGAGTTGATCTCGAATGGAGGTGAATTCGACCTGTACGGTTTTGTCGAGGAGGTCGCATATCCTGCTGGACACCTGATGCGTGGTGGCAACTTTCGCAGGGATTGTAATCACTGCCGGGTCTTGAAAACCAATGTCGCGAGGATACTGGCAAACAAATGTGTCGTTTAGCTGCATCGTCTTTCTACATTGACCAAGTTGGTTCGAGTTAATCCCTCTCAGAATGTGAGTCAAGCAAATGGCTGAGTAGGAGTACTTCAGCAGATAATGACACTATGACATCTTACAGGTACCCTGCAGTAGGGGGGGAGAAACCGTCCTGAAACAAGGGTACTTCTACAATCTCATACATATATATATATATATATGTATATATATATATATATATATATATATATATATATATATATATATATATATATATATATATATTAAGGTATTTTTGTGTACGCACAATGTATATGCAATAGTGAATTAAATACTACCACGATTCCACTTAAGGGTAACGACAACAATAATCGTAGCAAATCGTAGTCCGGTACGGCACAGAAAGCGGCAACGAAACCTGTCTAATTCAAATATCTCTACGAAACAGCGTTGCTTTGCAAAAGCAAATCTGATGTGGCAACGTATTCAGCTTGACTTTTGCTATTGAAGCTTGCCTTGAGTGTGTTCAGTTTCTTTGTGCATAGAAAGTGATTAAATGCAATTGTTAGTGAGCGTTTGTGTAACTTAATCATCAAGTATTTCCTATTTGCTAATTGTAGCGGATATATTTCAAAGTTTTATTTCGTTGTTACCGGTCGACGAATCGGGGGTGTTAACATTAGGGAACGCACAAACTCGTTTGCTATTCGTCCACACAGTCACCAGCAGGAGCTTGTAGACAGTCGGGCCTGCTTGATGCCACAAAGCACACCGTGGAGTAACGCCCTTAACCCTCAGCGGGGTGTTCCACGTTCCACGTGTCAACCAATATGCGAGCAAAAGATGCGAAGACTCGTCCGATAGCCTACTTTTCCAGGCGTCCTTCTTCTTTTCCAGAAGTAGCAACGACGCTAACATTCATTGGACATCGGACAGTGAAAAAGTTTGCCGTAGTGACAGCAGATTCTTGCTTTGTGGCTCTTAGCCATTAAATGCAAACTTCTCGATGTCGTCTTGCCATGCATGGCCGAGGTCCAATTCACACAGTTGCTCCGTTGTTGAGCTCTCAGTATCAGGGCTCACAAGCAGCCCTTTGGTAATGCAGTGCTATAATTGATCGAGCGACTATGATCTGTTGACGACAGAAACAACAAGTAAAAGGCCGGCCAAACGTTGAAAGGTTGAGCAGCTTGGCCTGTCCTAATGATTACCGATAGGCCTCGAAGGAGTTGTTAGCTTATTTCCTTCAAATCTTATACGGCAGTTCTTTCTACTGTCAATGACCTGCACGCTTTCACTGTCGTGACGTATTATCTCTAAAAAGAGAACGGTGTTCAAGTTACGTTTTACATGTACTATGTGGTGGTGTTAAGTACACACACACAAACACACATATATATATATATATATATATATATATATATATATATATATATATATATATATATATATATATATATATATATTATATATATATATATATATATATATATATATATATATATATATATATATATATATATATATATAGAAATATTGTGATGATTTATTAATCATTTACAATACGTTTGCACACTCGGCAGTGCTCGCCTTAATAAAAATGGTGGTAAAAAGGTGTCACGTGAAGTTAAGAGTCAGTTGTCCGTGTCCTTGCTTGATGGTAGCCCCTGCTCTTATGGACCCGGTGCGAGCGATATATCCACAAGGTTCCTTGCAAAGTTAAAACGGTGAGATCCATAAGATTCCTCTTCGTGACGCCGAGCCCCAAGAGCGTCCTCGCAGATTCGGAGTCCCATACACCACTCATAGAGATAGTGGATCTGCGAGGTTTTGCGGGTAGGGGAGCGCCGCTCTTAGGAACTCGACGTCATATTTGGCGATCTTGTCTTGCCGTGCTTTTGCCAGGTCCCGGTTCGGGCCGCAAACCTCGGCATCTAAAACCCAGACCTCGTTAGGTGTTGTTATTACGAGGTCGGGCTTTAGACCCGGTGCGCCCGGTCAACGGAATATTCGCTCACGAACCACCTCATGACCCCTTTTGCGGAGAAGACGCGCCACGCGATCACAGACGTCGTCATGTCTGTTTATGGTTTGTTTGTGAGTTGTATCGCACATCTGAGCGACATGAGCCAACGTCTCAGGCGCATGACACCCGTGCCTACAACGTTTGTTGTAGCCCGGGCGTCCCCTGGCCAATCTGGCACGCGTTGGTAGTGCGTTGATCCTGAGCTTTAGTAGGTTTAAATACTCCTTACCAGATAGGTAAGCCATACCCTTAATCCAGTAATGTACAAAGGGCGTTTCGTGTGTTTTTTTAAAATGTGCCCCATCGAACGTGTTGTGTAGTTGTTGAGACCAGTAATCGGTCTCTTGTGTAGCGGTCTCAATGGAGGTTCCCAAGCGCTCGCAAAGAAGTCTTGTTTTCGCAAGATCTTTTTTAAAGTGCTCGGTGGTTAGCATCCATTGGACCCCAAGGTGCGTAGAGTGTTGTAGTGCTGTCAGGCGGGAGAGGCGGAGTCTGGGAATGAATGTTTGGAGGCAGGGGATGTCCAGACCGCCGTGTGCTGTGTGCGTGTACAGGTAGGCGTTCGGCACCGAGTTTTCGAGCTTAAGCCATTTCGACTTAACAACCTTTCTGATCTCTTTATCTAGGTCGCTAAGGAGTGCGTAAGATGGTCTGGGACCGGAGACCAGTTTATATAGGAGACGGGGAATGAGAAAGTCTTTCAAAAATATGAGTCTTTGGTGGGGTTTAAGGGTTTATATAGATCTGCTTGTATACCCGTTGTAACTTACGCATGTACCCTACGTGTAATCCCGGTTGCTTTGCTGTAAAAACGTCGTGTCAAATCGACTGCTTAACCTAACTCAGATCCACCGACATGCAAGCGATAATCCCGAAGAAGAAAAACTCTAAGACCATAAGCGTTGTTGGCAATAAATTGCAATATAAATATTTGCTGTAAAAAATGTGTGGATTCACCAAAAAAATTCACACTATCAATAATAAAAGTGCTCCTTGTTATCGTATTTCAATGTTTCTTCTTTGTGTTGCAGTTATATGGTATGCTCGTTATCTGCGCTTAGGTAGGAAGATTATCCTCTTACAGATAACAAAGAGGCCCGTGGGCTAAAGTGATATATGCCTAGAATGTCATGTTATGCAGCCTTGGTTAAGTGATGAAACGCAGTGTCGACATTTCAAAATCTTTCTGCTGCAGCACGCGACGCTGCCTAATCTACGTATAGTCAAGGAACGCTATTTTGCAAAGGCAAATGCAACTGGACTTGATTGTTACTATCGATTCTTGCTTTGTGTGTTTTATTTTTATTTAAGCAGGTTCTTATATGTGCTAGAGACACGTACTCACACACCACTATACTATAAAGCTAGGACTAGCTAAAGTCGAAGTGAAAAAGGAGAGCTGTGTGAGACTTCATCATCTTCGGTTGAACAGTACTAACATAGAGCACGCGATAACGGTTGCGATATATATATATATATATATATGAATAGACGACACCGGGTCGCGTTTACGTTTTATTGGCCTCCGCCGATAGGTTGTGTTGGGTGAACAGTTCCAAAAAAGTTGCTCTGTTCCATTTGACAAACTCCCGACATTAATCAACGTATGTTTAATCTGTTAGCCTTAAAACAAGCTTAGACATGGGGCGTTTAACTTGCTCCTATCGTGTATAACATGCTAAGTGAAATGAATTGCTATATATATATATATATATATATATATATATACATATAGCATTTCATTTTTGTTTATTATTCTTTTTATTTCATTTAGTCAATGTAATCAATCATTCAGGGTGGGAACATGACATTTGGGTCCCTGCGAACGTGTGCACCGTTTTGGGAGGTCCATTGTAGGGACCAGCCATTTCTGGAGAGTGCCCCGAACCGAGGCCGCATTGCCCCGTTGCACGTCCAGCGACAGGCGCTGTCTAAAAAAATCACCCACCCGTTTGTCTCCGCTGGCTAGAATCAGGCGTTTCCCGACCTTTTGTAGCAAACTTTGAATGGATGGACCGGGCCCGCCAAGGGTCTCAAAGGCAAGAGTGTAAAACCTGTACGGGTATCCGATGTTCTGGTACTTTCTAACCTTGCCTGCCTCGGCGAGAGCCGAAGCATGACTAGCCCGGGCCGCGCCACCACTGACCATTGAAGGGGCTAATGAGTCAGTAACTGCCGCGTCCCAAACCAGCATGCATCCGCTCTCGAACGGAGTTAAGGTCAGCCCGTCAGGTCTCTTGCCGCCCTCCCTGTCTAGTCCGACGGATTCAAAGACGCATGGCAGACCACTGGATCGTAAAGCTCGACTGAAGGTTTCATTCAGGGCTTGGTGTCTTGCTCGCCTACCTGCGCTGACGATACAGGACAGCCCGTGGCGTCCGTCTGGCCCGACGACGTCTCCGCAGACCCAGGTATGAGTGTATACAATGTCTGTTCCCAAACGAAGTCCGACGGCAATCCTCACCGACTCATCATCTAACAGGGTCCCGATCCGGGCACAGGGAATGGCGTGTAGCCATGCGCCCGCCCCCTTGGAGGAGACGGCGCGCAGCCTGGCCTTGTCGGAGTCCGTCGTGCATCCCGCAATGAGGTCTACGACCCTTTGCTCATATAGAGCTGTTGACCATTCTTTTTAGTGTCCAGCTTCGGCGGGCTCGTGGCCGCACAGGGCAACTGCTCTACGGCGGCTTGTTTCCAATCGGGCTTCTAAGTCTGTGAAGGGCAGCCGAATCGAGGAGGGTTCTAGCCTGTTGCATAGACTTGTGTAGAGAAGCTGCCAGAGCTCTCTCAGATAGGACAGTCGCATCAGGTAACCCTAGACCACCCCAAAGAACCCGTGGACAGACTGAGGTTCAGCAACGCCTATACTGTAGCCGGCATGCTGTCGTTGAGTCGCCAGTGAACAATCTGCACCTCGAAACGAGTGGTTGAGACGTAGGGCCGAGAAGGAGGATCTCAGAAGAAAGAGGCCTCGATGAGAACCCACCAAGTGAATGCGTGACATCGCATCTTCTAGCTTGGCCAGCCACCTCTCGAAGGCAGCCGGAACTCCTTGCGGAAAAAGGGGTACGCCCAGCAACTCTAAATCCGTGCCGACAGTCTTGCACCCTGGGAGAGCCTCCAGCACTTCCTACAACATGGACCTCACACTTCGCAGGGTTTC
Source organism: Dermanyssus gallinae (assembly GCA_003439945.1). Taxonomy (NCBI): domain Eukaryota; kingdom Metazoa; phylum Arthropoda; class Arachnida; order Mesostigmata; family Dermanyssidae; genus Dermanyssus; species Dermanyssus gallinae. Next base: position 384,095 of record QVRM01004207.1, on the reverse strand, counting down.
GAGCCAGGCGTTCAGCGAGCCAGGCCGTTCAGCGAACTCGATGATTCTGTGGATGTCCCTCAGAACTGCATCGAGGGCGCCACCCAGTACACCGTCGTACAAGTACCATACGTTTAGCGGGCACTCGAGAGAGTCAACTAACTCTTTGACAGCCAGGCAGAACAGCGGCGGGCCCAGCGGGTCGCCCTGCTGTACCCCAGTCTGCGACATTATGACATCGTGTGGCAGAAGAAGACAGGATGACTCCTTATAAGCAAGTTCCACCTGGTGAAACATGCTCGGGGCCCAAGCTTGCACCGCACGCGACAAATGGTCCCTTCGAATACTGTTGAACGCGTTCCTGAAGTCAAGCTTGACCACAAGGGTAACTTCAGAGCGTGACTCCAAAAAGGACCGAGTCGAATGCACTGCGACCTCGCATCCTCCCGGTGTCGCCAACCCAAGCTGATGGTCACCAAGAGCACATGAGATGTCTGCCTTGTTCTCAAAGATGCCGATTTTTGCCGCTAGCCTCCGGATTGCAGATGAGCATGCGATGGCCCTCACGCTGCCATCTTTCTTCTTGAGGGCGAAAAGTCGGGCCCCAAAGATGAGCGGTCGCCATTCGGAGAGCGGCGAGCCCCAGCCCTAGCAATTCATTATATATATATATATATATATATATTCTCCGTGGAGAGCTTCTTTTATTTTCAAGCTATCAGACACGTTTTAAGAGCCCTTATTGCGCAATTCACACCCCTTGTATTTGCTGATCCAAATTATTTTACAAGGTTTTGTGCCGGCGTCTTCTTGCACATCGTAAGCTTTGCCTTCCTCCTGCTTTAGCTTCCTATTTCCTTAGCATAGCTATGCACTGTGCTTGTGGGGCTGAGAACACAGTTGACACATGCATTCCGTGTAATCATCGTGGAAGTTCTAATTAACTGGTTTGCCAAACAGGTGATGATAGCCATAAACTACGTATCTGATATAGACGTGGCAATTGTCATATGCAAGACCAGACCAGAGTTAAGGAGCAGTAAAAATATCCAGGTCTTAATCTCAAGTTGGACTTGTTCAGCTTTATTCTCCCATTCCGCGACAAAGCTTGTGGATGGTAGGGTAAGTGGCGTCTTTAACCTCGCAAAAAAATTTCAACAATTGATGCACAGCTTGACATGAAATACATGAGCGGCTCCTTACCCTCATTAGGAAACGAGGCGCATTCGCAAAACATCTTTTAAGCAAACCAAAGCTCGAGCTCTGCTCGGGTAAAGTGTCCCCATACTCTGTCAAGTTCATAAACCAGCCTTGGAATAATCTTGAGATAGAAGCATATGGATTGCATTACGCGTTCTCCGACCTCTCCCAAAGCCGAATTGCCACATTAAAGTCGGCCATGTACTTACTACGTAAGTTTGGGTTTTGTCTGTCATCGCCCTTACATAACAGAAAAAAACCTGGCGATATGCTGGTCTTTTCACGATCTCGTGGAAGAAATTACAAATATAGCCAAGAACGGGTTAGACCGCGCCCAATGCTTGTGGAACACCTGGGCTGGCTCCGCACCCTTTCCTCTCAGATGAGGGTGCAAGACCTGACTAAATGTCTTCTTCCTCAAAAGTCAGACTTGAAATATTTTGTTCGAATATGAAAGGGTGCTTAATCCTTGATGCTAGTCCTACCGTTTCGCAGATATATAGAACACCAGTTAGGTGATTCGCTACCTGTTCGTAGCTGAGCTCATTTACGAGGTCGTACAACATGGGCTAAGGGCTTCCGCTTCTTCCGCATTCCTTTTGAGCAGTCTGATTTCCTCCTGCCTGGTTCACGCTTGGGGTCATGACATAGCGTTAGGTAGGCTTTTCTACTACCAATGTAGTTATTGTGTCTAGTAGCTACGGTGGTGTATTTACCCCATAGTGGGTGAATTAGCAAGCCCGAGAAACTACTATCGTGACCTCTGTCACCTTACTGCATTTACCTTGACTGCAGTTCACAGCAAGTGTCTATCTCACGATCCAGCTCTAGATAATCAACCGCTAAAAGTGGAAGATCTACTTGTATCGTTTGGAAGCAGGCTTAGTTTCCCTGCATTAGTTTAGATGCTGTGGTCACGCGAGATCACAGGCACACCACGGTCTCTTCAATCTCTTGAACTTAGAGCGTCGAGCCCGACGTGCAGTGCTTTACGACATCTTCAGCCGAGCTGTAAATTTTCCTTGCATCGTTGCACGTCTTAGCCTCATTTGCAGAAACGATTACACGAAACTAGACGAAGTGGCCCTTACGTCTTTCGAGATGAGATGCGTCCTGGTGTGAGCCGTAGCCGACACGGACCACGCCGGTCGCGAGAGCAGGTCGGCTGAGACAAATATAGAAAATATGCAAGGATACCCTTCCACTATGATCATTTTTGCTGCCTGACATTCGAAACGCTGGGAAGATTTGGCCTACAATCCTACAAAATGTATATAACGAGTCAGAAACGCTTTTAAACGTTCTACGGCGAACACCAGGGTCATTGAATACTTGCGCCAGAGACCATTGCTTGACATTTTTTGGTTAGGAAGGTCTCGAAAATGCATTTTGCGCTAGCGGTGCCTGCAACACAGCACCTGGTGTGGAACTCTCATCCACTTAAAGCCGATATTTCACCCCTCACAGACTTGGAATTGTACGGCATTACTTCAAAAATCGATTGACGTCTGTTTGACATCGATTTACAGGGGTAACGTTGCTTCTGAGTAAGGAATACTGCTAACTGGGTAAGGCTAAACCTGGACGATACGTTACTTTGGTGTTTTTTTTGACCCAATGCACGCCTTTGTAGGGAAGCAATTGTTATTCCAAAGTAGCATCACAATACCTATATATAAATATATAAAAGAGCCTCAACAGCAAGTGCAAATAAAATGTGTGACCTAACGTCCAGTTAGTCTATACACGGTGGTTGTCGTATCAGCCTATCTCTAGCAAAAGTTGCATTAGGAGGTGATCTAAGATGGCAAGTCGTTGCTCGATATAGAGCCATCAATAGCGGTTCAAGAGCACGACCCTTTTTTTTACGGCCAGAGCCATAATGGCCATGCCGTCGACCTTTTCAACTATCTCTCTCTCTCTCTCTATATATATATATATATATATATGTAGGGGCACTGTAATTTAGATCTTGCTGATTAATTTATGGACTAGGATATTCTCATATATATATTTATATAAAGGCTCGTAGCTGCCTCGCACCGGTGGAGGAGGGGGCAGAGTTCGCAAGAAATCTTTGCGTAGCTGAGCCGCAGGATTCCAGCTCAGCTTACTGGCAGTTTTACTAGCCCCACCCGACCTTTAGATATCATGACTACCTGTCTGCGGACGACATCGCCATCAGCCACCTCACCCATATTCTCACTAACATCACGTTAATATTATTATTATTATTATTATTATTATTATTATTATTATTATTATTATTATTATTATTATTATTATTATCCCGTCTGGTTATTTAATGAAATAATAATGACGCCAGGGAAGAGCAGTAGAAATACCGTAGGAATAAATTGCTTTGCTTTCTGAGCCGACCTCGTGACGTCTCGGCCGCTCGTCACGATGGACACGATGAAACCGCCCATATTTCAAGCTAATAAGAACGTTAAATTCCTCGGCTCGATAATGTCGGCTGCCGGACGCCCGTCATTTATTGGCGGAGAACTACATACATAACGGTGGCGCCGGGGCCAAGGGCCTCCCGCAGCTCGGGCAAAGTGAATTTCCAATGACCCGTCAGCGCCATTCATAGGCCCCACACATACACGCATGCATACATCTGGATGAAGGCGAACCATTCGACGGACTTCTTCGTGTCATGGATGAGCATGAAACTACCATTGCTAGTGCCTAGCTCGATGAAAGCCGCACTTTCCAAACGTCGCCGTAAATACGCTATCGGCTGTAATTGATGCCCACCCCGACGTATCTGCTTAGACTACGGGAGGCGGCGGTCACCGAACGACGCGTGACGAAATGTCGAGCGCAAAATTATTTGACCCAGGAGGCCTCCCTACTGTGACCTCTTTCCGATATTTTCTCCAAAATCTTTGCCCCTTAATGTGTAAGTGTGTATTTTATGACTATGTTTCATTCAATCTTATTCATTGACTATTTTCGCATGGAGATGCATGTGTTTCTTGATTGAGTATGGGAGGGCTGAGCTCAAGCATACAACTTGCTCGAATGCTGAGCTCCGGTCGCACCATCTATTATATGTAAAAATCTTGCATCCTGCTAAAATTTTCGAAACGTAAACACTCGCGCAGTTCCAGGCGAGTATATTGTCGAAGTCATTACATCTCTCCAAATAGTACTATATTTGACGGTGTCTTCAGCAGTCTTACAATAACGGTGGGACCGTGGATCAACAACTGCAATACCGCTTATATATATATTTATATATATATAGTTTATGGGACCGTCTTCTCCAGACGGCAAATTTATTTAAGTTTAATAATTTTTTATTGACCTTGAAATTTCCATTATTACATAAATTCAAACAATTCTATTCAGGTAATTTTGAAGAAAAGGTTATCGCCCGTGTCTGCATATATTCAGGATGCGGCAGATATTTCGGTCAAATTTTTTTTACGTGCCGTTAGAGGCACTCCTGAGGAACATTTTTATTCAATGTAGCCACCATCAGCAGCAATTACACTTTCATTTCTGGCGCGAAAGCGCCCACAGGCCTTCTTCAAAATTAGCAGATTGAGATTCTTGAACGATTTGACAATGGCTCTGCGTAGCGCTTCTGTGTTTGCATGTCGAGACTTGTTAGACTCTTGCTCAACAACTCCCCATACATAGAAGCCCAGGGATTCAAGTCTGGACTGCTAGGGGGCCACATCGTCTTGTCCCATAACGCCGTCATGTTGCCCCGCAGCCAATCCTGGACAAGGTTGCTGGTGTGGGCGGGAGCGCCGGCTTGTTGAAAGACATATTGTCTTCCATTGGACACTCTATCAATCCATGGTTTTACCACCCTTTGCAGAACACATAAATACACTTCTTTTGTTACGGTCTCCTGTCTGTCAAAAAAGTGTGGAGCATCGCCTGGTCTCCTTCATTCGACACAACACTTAGGACGTGCACACTGGCAGGATGTTTAGGTTCTATGCACGATTGGTACATCCTCAGAGTCCTTTGCGAGCCACTGGTTATTTTTCGGGTTATGTTGTTGGTCAATGGTGAAGATTTTTTCGTCGGAGAAGAATCGAAGATGTCCCGCCGTTTCGTGTCTCAAAAACGTGAGGGTGAGATGGCAGCAAGTCATCCTCTTGTTTTTTGCGGCCTGAGACAACATCTGTCTGACTTTCAACGTGTAAGACTTGTAGCGCAGTTCTTCGTTGATATTCCGACGCATAGAGCGATCACTCATATTAAACATGATCGCTAAACGGCGCCGTCGATAGACTTGGATCCTTAAAAACGCAGTTTTGCACCATTTTGATCACTTTTGGCGTCCTCACTTCTCGTCGGCGGTTGTGAATCTTCCTTCCAGGTATTGCACTACCTGGCTGTGCCTTGTCTCTTCTACATCTCTGTAGTGACGGGCAATGTCGTAGACCGTTTGTCTTTTAAATCCAGTGATGTTGATGATTTCGGCTAGTCGATGTCCGGCACGAAGCAATTTGATAACGGTTGTTCTTCGATCATATTTTGGACCCAGGTTGCGGCGGTCGTTCATGATGGCAATGTGTTTTTGTTCTATTGTGAGTGGGCTGTCTGCTCACGCAAACCGAACTGAATTAACGCATTCCGTCTATGCAGGGTAGCCCGAAAAGTTGCGGATTTATCTGCCGCACCCTGTATATATATATATATATATATATATATATATGGAAGTGCAAATATTTCCTGGTATTTCTTCTTTTGCTATAGGGCCACATGTAGGGGCTAGGAAGTATTGTAAGGTAAACTTGTAAATTAGGCATATTTCGTTAATGAGATATTTACATCTCAATTAGCGCCTCAAACGTTTTCAGGCAAAATACAAATACGACGGAAGCACCTCGTAAAGTCAATCCACACAAAACAAACGGTAGATAAATTATATATACTTTGGAAATGGAGAACATTTCGGAATTAAACCGGATGTTCTACAATCCTATGATACATAAAATGTACTTGTACAAGATCGGAAAGGCTTGCAGCATCATTGCGTTCCCTGCAGGAAATGGACTCGATGGGACAACATGAGTATGTGACGTCAGCAAAATAAGCCTCAGTCACCCCAAGGAGGAAGAAACCACGCGTTTCCGTTGTTCCTCCCCTGGGAAGAACATCAACAGGAGTAGCCTTACAATTTCCAACTGTTTAAAGCGATGCGCATGCAGTCCCCAGTAAGAGGGAGGAACCGGGGAAGGGAGGAACCAACCATTCGCCTTTAGTAGGGTAACGATAGCCCCTGCGCAAAACTAGATACATGGAACGACTTGGGCTCTACTCTTGGGTGGATTGAGCATTCTGCGAGATGTATCTATCGGCAGCGCCATACCTAACGGACAATGTTGGACGGTAGACTATGAGGGAATGCAAAGTAGTACCACATCATCAAACGAACGACGGACAAATATCCACGCACGTGTTTCGTCGTTGCGCTACCCTCGCCCTCGACGAGCGCCCATCACCGAAGGACGTACTCCACGCGGTACGTCCATGATGACAAATCACGTCACCGGACCTCCAACACTCTTGCTCTTCTTACACTTACTACGGCGACTACCATCAACCATACGCAACAACAACAACGGCATCAGCAACAACAATGAAATTTACAATTCAGTCACCGCAAACAGTAAAAACAACGACATAACTACATACATCAATAACAACAACGATTTAGCAGTAACGCCAAACGCGTGGGGCGCCGCAAACACTACATGATGCAATTATTGTCGCTGGACAAATTAGAGAAATGGGCAGGCTCTTAAGAAATGTAATCTCCTCCAGCTAATTATCGGCTCGACAAGCAGCTTTGACGTAGGAGGACTAATTGTATTTTTCAATCTCCTCGTGAACGGAAAAATGTCGCTTTTAGCCAAGACCAACTCTCAGACCTCTCATGCCGCCTAGGGCGTACTGCAGCAAACAACTTTTAAATGACCAACCATAACTAACAATATACGTAATGATTATTGGACAACAAACACCACCGATTAACCTGTTATTTCGTCACGCCTCAACAGAATAGTGCAGACGAATCAGCAGAAGCGGGAACACAGTAGCAACAATATATATATATATATATATATATATATAGATGCATGAAATATTTACAAAGTGTTTCAATTTCCCTTAGATTAAGTAGTCAAATAGTAATATATTTATTTTAAGCATCTATGCATGAATATCTGGACACAGTACTCGACGGCTCCTTATCAAAAGCAGTAACACACAAGGTGGTGCTAGAATAAATCCCCTACAATACATAGCCATAGGCACAAACTTTTAGAACGTGACAAAAACTATTGGACGGCTGCGCACAGGCCTGTCTACGATATCGGGTTGACCAACTAATAAGAATACTGACTACACTCTCTGGGGCCAATAACCAATCCTATGCTAGCGTTTGTCTCCAAAGGATCTTCTTTTGAATTGTTCCCGATAACGCAACCGGTAGTCGCAAACCCCTGTAATCTTTCAAACTACACAACCGAAATGCCTGTAGTATGCTTTCAGTGATCTTACGTGCTCTTTTGCCGCAGCTACTTGCGCAGATTTAACCGTAATCGCTCGTTGGTGAAATGCTGAAACGAACCAATTTACGCACGTTGAATGTTCAAGGTCCACAACACTCTTTTATATGCACATGTTTAATCAGCCCATTATAGACACAAACAATAAATATCAGAAAATACCAAATTAAACATGTTCGATTCTGGTGTAACTTTGAGGACACACCGCCCGTATAAAATAAGACACACCTAACCAAACATAGAATGGTGGTTAAAACTGTTTGCTGCCAAACCTTAAAAAACATTGTTGCAGAAGTATATGTAACAGTGAGGCGCATCATGCAGGTATGATTCTCAAAGGGAGTAAACATACACCTAACGATGAACAAATGATGGGTATGCCGAGGACAGCTTGTCGATGCTGACCCCGCGAGCGGACGTGAAAAGATTTCAAAGGACGGGAAGTCTACTATTATGCGACTTTGACCATTTCCATCGTAACAACATTCGGTATACTTCTGCGCTGAACCATGATGCAACTACATAGACTACTACTATTACTGGCCTGCTACGTGTAAGCGGCGTGTAAGGTAGTGTAAGCCTCATGGCTCAGTGAACACTTCGAAGCGCGTGTTGCCTTAACGTGCCACTCGCTTCGTCCGCGCCCCGGGCGCACGCTATACGCCCATTTGCATTGAGTGAGTGGGAGCCCGAGGGCGCAGCTGTGGCAGCAGCTGCGGCTAACGTAGCGCCCGCAAATGCACAAAAGTGTGACTCCTTTTCCAGGCAACTATCTACAGTGTATGTCCATATACCGGTGGGCGACAGGCGATCGATGGCCACAGAGCGCAACAGTTGTTCTGTGCATGCACATGTTTCGTCTTGTTTTTCTCCGATTTATAGGGCTCCACTTGTCCACCGATAGAAAAGTAGGTGCTCCAAGTAGGTGCTCCAGTACTTCCATAGACTTCGGCCAGCCGGCCTTGTGAACAATTGGTCGACGCTTGTACCAAGATTATGACAAAGAGTTGCTTAAAATTTTTATTTATTACCTGACGCCGATTTTATAGTGGATAAGATTTCGAGCGCTTAACTCCAACGGCTATGATTTAGTCCAGCTACGACTTTTTCGTCTACGATTCGGTCCGTGTCCACTAACACACAGCAAGCGGTTTTTTGTGGTTTACTGAAAATATACATTAGGTGTTCTGCTTGCACAAAGGCAAATGCTAATTGCAAACACCTAACGCGAGTTAGATTACTAAGCTTTCACATTGCAAGTGATCAATGATTTTTTACTGCAACCGTAACTGCATCATAATACTAATAAAAATGTTGATCTTCCCAGCTGCAGTGAACTGTCTGCGTTAACGTAGACCATCTCACTTCACAAGTTCGGGCAACGTTTGGCCGATAGCAGCAGTGTAAGTAGAGTAGCTTGATCATAATTGACTAAACGCATAGCAGTCTCGCCAAACAAAAATACTAGTCGCAAAACTATTATTTTGAATATTACGACTCGACTGAAGAGTAGAAAGAAAAACAATATGAGAAAAGGAATAATGAGCGAATGGTGTTCTGTCCTTACTCTGAGTAGAAGAGACGTAAGTAGGGAAATTACATAATTTAGGATGTTTAGCCATTTGGAAAAATCTTTGACAATTCGATAACGTTCCTAAGTGGGATCCCGTGGGGTCAATGCCTTGACAGGCAGTCGTTCGAGGCAAAGCTTTTGGCAGAACGCAACACTGTACACTGAGGCCGAGAAAGATGAGAGGCCTTCCAGCCAGATCATACACTAATACAGTAACACAGCAAGAAGGGCTAACCCAAGTAATAGGACGTCAATATTGGCTCAAAAGCAATAATAGAGATAATAGCAGTATATAAACCTTTATGATGGCGACGCATTGCAACAGTTCCACGCGCGAAAACATGTCTAGTAATGAAACGCACCGACAACCTAATTTTTAGGTATGTGGATGCGTATCCTCTGAACAATGAGCCCACAACTGCAACAACAGCAACTACCACCACTATAATGTAAACAAAACTTCTTCGCCGTTCGATGCGCTGAAGTTCGGTCGTTTTACGTGCTGGCTCTCGTCAAATCAATTACTCTTGACTGTGATTTTCGTAGTGATAATTACATTATCCGGAGTTTCTATAATTCGAACAGTGCATAACATACGCCTGGAGGCACTCTGGTTACTCCCCAGATGGTCCTGACCCTTCCGGGCTTACTGACAACTGTGTTTGGTTTGCCGACGTCATCTTTAGCCATAAGGTTGTGACCAACATGGGGATGGGGTCGCTACTGCGTACCTGGTGGTAGCGTTTGCGCCTTTCACGTGTCGAGCCTCGAGCCTCGGTCCAACTCCCACGAATAGCACTTTTTAACAATCTCTTTAACGTTCACTCGTCCCAATCCTATGATAATGCCGGTGGAGTCCAACGGCAGTAAGCCGCCTGTAGTTTATTTACCTTTAGAAGATTCAGGAGTACCAAAGTTGCCAAAGAAACACCACCTGCGGCTAAGCCAATGTCTCGAAGCCAGTCGGTAACAGTGCTTGCAGCGCATCTTCTGAAATATCACGAGTCAATCCCAATAGAGATTTCGGAACGTCAAAAGTCTTAGACTGGCGTCCACTTGTTCGAAACAATCAAGGCGTGTAAGCTGTGGTGGCCTCCACGCGACCGGGTTGCCTTATTGTCCGCGTGTAAAGGCGAGAGTTTTTCCACAACTTAAGGCAGCGCACCCGACTACATCGATTGCGAAGGGACCTGATGTCACAGCCGCTGTCGTAGAAAACTACCTGGTTGTTCCAACAGCGATAAGGCATCCTACGCTGCAGTTCTTAGTAGCATATCTGCTACGCAAAAAAGCACCTTGCCGCAGCTGCTTCTTCCTAATTCGCGACCGTTACCAAAGCTCAAACAGAAGCAAGCCAACACTTACAGGAGTCGCCAAGCTCGACCGCGGCGCGTTTCTAAATTTATCACGAAGAGAAATATCCACAGCAGAGACGCCTTAACAGACGTCAATCGGATTTTAGAGGACATCAGACCTGATTTGGCAGCAACTTTAAAAGTGATCGCGGAAATGCTAACACCTCTCTTGGCCTTCCTTTCAATAGCAGAGGAGTTCAAAGCTTTTACTTCATAATACCAGATAACGATAGCTCAAACGGAAGTGAGGTCGCACATGCTTTTCTAGCTGTGGCCTAACTCCAACAGGGCTACATGTTCTCTGTGTAGAGGTGCCTCCACGAGGAGATGTCTTGCCAGACATATATCGGCCAGACACGCCGATGTCGCCAACGGGTCGTCCACATCCCACCGGGCTCTGGCAGACAAAATAATTGTTAATCCTCTACTCGTCCAAATCTAAGGCAGCCATGCGCCATGCCAAACTGATACGTATTTTACCCAAATCTGTGCGTTCCACTATTGCCGAGGAACTTACGTATGTTTTTCTTCGCTTCGGTCGTGGTGCGACTCCTTCGGGCCCAGAAGGACGCTCAATTCCTGTCTGTTCTAGTCAGGAAAAAATACGTGAATTTTCAACGGAATTACGATCCAGAGATCTGACGCGCGAGGGATCAAGACCCAAAATGATTGCCCATCTCGACGACGATCTTGCCAGACACGTAAAAGTCAAGCTGTCGAAAGACGATATCCCTGGTGCTACTAGAATGGTGAGCTCTGAGGATATGCTAGTGCCAGGCAAAAATGTACGGAATTTCTTCGTTCCAAGCATCTAGATGCGTCTTCACCGGACAACGTGGCCAGACGACTAGCTGGGGTCATTGCCAAAGCGCTTGATGTACTCAGATGGGGCTCGTTTACATCTTGTCTTTGACCACTCATCTGTAGAACGAGGATGTTTGCAGCTTAAAAAGATGACACATTACCTGTTCTTCTGTCGTTCGCCAATTGGCTGTTGCGATCATAGAAATGCTATTTTAGCTACTTTTGGACAACACCACTATATTTTGTTATCCCTAAGGGTACAGAGAGGTGATCCCCTGGGAAAGTCATTGACTTTGGTTTGACTAGCGGTCTGACCCTGAACCCGGTCAAATGGGAAGTATAAGTCACAATTCACAACGAATTTGAGCCATTAAATTAAAGTAACAATTTACGATTACTTCCGGGCTGTCGCGTAGTAGACAAGGTTAATCTGGAGCTGCAAGGTGTTGGCGGACGGCATTGCAAAGGCATTAGCCAGTCAAAAAGACAAACTTGACTTCGCCACAGGCAGACTACCCCAACTGGAGGCCTATTGTGGCCTATTTCTTCTTAGATATTGCTTTTCAGCCACGAGGTTAGCACTTCTGCTCAGAGGTTGCAACCGGTTCTTATCCGGCCTGAGCTCTTATAGCTATTTATTGGATTTAGCTCGGACACTTAAGAGAACATACTAAACCTTAGTCTGACCGCTCTGACAACGGATCAGGTAATGCCTAGTCTCCGGTCTCTTTAGGCGGCCTAGGTGTGCCTGACACGTCGTGATGGCAGGACCCGCAATTGTGTCGTCATTGACCCAGGCTGCGGACAAGATTAAGGCATTATTGGGTAGCGATGAGTGGGGACATTATTCAAATTTCTTCTCCATGAAAGGGCTAACCAGGGCAGTTACACAGGCCCCTGTAAGAAAAGCAAATAGCAAGCCTGATTTATGAAACACTTTCCATTGCCGACAGAGCCAGGGTCGAGCTGTTAGTAGTTAAGGGGCTGGAGCTTGGCAAGATGCCCTACCCTGCCTGTGAATTTAGCCAACGAGGCGATCCGCATAAGCACAGGTTTGCGGCTTGGTGTTGACCTAGTTGTGCCCATCAAGGTGCCATGACAGACCAATACACATTGGTCTGTCATGGCACCTTGAGTATAGACTGACGAGCACGTCATTTTGCCTTTAATGCCACCTTTAGTCGCGTTCTGAGATCTGCCAGATTTCCGCTTAGTATCACATACGATGCATGTCAACAATATTAGTAAAAAATAACACAACAACAACAACAACATTGGTGGCTGTCACAGATGGACAGAGCGCGCCATACAATTTGAACAGACAGAGAGCGCCACACAATTTGAACAGACGGAATACAGATAGAGCATACGACACAATTGAGCAGACGAACGGGAAGCACGTAGAGTGCACGTCGTAGCACACGACGTTGTAGTAGCACGGAATGCCGCCAGGGGGCGGGGCGGTCGGCCGATATTTAAGCGGCTGCGGCCATGTTAGAATTCGCTCTTTGACTCGTGCTGCGCGACTTGAGACTCTCGTCGCTTTCTTCTCCGCTACGTGCGAGGGGCGCCATCCCCGGGTGAGTCAGAGCCGGCCCGTTACGGTGCCGTGATATAGATAAGTGCGCAGGTAGGCTAGGTGTGAATCAGCGTATTCAGGACGGCCGCGCATTAACTGAGTGTGACATTATATATATATATATAATATATATTAATATATATATCATTGTGTAACAGACACCGTCGTCGGTGTAGTGAGAACGAATGTGAGCTCCACCCACGCGAGCAAGACTAGTATTGAGGAATAAATACGACTGAGTATTATATTATTCTCGATATATATTTGTTCTCGTTCCGCATTAGTTCGTAACAGTGGCAACGTTAAAATTGCCACAACAGCAATCAACAACAACAGCAACAGCGTGCCCAGACTAGTATCGTTTTTGCCTCGATACGGGTCTGACTAACTGTGTGGACTCACGGAGCGACATTAGGATAGGGTCAGCCGTGGACGTCGTACCAATCTGACGCTGCTTACGCAACCCGGTATCCGTCCGGAATCGGCCCGAGCTAGTAGTGGTCGTTGTGTGAACGGACGCCTCTAGGGGCAGCGTCTGCCTCCTCTACAACCAAGTCCATCGCTGCCGTACCCGCTGGCACCAAGTGACGACATAGCCCGTCATTTGGTCCCGCAACCAAGCAAGAGAAAAAAGTAAGAAGTAGTAGAGAGGGTAAGTGAGAGAGAGGGGGCGTAGAAGCACGAGAAAAAGCGAAACTGTTGCCTCATCAGACGTTATTTAAACCTTTAACTAACTTGTAGATGTGGCGGAAGCAGCAGCATCTGCCGTTGGCCAGTCAAGTCAAGCGAGTTTTCCTAGCATCGTCTAAAAATGAAGACGCATAGCTCAAAGCAAAACCGAAATTAGCTCTCCCAACGTCTCGACTACAGTTCACAGAGGCAGACACACCACACAGCTTGTCCCGCCTGAGAGAGGAGAGTAGTAGAAGAATGCAGGTCCCGTACAACCTAGGCTCTTGAAATTGGCTTGTACACCTGTCCTGCGTGTGGGCTCATGCGCAGATATTTCACTTACTTCGCGCACATAGTATAGTGAATCGCCACATGCGCTTGCCTCATCGCCTGTTGAGGATTGGCTGAGCAGCTTTCACTGCCGGTACGGTTCGTACTTAAAAACATGACCATGGGCACATCAATCAGACATACAACGTCGACCGATTCCAATGGCAGGACATTGCTGCCGGTCTATCGAACGTAACTCACACAATACAAAATTGAAAAAATATTTTATTATTATATACATATATATATCATTATTTATTTATGTGTATTAAGATATACATTTGTGATGTAAGAACATGTGCACAGCCCGCTCGGGGCTTAACTCAAGGCGTTAGGTCCAGGTTTGGGCTGGTCCACCTAGCCAGGGTGCCTCTCACCGAAGCGGCATTCCCTCTCTGAACATCCAATGACAGACGTTGCAGTAAATATTCGCCCGCCCTCTTGTCTCATATATATATATATATATATATATATATATATATAAATATATATATATATATATATACGTATATATAAATGTATATACATATATATATATATATATATATATATATATATATATATATATATATATATATATATATATATATATATATATATATATATATATATGTATATACATATATATATATATATATGTATATATACGCGCGTAAATTAGCAAATGCTAAATGTGAGGGCCCAGGAAAATGTCCTGATGACAGCATCAAGCCGCCAGAAGAACGTGTATTAGTAGCCGCTGGGGAGCTAATGGTAGCCGCAGAAGTCAGCGTGCCTAAACATATCGGGTCAGGGAGGATGATGACATACCCCGATCCGAGCCATTTTATTATGAGCCCCGCTATAAGATAGCATTATGAGTATCTGCCTCCGAATTAAGGCTATTTCGCGCATTTTTAAAAAGTTATAGATGCATCTACATGCATCATTATTGTAACGTCACTGGACATTACCAATTTAATAATTAGATATATTTAATTTAGATATAATAATTATTTTAATTCCACATGAAGTCTTTTATGTCAATGTTCCTTCACGTCCTGGACCGTTGGCTTCCTACTATTCTCCACCGTCACCATATATATAAAAAAGCCAAGCGATAACCGTCAACATATAAAGTATGCCAACGGCATAAATAAACCCATGCCAAGTTGGACAATTTGTGTGAGCAAATTCTCAGGTTGGCCTCGACACGTTCCCTCAAGCTTCTCCACAACCCCGGAATGCCGCTTGCCTCTAAACATTTAATTCAATAGCACGTATTCAGTACTTAGTTTTAATGACAATGTACTGAACAGTAGAACTAGTGGCAACCTAAGTAACTTCTCAGTATTTTAGCATAAACATGCATTTCTACCACATAGCACTGTGCCCGTGATTTATCTAAGACGCATCTAATACAAGCTGGTGGTGGCAAAGGTTCAACTGACGCTTGTACCTCACAAGTGCATGTGTCGACCTCATCAATTAATGAGTAAGCGCGTTGGATGAACTTCAACCATGAAAGACTGACTTCACAACGAAAACAGTAGCGCAACATTACACTAGAACATTACGGCCTTCTAACGACTCGAATATCGCCGTTCTTGTTATCACCATCGCTTGTTTTGCCTGTCCTTAGACGAGTCGTCCGACTAGGCATATTTTTTAGATAATAGACAGAAGAATAGGCGTTTTTTCAAAGGATCCCTCGCAAGTCTAACGAGACTAAAGCATCGAGCAAATGCTTCAATGATGGTTGCTGCTTTAATAGCTGAGACCACTATACATAGTCAAAAGGAAATGTAAGGGTCTCTTGCGAATCGCGATTACTATTTTGCAATCTTACCCCGTTACAGCAGCAAATTAATATGAAACCTTCTATATGTTTAGATGCATTGGGCTATGTTAATTGTATATAGGTGTTTGATGATATTATTTAACATGACTCTCCTTGTTACGCGGCAAATAACAGTGCCGGAAGTTGGAGCGGCAGTAGCACAGGAGGTGCTAAAAACAAAACACACAATATGTAACGAGAGGCAAAAACTTTTCAAGGCCGACGCGGCTGAAGAAAACGCAACTTCAAATCAGACGAATTTGCCAGGATTGGGACAAAGTGCGCCTGGCAGGTGGGAAAACCCGCGAGCAACCCCGACCAAATAATCCGTTAGAGCACTAGCCACCTCTTTTGATGGCCCATAGCACTGTTCTTTGCAGATCTGGGCCATCAGAGAGTGAAGCTTATGGGGGGAGGTTCGTTTAGCGGGTATGAGTCTCAGCGGAGAGATATCCATCTGCTGAGGTCGAGTCCCACATAGCTCGAGATGGAAAATGATTGGAAAGTGATTAACCCTACCCGTCGCGTAGTGCGTAACTGCATTTCACCCTCCTCCACAAAGTAAAGATAACAATGCCATTGCGTCAATGCATGTGTAGTATATTTATATGTGTACACCTTGTTTAATCCAGAGGAGACATTTGTGGCACTGTCTTGCTAGTGAGCCGCGTCGACATGGAGGCGAACAGATTTGCGAGACGAACAACAAAACGTGACCGCTTAAAATGGAATAGATGAACTTGTGCAGTTATCTGTGTTGGTCCTTTGGAAGGAGAAAGCGCGTCAACCACTATATGTGAATTTGGCTTCGAACACTCATGAAGTCACGGAATTTGCTTTTGAACTTTCAACGTCTTTAATGCAACAGATTAACATAATATCAAAGCCAGCGCTTCTTGGCCTTTTCCATACACTTCCATAAGCTCTACACATAGATAGACTCCACAGCTGGTATGAGATACAAAGGACCTTAGCCTAACAAATCTTGCCGATCTCGATAGACTCAAAGCTGGAGTTCTTAAACGCATGCCAAGTATCCGAAATTAAGCCACAATCGGCTTGTCTATGTAGCGCCTTAAACACCTCTCCTCACATAAACTTTGTAACGAAGCTACTATAACATACTTTTTCGATATGAAAGTAAGAGCCGCAAGCTAAAACATAATATAAAAATACAAATATAGGGAGGAGCAACCTTACTGGTACAAAAAGGAATTCAGAACGATGATTACATCAAGGCTCATGACACTAGAATTTCAAACCTCGCAAAAAATAGAGTCAAACCGGCACCAGTACAAAGGCCAAGCATACTTAATATCTCAGTTCGAGAGTATTGCTACTTAGATCACTGTTCACTTATATATATATATATATATATATATATATATATATATATATATATATATATATATATATATATATATATAGAGAGAGAGAGAGCAGTAACTCTCCTATCAGCAATAGCGTCATCATCATCACGTGGCTGCAGTTGGCGCCGCGTGGCTGCTCGTCTAATAATCAGCTAAACCCGCAGCAAATATGAGCATGGCATTATGAGCTTAGCAAGACCTTGATAAGTCCCACTTCATCGATCCGTCACCACTGTCATGATCATCATCATCATCAACTTCACCAGCAGCAGCAGGCTCACCAGCACATTAACATCAGCAACGTGGTGTTGATGATGGGACTGGTATTACCGACCATGCCGTCGAGCTAGACCTGTCCTTCAGCCAGCCGATGGTAGCCAATGTACTGTATCTGCTGCTTCGCGGTGTTGTATTAAGAATGTATTAGGTTATGTTCGGTTAGCAAAGTAAACAGCTAGCGTTTTCCGAGTAGGCGGCGTCGTCGTTTCGAAGTCACCATGATCTTAGAGAAACACCCAGCATGCTGAAAAACGATTTCGAGTGAGCACACATGGCATTTAGTCGACTTGAAGAAACTTCTATTTTAATTTGATCTTGAGCAAGACGTGCGGTATCAAAATCTATAGACCAGTATCCAGTTAAACCTTTTCCCTCTCACAAAAATTGTTGGCTCGATGAACCTCCTGGGTGACTCTGTGGGGTTCGGTTCTCCTGCCTATGGGCCACCCCAAACCATGATTGAACCACCGCAGTCATTGAGAGGCTCCTGTCAACACCAGGCTGTGCCGCTCTCCTCCGCTGGTTTCTTTCTCGACCATATTTACCATACGTAAGGGTATAATTGCTTAAAATAAAGTTAACTAGTTTATTATAGGCATTCAATATTTAAAAAATAATTAACTTTTCTCGTCTATGTCGAGTCTCGTCGATGATAGAACGGCCTGCCTTTGGTCAAGGCTCTAATTTTTGTGATCTCGAGCAAACTCTCATCGTGCCTCATAGTTCAAGCTGTTTTAGTTAGCCGAGGACGGGCGTAGAGCCTTTGGGCGTCTAACATCCATGTTATGCAGTCTTCGCCTTGACAAACACGCGCACTAACAGCTACTCGGAGGGAGCACTACGAGTCTGCTGGCTTAGCTGGACAGCAGTGAGTCCGCGAGTCGCCGATTGACTCGAAAATATTCATTAAAAGAAACCAGTCGTCCTGATTAGTTGCGGATTGAGGCCTGCTCGAATGCTCCCTTCGATGGAGGTTGCCCATGAGTTGCAGCCCGACTGATTTAAAAATATTCATTAAAATAAAGCGGCGGACCTGATTGGCTGCCGATTGAGCCCGGCCTCAACCCTCCCTTCGACGGAGGCTGCCCGTGAGATGAGTTGGGAAACTTTGCAAACGGTGGATTAGTTCAAATTCAATTGACGAGCCACATGACGGTCAACAAACGTAGCTTATGTTGCTAAATCTAGCTAAATAACAATCTGGGCGGCTCTCTCTCTGGTGTGGTATCCGTTTCTCAGAACTGGCTCCTTCACTGAGCCATGCTACTGGCTAACTGACCAGACGCATGATTACACGGATTGCAGATCCGAGCGTTTTTCCAGTTCACTGCTTTTTCACAAGGATGAGAATAGGACGTATCGCTTTAACATTCCGGTCGTGTTTTTCAATTGTCTGTAGTCATGTTTAATATAGCGCTATTATTGCGAGTGCAAAACATCACCAAGGTGAGCTATAGTGGTGACGCAATTCTTTTCCTGAAGTGTACAAACACGCCTTTTGTCTATTTCGTTTTATATTTCCCATTTACTGTTCTATAAGCAGATCGACCCGGACCCCCAACTTCGTAAACGCATGTATACAGGGTGTATCATAACAATATATACTTGTTTTAAGGTTTGGTAGGACTCGGCAAAAAAATGATTTTTCCCAATGGAAGGAGGAGGCGGAAACGTCTTGTTTCGGAGTGAGGATAACATTTGAAAAATAGCTATTCTGCTTTTTTCTCCTACATAAGTTGTGCAAATTCTACGTTTGCGAGAAAACCAGTCAACGCACGGAATCGAGCATACCGGCGCATTTGGCAGAAAATTCAGCATAATATGAATCACACCCGACGCAAACTAGAAAAAGGCGAATAGCCAGGTTATGGAAGGTCATAAAAAGTCGATATGTTGTTATAACTAAAGTTAAAGCTTTCATGTGCAGAACCGTAAAATTTTGCCATTAAGACCAAAAATAAACGCCTAAAAGAACAAAGTTAAATGCCCATCATTTTGGCTACAAAGTTATAGTGCTGCCTTACGTAGTAGCCAAGTTGCCAACCTAAGGTTTTTCGACAGCTATAATAGTTATGTTTTACGTTGAAGCTTTCACGTTCCGAGCCATACAATTTTGCCAACACATGTCCCCTCTTTCCATTGGGAAACATATTTTCTTGTCGAGTTCTACCAAAACTCAAAATATGAACCTAACATTCTAATATACCCTTGATGAAGTAGGCCAAAATGCTAGCAATTATGCAAGCCTTCTTTTTTGATATGGCGGCAACTACGTAACGCAGAACTATCACTTTGGTACGGAAATGATGGGTATCAAGTTTTCTATTGTCTGATAGCAGTCTTTGGGGCGTACATTCTTAATTGTAATGGCGAAATTGTACGGTTCTTCACGTGAAAACTTCAACATAAGACATAACAACATATCGACTTTTTACGGCTTGCCTTTAATCTCGCTATTCGCCTCCCAACACGCCGGTATAATTGGTTCCTTTATGCGTCTAATGATTTTCCAGCAAAGTGAAATTCTGCATAATTATGCAGAAGAAAAAAGCAGAATAGTAACTTTTATAAGTTTCATCCTCACTCCTAAACAAGGCATTTACGCCCCCTCCTTCCACTAAAAAAATGTATTGTTTGCCGAGTTCTACCAAACCTTAAAATAAGTAGATATTGTTATGAGAGACTCTCTCTCTCTCTCTCTCTCTCTCTATATATATATATATATATATATATGTATATATATATATATATATATACATTGAATTATGTGCAATGGCCCACTACTTGTTTGCATCGTGCCCTTAAAGACAACGTGTCTTTATTAACACGAACAGATTGCTAGCTCTCTTGGGCCGAGGAATTCGATAAGCCGGCAAAGGCGAGAGTTGTACATTTCCACCATACATATATGTTCTGTGCTGAAGAAACTGCCTGAAAACGGCAAGGTACAAGTTCTGTTTCTAGGCATACGTGCCGTGAGTTCAATAACAATTCGGCTAAGAGGTTATGCACATTCACCTAACAGGGTTTACACTGTGAGTCGTCTCTGTGGGGTAAACTACTTACCAGGCAAGTAGTTGGCAGGTAAAACGACTGAGCAGCGTTGAATTGTCGCTACCTTACCAAACCTCCTTTACGACGGGAGGCCAGCAGGCGTACTAGAAAAAGAAGAAGTGCGCATGCAAATCTACCACGCCTCCGTACAGTCGCTGGACCAGAACCTAGGACAATCAAAAGGACGCTAGCTATTGGGCATTGCCGTAGAACAGCGCCTGTTTTCCGCACACAACTCTACGTCGGTAATTAACTGATAGTGGTATCGGCGGACAGTCGATGTAGCAGCATCAGCATATGCAGCTGTCCACGGTACACGTCCACGGTGATCCACCCGATCCGGGCCAGGCCGATCGACCATACTGTAGACTGGTAGGCCGATTATACGGCACGCTCGCACGGAATGTACTACTGACACTGCTGCTTCTGTTTGTTACCCGATAGACATTATTCGGTGTACTTTTCGGTTGCCGGCAGCAGGGGGGTTGCTATAACAGGCGTATGTGACGACGCCACAAAGGGTAGGTTCGGTAGGAACGATGCGATAAAGAGTACACAATGCTGAGAGAGAGAGAAAGAGAGAGAAAGAGAGGAGGACGTTACAGAAGTGAACACTGAGATTGTAAAGAGATCTGCGTTTGTTTGGTCAGACGACCCTTATGGCCAGACGGCCTCATGTTCCGATAGCCTGTTCAGTGGCAATGATGAC
This sequence comes from Dermanyssus gallinae, assembly GCA_003439945.1. Classification (NCBI taxonomy): domain Eukaryota; kingdom Metazoa; phylum Arthropoda; class Arachnida; order Mesostigmata; family Dermanyssidae; genus Dermanyssus; species Dermanyssus gallinae. The sequence goes on along the minus strand of QVRM01004207.1, from coordinate 362,827 downwards.
AGACCGGCAATTGTAGTCCACTCGGCAACGATAGGCTTCTATCCAAACGCCACAGGCTAGTGCCACTCATCTACTGATAGATGCGGGTGGTCGAAGAGAGGACGTTGACGACGACCTTATAAAACGAGGTCAGGTCAATACACGGCGTACTCGCACAACAGGACAATATAGCCTAGTTCGTGCGCCTACGTCTCTTCTCGCCGGCAGTTCTCGCCGCAGCGAAACTTTTGGACACCAAATCAACCCAGCAGAACAGGCTCGTAACAGGAACCGCATAACGTTTAACTAGTAGTAACGTTTTAGTAGTAATCATGTGCATATAAAAATAGATACAATTATATACACTCGTAGTATAGTGTTACTAAACAAACGTTTCATATTTAAACAGAGCCTTTTTTACTAGTACACTAAGGTAAGGTATTTTGGATAGCATATAATGTGTTCCGCCGCTGTTGCTGTTCTGCAATGTAACTTCTAATTTTTCTATTCTAATGATGCTAAGAATATAAAGAAAGAAGCACATTTCTGAAGTGCATAACATTTCATACAATGACTACGTTCCTACAACGCCCTGTCTTGCGTTTCTTTAGCAATTTTACTGTCACTTCGAAAGAAGACATTGCCGCCCCTCGTTGCATTGAAAACAATGATTTTTCTGCCAAGTTGTGCTAGACTTTTCTGAAATATATATATATATATATATATACATAAACGGGGTATACACAGAAAGCGTCCGGTGCCCTCGAGTTGCAGCACAAGCAGAGGACATTCGAATGGGCACTTGAATGACCGCGTGAAAAGCTGCTATTCCGGCTGCTGCCGCAGTTGCCGATATGCCGGGGAGCAGCACTGGGAAGCATGCTATTACCATCTGAACGACACCAGTAGAGTTAAGGTAACAGTGCAGCTTGTTGTAGTCATTGCTGTTTCTGCTACTGCTGCTGTGCCATCGTTGTTGCCGGTGGTCACAGGCGACAGTGCGGACGTTTGGGAAGAATATGAAGAAGACGAATAAGAAACAGCGCAGGAGAGCTGGAGACAGGAGGTCACGACTAAAAAATAGGAGGGTGTGAAAACTATTGACCAATCCTGCCTGAGGGCCAGCGTTCGCACATATAGCTAGCTGGTCTGCGGCGCTCAATTTTCGATCGTTCCAATATCTCTACGCTGGGATGTATGTGTGCGCGTACGTATGAGTTGCGTCTATGAACACACAATAGCGATAAACGCAGTGTGTCGAAACTGACCGCCGCAGGCGGACGCACTAGGAGAATGCTTACTCAGCGAGCACTTGTATATATATATATATATATATATATATATATATATATTTATAAGCTGCCATTTATAATTGCAGTGATAATCTTATAAGGGTGATGAAGATGGTTGTTATAGTTACGCTTATAGTCATAATAATGATAATAATAAGATTCACGGGAAGACGAAGAAGAAACCGATTCGATTGAGCTCGATTTGATTACGAAATTTCAGCTCAAAGGTCAGCTGCGCGTAGCTGTGCAAGACACCAGGCCTGCGACTGTCGAAACAGTTTGCGCTGCGCGACATAAAGCAGCGCGCACTCTTCTAGCAGAAATTTGTTAATTGGGATAATCAGCGTTTACGTAAAAATTCAGAGACCAATGCCCTAGGACAAGACCCGTCCTCAATTCATACGGGCGAAACTCTGTCTGTCTACCAACGGAGGAAAGGGCTCCGCGTACACAGTCGCTAGTACCCACCTCTACCGAGCACATCGGCAGCAGGCCTGCAGCCAACTGGGTTGAGGTCTGGTTGGACTTCTGATGAAGGAGGCTTTCTCTGTTCGGACTGTTAATCAACACACATGAGAGCCAGACAGGTGTTAGGCACGATGACTGACTAATGTTGACTAAAATTGACAAGATAATTACTGAGAAGCAAACATAGCAATCTATGCGTTCGCCACGGGGCGCATGCTACACTCCAATTGGGATGGATGGACTTTTCAGGTGTCGGCCTAGTCACTCATGTCTACCGCAAAAGAAAAACAAGTCAACAACACTCATACATCGGCTAACGCTGAACAGTTATTGAGATAACTATAAAAGTGGGAACAACGTCAATGTAGCCGGCCGAGTCTACGACTTCGAATCGGCCTGCAATACTGGAAAAGCATGATAGCCAGAAGACAGCACAGGTTAAGGCCGTCAAGGTCACTTTGATCAACGGCTCTGTGTCGGTTCTCTCCTGCAGGCGGGTGAATTAACGAGCGTTGATAACTACTGGGACATGTAACTATACTCAGCCACGTGCAATGCACAGTAAAACTGTATGAATGATATTTACGTCCCTCTTGCAACATACACTACTTCACTACTAAACCATTAGATTAGATGTGCAGTACGCGCATCTCGTAAGTTTTTTAGTCAATTATTTAAAAACTATATATATATATATATATATATAGGATCGATCAGAACTGTATGTAGATATTTTATCCAAATGAAAGGAAAGAACGAAAACGTCTTGTTTATGGAGTGAGGATAAAATATATAAAAGCAGCTGTTTTTTCTTTTTCTCCTACTTAGTTGTGCAAAATCAACGTTTACGGGAGAACCTGTCAACGCATGAAGGACGCGTGTATCGTACGGCGTGTTCGGCGGAAAAGTCCGTATAATCTGAATGACACGCAACGCAAAGTCACGAAAGGCGAATAACCGGGTTAAGAAAAGTCATAGAAAATTGACATGTTACTATGTTTTACGTTAAAGCCTTCACATTCAGAACCGTAAAACCGTTGCCATTACGTCACAAACGACTATTTCCAAGAAACGTAATGACCATCATTTTCGTCATCATCAAGCTGACTGTTCTGCGTTACCTAGTTGCCGAATAACAAAGCTGTTTTGACAGCCATATTGAAAGTGAAAGCATGCATACCGGCTAGCATTTTGACACCAGTATTTGTTTGTCAATAGCTCTAACCTGAGCAGCTTTTGCGCGGGCTTTGAGGCGGATGCATGGAAAGCCGCGCGACGGTTGTACGCAAAGCGTTTTCTAAATAGACTCAAACCTCGTGGTACCACGTTTACGACTATAAACAGTTGGTTACGTAAACTAGGTCGTTCCATGGCCGTCACTGCGACAATGGACGGCCACGGACGACCAAATCGGCAGATGCAAAAGAACTCATCCTTCAGGAACTAACCGAGCGACCTTCTGCGAGGATTAGGCAGTTGTGCCTGCGTGTGCCAGAGTTATTTCCGTTACGGTACGAAGGACTGCATCCATAGTGGTCTTTGCAAATTTAAACTCTACGGCCCAGTAACTACCAGCTACGCACTGAATACTGTGGACAGTTTTTGCGAAAGGTGAACATACCGAATAAGTTCCCTGCGCCTGTTCTGTTTACGGATGAGACTTCGTTTAGCCAAGATGGTGTGTTTAATGCGCACAACACTCATTGGTGGGCTTACTCGCATACGACCCGCAAGCATGGACGCCAGGATTGCTTCTCAGTGAATGTCTGGGCGACTACCTTATAGGTCCCTACACACTTCTCGCTAGATTAGATGCATGTGCCTATCGCACATTATTGAGTGATACGTTACCGAAATGGTTGGAAGGCGTTACGGAAAGCGTTTGTCTGAGAATCTGATTTCAGCATGACGGTGCGCCGCCACACAACTCTGCTACGGTTCGGGAATTATTATTAAATGAGATATTCACGTGTCGCTGGATTGGCCGAGGTGGGTAGATCGCTTGGTCACCTCGATTGCCCGATTTAAAGAGTCTTAACTTTTTGTGAGGCTACCTGAAAGGTAGCCTACGAAACACCCGTTGAGTCGTGTGAAAATCCGGTTGTCCGTATATTCAATGCTACTGGCGCCGTTCGGGCAATGCCTATTATATTGTATATATTATCTTATATGAATTGACTCTCGCATAGAGGTAAACAAAGGTAATTTCATTCCGGCTGCAACTTTTTACCAACACAATAATAACTGTAGTAGGTTTAGATTACTATAGACTCCTTGCAAATATTTGTATATGTATAAAACCTACTGTTGTGAATGTGTATATAATAAATACATGACCTTGTCAGGATGTCTTGAAGCTTAAGAAGCCGTACTATATTGGAAGGCACAATAAACGATTGTAATGTAACGAAGTAAAAAGAATCTACCACTTACATCAAAATGTGTCCTGTCGGCAATCTTGTCGTGTAGTTCATTCTTACCTGAAAAAAACTATAGCATTAGAGACCACTAGCCATTATTTATATAGGTGATTTGAGTGACTATACAACCGTTACCTACTACACGATTCGGTTTAAACGCAATTTAGCTTAGCGCTTATACATCTCTTACGTGTGAGCATCATAGGTTGAGCAGTACATCTCGTATAACACATATACAAAAGAGCTTTTCGTTTAAACTTTAAACCAAATGTCTGTAACTGCTAGGAAACAATGTATCATCTAAAAGTTTAATCGCAGAGGTGAAGTTTTAGATTTTTTTTAGATTTTCCGTAAGGCTAATGCCCGTGTACGTTTTTCATGTCATGGGTAATTTTTAATCCACTCCGGCATTTACCTTGTCTAAATTGGAAACCATGCAACCCAATTTAAGAGTGGCCGGTCTGGGTCTCAAACCCAGTTCTTCCGCATGCAAGGCAAAGGCTTTGCCACTAAGCTATCTAGCTCGGTTACATGCAAATAAGTATTCAATTATCTAGACAATTGTATCCACTAAGTGAAAGAAATAAAACCTAAACGACAATATGACCATGCATAGCTTAGTAGAATATCCATTCACATCGACGTAAACAAATGTTCCAAATAAACATATTGACAGTCTGTATACGAATGCAAACAGTATGTGCCTATACTAATATACGTGTGAATATCAACCTAAATCAATGTACAGCCTATTGCAAACGTGTCACAGTTGGATAAATATGTACATGCCATGCCTAGCACGTACAAGGACGTAGTGTCTGATCGATTGTATGTACCGTTCTAGCGAGATTGATAAATACGACGCCTACCACTAGTGTGCATATAGCAATAAATATTCAACATGGCTCATCCGCTAAATTAAACGTACTTAGATTGGAGAATGTTTGTGTGACACACTCCGTTGACAGTAAAGTATATTTATATATATATATATATATATATATATAGCCCACGATATGGGTGCCAGGAGTTAGATGCCGGATTTTCTATCATTCGTATGTTTTTCAGACTCTGCTGTTTTTATCATATTAGGATTATAGTCGCTTTAAAGTATTGCCGAGCCTGGGAGGGTAGGAGGGAATCCGAGTTTAGTGGGTTTGTTAGTCCCACACTAGCCACGGCTGCTACTGACGCATGCACGTCATAAATTCCGCGCTAAAGGTAATGCATGAAAACAGCGTGTGCTTCTGAATGATATACGTATGAAGAGCAGGGTTGTCTCGACGTCGTTTGCAAATGTACGGAAGATAGCTTTGAGCCTTACTTTTGTAAACGCTAACGATAAATGCCTCTGGAATTTGTCTTCTACTAAAGAATACGGAGCTGACAGCTTGACAGACACAATGACGCAAGTCGCCATAAAAGGGTCCAGGCATATTTTGCACCAGATTGGCCGATTTGTGCATTAAGGAGGGCACCGACGGCTAAGCAAATGCGACTGAATCTGAATTTTCAAGGCGCTTTAGTTCTGGGAAGTAGTTTATAATGCTTTTACTGGCGTAATTTGCATAGAATGGTAAATGTATACGCAAATATGCTCTATTTGCTGAAGAAGGCTGTGGTCTTCAGCTATACTGCATTTTTTGATTAAAGGTGGTTAATTTTGGCCACAGAAAATGGCGAGCGGAGCAGACAGAGAATTTTGTTAGTCTTGAGAAAAGCAACATGTTTCATAAAGCACCATTTTGTTGTAGCAAAATCTTCTGGCAAAGCCCTTACGCATGATTGGGGTTCTCAAGAGCTCAAGGCTGACATTGGTGATCAAGCGGCAACCGTAGAGAATTTATGCAGGTAAGGAGGTAGGTCTTTGGCTAACCGCTCCTTTGTACTGGCTCACGGAAAACTTACATTTTTAAGGAGTCAGAGAGAAGCCGCTTTCGGAAGGCCAGAATGTTTCCATGAACGTCCTCAGCCGCTGCCATTTTATATATTAAATATCTATGACTTGGTCGCGGAAAACGATAAATTATATAATAGAGCCGAAATTCTTTACGGGCGTTCATAGCTTTAAATGCACATAGCTTATTTGCTATATATATATATTATAAACCGGTCAGACAGGCAAATTGCCACACTATTAGAAGTGAACGCATTTGGAATATCATCCAACAGAACCATCCCCGTTGTCGTTAAGGAACGCTGCCCATGTACTCTATATGCATATGTACACGCGTAACGCACCGGTAGAGATGCTAAAGTCGACGCAACGCATCGGCATCATACGGCCTCGAAAAACCGTCTCAAATCGATAAAGCTCGAATTGGCGTGGTCTCCCAAGCACAGCTTTCGTTTCTTTCACTAGGAGATCTCGATATCTATGTTAGCTAATGCAAATATGCGAAAGCAAACGGCCGGAATTGTTCAGAGCAAACGTAGCAGAAATCGTTATAGTCGTAGTGCTAAGCGTATTTGCAGTGCATGCACTCAGAGGGGTCAACCAGGCGTTCAGTAGACTGCAAAATAGAATCTACTGTGTGGAACTGCTCACGTCATGCCATGTTCGTGGCGGCGGCCAGTCGAGGTCAAATGCACAGAGAGCGAAGAGAGAGAGAGAGAGCTAGCAGGACCCGAATATTGAATTAGCACCAACACACTATTCGTTTTCCGTTTGGCTCAATTTTCTCCCGTGAACGTTGGTCTTCACAACTTCGATGTCGAGTGCATACTCGACAACCGGGAGGCAAGAAGATGAGCAGGCTAAAAAAAACTTCGCCTCTGGAGGCGAACACTAGCCGAGGCGCCCGGCGTGTACCTCATAGCGTAGCCCGAGCGTAGCGAGAGACTCGAACGACCTTGTATCGTTAACGTTTTTGAATCGGCTGTGAGAAACTACACCTTCGCTAGCTGAACTGGCGTCAGCATTGCGACCCTGCTGCCGTGCTGAAAGATTCTGGCAGCATTGCCTAACTAGTCATTATGTGTGTGTAAATATATATATATATATATATATATATATATCGAAAAGTGATTCAAAAACTATATAAGGAATTGTATAGCTCGTTGAACGAAATCTTTTGTGACAATGGTGTTGTTGACCAACATAGGAGGAAAACGTATGCTACTGCAAGACAACCAGTCCTCCAGAAATTGCACCTCAGCTTTTGCTTCCTCATAGGAGTAGGACATACAATGCCGGCTAGAAAATGCGACATGGTCGTTTAGAAGAGAATTAGCAAACATTAAATTATTAGCTTTTACGTCCATTATGTCAAAGTCAGATACCCTACGACCATTTGCAGCGCTTTAAACGAACAAACTCGGACAAATGCACATTTCATGATGACAATTTTAGTACCAAATCTATGGCGATCCTTTCCATGGTTTCCGTGGTTGCGAAGTGATTAAGTTTTTTCGGAGGGCGTGTTTAGATTAAGTGCATGGATAAAGTACGTACTTTATTAGACAAATCACGATTATAGCTCTAGAAACACACACAACTATTTGCTATCTTAAGTAGCTGCAGATTCGGTAGCAAGAACACCAGATATGGAGAAGGGCATTCTTTAGGCAGTAGCCGATCGTTCTTCAGAAAGCACGATGGAAAGTGGTCCGAAAATGTAGTGCGAGTCAGTAGTACCGTGCACAGGGTATTAAAGGTCAAACGACTATATCGGCGCCGTCCACAACAAGTTAAGCTCTTCTGGATGCAGATTACGAGCGACGGGTTGTCTGTTGTAGTTGGTTTCTGTGGCATGTAGAAGCCAATGCGGAGTTCACCGCTGAAACTTGCTTTACACATCACCCATCTCATGGGGTTTCACACACCTCCTAACAGGTTGGATGGAAAAGCGTAGCATGCATTTCTGGGTGAAACATTACCAAGAGTATTAAAAGGCGTCCCAGAAAGTGTTTGCGATAGGACATAGTTTCAGCACGACGGAACGCAATCGCACTCCAATTCTGTGGTCCGCAAATAACTCAACGCGATCTTCAAGATTCGGTGAATTGACCAGGGCTTGGCTTCTGCGATCTCCCGAGTTAACAAATCTCAATTTTTTCTTGGGATTACCTGAAGGCTCTCGTGTACAGGATTTCGGTAGAGTCGCGTGAGGATCTGGTCGCGAAGAATACCGCCGCTGCTGAGGCCGTTCAAGCAATACCTGGCGGCTCTAAATGTAGATAGTGAGCCGCAGAGCCACATGCGAGCAGCTATATAAGGTAATCAATAGTTGTGTATGCCTCTAGGGCTATGGCGAGTGATTATCTGATTGAGTGGGAGCTTTATGCATGCACTCAATCTTGGCATATCTTCCGGAAAACTTTAGTTACTCCGCAACCACAGTTAGGATCGCCAAAGATTGGGTACTAAAATTATCGTCATCAAATGATGCGTACTTGCTCAAATGTGTTAGATTTAAGCGCTGCGAATGGTCGTAGTTGAAGTATTAGACGTTTAAGCTAATATTATAATTCCAATATTTGCCAATTATTCTCTAAATGACCATGTCACGTCTTCGAGCTTGCGTCGAAATGTCCTTCAGTGGACACAATTTCATGCTCAGTGGCAACAATTTTCATGGACACCAATGTGTGCCTATTTTTTGCTAGCATTGGCGAACTCGGAATTGGTTGTCTGGCAATGGCACATGTTGTGCCCCTATGTCGGGAACAATATCAGTGTCACAAAGTTTAGTAATATCACTCTCTCTCCAAAACAAGACTTCTCCGAGAGAGTGCCCTACTGTCAAAAAGATTTGCTTTAAAGCTCTACAGTTCTTTATATAGCTCTGTAAATCTTTTTCCGGCCACTCCGTATATTTATATATATATATATATATATATATATGCTCTCAATCGTTCTTTACCCCACTGGTATATTAGTGAATTTACGACCATTTTGAGCATGACAACAACGATAAACTTGCATTGACCACAACCCAGGTAAATGTGTTACACCATTCATCGTTAATCGTAGTAGGTCAATTTAGCACGTGCTTTGGTGATTAACCCAGCAAAAGCTATACGGCCATTTAGGCCAAGGCGATCACTGCAATGGACTTGGTCTAATTTCAGTGCGATAACTTGTATAGCACTATTTTGGTTTTCGACACGAGAACGGATAAATTGGAACACACTTTTAGTAGGGAATTGTCATTTCACCATTATTAGGAAATTTAGTTTCTAAAACAAAGACACGAGGAAAACAGCTGCTATTGTAACAGCTGCTAAAACAGTATTGTTTCTCAATAGTTATTAACCTTATCCATATTTTGACGTACATTTTTCAAGGGCCCCAGTGTCTAGACAGAAGTTTGCATTTCATTCGGCATTTATCTAAATTGAAATCGTAAGGCTTATTATATATAGACGTGTCCAGGCCCTCTGGGCGGAAAGATGGTATTTGCTTCAAAACAACGTCTTAAAGTTTATTTATACATTATACACAGCATAATTCTAATACGTAATCAGAGCAGACCCGGTAGACCACTGCTTGAGGGCAGCGAACCTAGCATTGCAGCCGCATTTCCACGTTGCACTTCAATTGATATTCTTTGTAGCAGAAATTCCCCTGCCCTTTTCTCATCCTTCTCACTTGCCGCTCTTTTCCCAATTTCTTTCAGAAATTTTACTGTTGATTCGCCTATGACTCCCATTGTTTCTATGGCAACTGGCTGCACTATAAAAGATGCCTCTAACTCGCGGTACTTCAAACTTTTCCGCTGCTCCGCTAAATTAGCAACAGCACCTGCTGATCTTGAAGCTCGGCTTCTATAAGACGGCGCCAGCGTGTCCCACACGGTTGCGTCTCATACAAGGGCCTTTCCGGAGGACCACGGAACCAAGGTCATTCCGTCTGGACGTAAGGCTGAGTCCGCTGCTAGTCCGACTGGCTCCTTTCTGCAGGGTACGTTAGCGGATTGCAACGCTCTTGAAATTACCTCGTTGAGGGCGGCGTGGCGCGAATGTCTTCCGCAGCTCCTAGGACAGCTGAGGCCGTGCTCTCCCGTCGGCGACACCGGTGTGTTGCACATGGAGCAACTATGGGGCGCACACGGATGGTATTTATTTAAGGATCTTGCTGCCACTTGTCTTTTGTTGTCGCTATGAAGGTTGACCCAATAGCAGCAAAAACGCCACTAGCCCAGTAACCTTCGGAACCGACGGAACGCACCGCGGAGGCGCGCGTGATCAGTAGGATGGTGCTTCAACAAATGGAGCTCAGAGTAACGTGGGCCCACAAGTGGTGGGATAGAGCCGATCAACTTTAGCCGAGCGACAGCGCTCCTTTAGAAGGCAGTGACCTGCACTAAGGAGTACCGCAGTGTGGTGTTAGTTGTTTTTGAGTGAATCACGTCATCAGTCCCTCATTACTCTCCCTTCTTCACCTCAACGCTATCGGCCAATTGGGTGGCCAACAAGGCGAAGAGTCAGGCCGCCAAACATTGTTAGAGAGTGAGAGAGAGAGAGAGAGTAAGAGTCAGCTTAAAACAGACATTCCTCTCATTTAGCTAGACTACTTTTAAGTGTCTCCCACCTGTCGTTATAAGAAATCGGGCCAACGAGAGCCAACTACCCACTCAACCGAGCGACTATGTATTTAAAAGCAGCAGCAACATCAGTTCGGCTGGCTGCCTTTGACTTCAAAGCGTGTCTCTTTTTAGCCTCAGCATTAAGATGTTATCATTTTTTGTCGGTATTGCTCTTTGCCTTACGGCTGTTATCATTGTTGCCATAGTGCGCTTTAAACACTATGAACCTTCGATATCTACTCACTACGCACTTATGCAAACTCACCTTACGGTTGCTTGCTTGCAGTGTGCAACTGATTTCAAATAAGTGAGCCAATTAAGAAAGACACAAGTAGAAGCCAGTTGACAATGCGAACAAAGGAGAAGGAAAGGTTTTTTTGTTGACAGCGACACAGATAGAAGCACGCATACATGGCCTGAATGGCGGCGGCGGCGGCGACGTTTGTTCTTCTACCGGCCGCGTTGCTAAGGGTGGCGACGCGGATAGTCGGTGTCACCGAGAGCCAGCGGTGCGACGAGCTCTTCTCGTACAATGAGAGACAATGTTCTATGAGCCCATCCCCATTCATACGCGGCTACTGTTGTCGCGATTAATGTCACGCTCGATAACGAGTCACGGCATTCATGGGCGAGGGCCGGAGGTTGTTCAGCTGCTGGCCGATCGCGTTGTGCGTGGGTAACTTGTATTGGACGAGCGAAAAGAGATAGAGAGAAAACAAGACGAAGAAAAAGAAGAATTGATGGCGTTCACCAGCTGACCCTCGTTAGGCGACTGACACTCACTAAGCTACTCCATCACGCAGTGAATGACTGCTCGTTCTCTGACTGCTCGGCCAACACGTTCCATCTCACAATGCGGACAGAAGATTTGTCCTGTGCACCTGCTCTCACTACCTACTACTACTACTACTACTGTTACAGGCCAGTAGGGTGGGCAGCAGAGTACAATGAACCACAACCAACCTAACGAACCATATCAAATAGAAAACGGTCCCCGACCCTCTACGGATTGGGTATCACATCACTCTTGTTGTTGTTGTTGTGCTTGATGTGGTAGCTGTAGTGATGCGACTGTTGCTGCTGCTCCTGCTGTTGTTATTATTGTTGTTGTTGCCAACCGTAAACGTATATATTTAGCTCTTACTCTTGCTGCATATATATATATATATATATATATATATATATATCCAGTCGCCGGATGCACATTGTAAAGCGTACTAACAGGTGAAGGACTGATCTCAAAAATGTAGGGCGTCCCCTCTTTATACAAATTATATATATATATATATATATATATATATATATATATATACATACACACACGTGCCATTTGCTGACAAGCATGACGCATGATGCTGGTAGCAAAAGTCAGTGACACTAACCATAAAAACGCTGACACTGCATGATTAAAAAATAATCATGAAGCAGACCGATTTACAAATACCTGCGAGCGCTTGTAGCAACCATAATCGGCTATTGAAGCTGCTTTTTGACGCAACGCTACAAACTTGAGTCTGTCAAATCATCCCTGGTACACCGATACATTTATATGTATAATGTTCAATATGCATACACAAAAATATATATTTCGTATCGTCTTTCTGTACTGTGTACTCTGAATTTTATATTTTTTTCAAGTTATACTGGACTTAATACAGTAATAAACTATTGGCATCTGTATAGACTGGCGTGTGTCTAATTACGGAAAACACATATTCCGCATGACATTAATTATATGCGTTTACAGCCGAGACGTGGCTAAACGACACATATGACCGTATAGCCGATGTTGATGGCGTGGGATGATACATATTTGTAATACAAAGTATCAGTGAAGCCTAGGCCAAAATAATCGTGTGTCAAGTAGCCCATATGACCATAACGTTGCATGGCTGGCATATATTACTACTACTACAACTACTACTGAAGCCGCCAAGTATCGAGTAAAAATTGTGACTGCGCCGTAAAAAATAGAGCGGCCACTGCCACACAGGCATTATCTTTTGGCGGAGCATAATGCCAGACTCCCAACTTTAAGTGCACACGCTTTTAATTCATTTTGCTAACCTATGTAATTTCTATTTGTAATAGTCATCATTGGTTCTGTACTTATGTGTAGGATTGTATGTTTGTTAAGGATTGTATGCTTGTGTAGGATTATATGTTTGTATAGGATTGTATGTTTGTTAACTCGATGATGATGAAAGACATTGTGATTCAAATACTCAACTCGACTGTTAGTCTATTTGTAGCTTACAATAACAGATACGCTTATATAAGTAAAAATTATGTTTCAACAGTAAACAGTCATCTCGTATTCACACACTTGGCTTTCAAGGACTCAAACTGCTATCCTTATAGCTCCTAAGCTTAATAGTTGCCGTAATGTGCTTCATGTGCTTCCACGGCACAACAGATGTTTAGAACAAATCGGCCCTGGACTAAGTGGTAAAAGCCGTTGACAGCCCCGCAAGTCCGTGCTGAACATAGATCCAACCAACCATTGCTGCAAGGTTTAAGCCCAAATTATTGTAGTACTCTGCAAGCGTACTGTTCTCAGCTCCGGCTTTCGCTTTCGAGATACGATGTGCATACATAATATAGCGTGCTATAGAAAATGGTTCTTTGCCTTCTACTACGGGTACTAGGTAGCGGCGGTGGCTTAAGCGGCTAACACACCGTTCAAAGCAGGGCGTTGCCATGGCAACCATAATTAGCAAAACAGTCGCAAGTTCGAGCTCTGACCTTGCTGGTTGTATTTGTTGGACGTGGTTGTCATTGCCCTGCTGCTGCATACCTCTGCTGGGGAAAGCCTATATAAATCCAGTAACGAGAACGCGATAACGAGAGATGCATTTAGACGATATCGTGCCACTGACAACTTAGCCCACTAAGAACGTCTAAATGTGGATATCTGAGCGTAAAAAGTAAGGTCGTCTGGGACCTAGCTAGACAGCTTACAAGCGGGTCTTTAGGCGGATTGCAGAGCTCGGCGAATAGCAGCTGTAGTACACGAAGCCGTGAGAACTGATCATTGGGGTCTCTGGTTAAAGTCCAGGCAGCGATACGGAGTGAATTATTGATCTAACATGCTGTGAGCTAGCATCGGCTATCTGCGGATATAGTTTACAATGCTCCGCTGGACTTCACAAAGGCCGCCTTCAGCATTGCTTCATCTTGCCGTTTGTAGCAGCCGGTCCTGAATGTCCTTGTTTTAACACTGTCAAAGGAAGATTATGATGTATGGTGCCTGAAGGCTCGCGTATGTGGTCCACTGCTCGTTAAGAGGCATAAAAAAAGTGTCGTTGTTAGCCAAATTATTCAAAAAGGTCCAAGCGCACCGAAGCAACCCTCAGTTCCACTGATCAAATGTCCAGGTCGCGAAGGGCTATAGGGAGAGTTGCCTGATTTTAGGACGACTCGGCAAGCCCCATGACAAAATATATGATGAGGCCAACCGACTCACTGTTTGTATCAAACGCTCGGAGAAGCTCAGTTAGAATAGAGGCGTCACAGCAGGGCACCCGTAGATGTTTTCGAATGAATGTTTATACATGCGGTGGGCATTTTTAGTTGTTCCAACAGGAGCTCGCTTGTTCGCTGCTTAACCCGGCGGCGTTGACGCAACTGCATTCCATATATATACATATATTGTACACTACACCTTCCACCTTCACGCTTTGATCGTTGTGTTTAGCCATTTAACTTTGTGTCATTGTCTTCCATCCGTCAGCCTACGAATGTTTTCTCCCGCATTATATGAACCTGCCATTCCTTCTAGACCATAGCTATTTTTCTACCGAATCACGCCTTGGGTTGTAAATGGTACAGGTGCTGTACCGTTCGCCCTTTCATATATAGCACTGTCAGAATGCCCTGTCTGTCAATTGTGCTCCAATGCACATTTTTGTCGTTGTAACTCCTTCGCCCTGAAAGAGTCGGTGAAGCAGCTTCATGACACAGCGGTCGGAGCCTCGGGCACTAGGTTTTCTTCTACTCACTTAAACTAGTTTTCATTACCATTAAGGCAGACCACGACCTATGGGCGCATGCGCATAGATCCTGTTCAATCTATCTCATTAATGGTGACGGTGGCTTTGTGAGGGTGTTGAAATAGAAAAAAACGATATTGAAAGTATAGATAACGTGTCCTGTACGTTACGTTTTACCCTTACTCGGCACTCGACTTAAAATTCAAACTTCTTCCACCTACCCAGCCATCGTTCTATTTTTACAATGGGGCTTATCCCGCTTCTTTAGCTGCCAGTGGAGTGGCTTAGAGATGGCCTTTTGCTGCTGCTATCATTCCTGATACCCACAAAGACGGTCTACCGGTTCAATAACCACCATGCTCAATAGCTCTTCTAGCTACATTCTCTTGGTTCTGTACCGTAAAAAAAGTCTCTATTTATGCTGTCAGGATTATACTTTATGTTTAATTTTAGCTTAGAGTTGAAGTCACCTTATTCAACCCAGTAAATCCAAGAATACTTCTAGCCTATTTTCAATTCTGTTGTTTTCCTCCACATGTCCAACGAAACAGACCTGTCTCTTTGCCGAAACTTTATAAGTACACAATTGTACCAAGCATTTTTGCACGTAGATGTGAGCTAAATACTACGCAGCGAGTTGCCAGACGCGTCGGCCGTCTTTTCATTTTTTCGCCTAGTGGGGCGGTCGTTGAAATGTTAAAATTGTATGAAGACGACTATATGTATTATAAATATGTACTATCTTAAAATGCAAATATATATATATATAATATATATATATACAAGACTGGCTCTAAAAGTTGCAGGGTAGTTTTCTTTGAATCGTTCTCATCTAGTGCTCCATTTTTTTTGTTATGTTTTTTGAACCACTCAGAGCAGGACAACAACAAACAAATAACGAGTTTTCTTCGAACACCTGACGCAGGAAGCGAAGAGACGCCCGGTGTATTGCCGTTTTGAAGAGACCAGAACTAGTTTTTCCAATATCTGGCATGTTGTGATATATATATTTAAGCAATCCTAAGAAAAACTAAGCTTGCGGCTGAATTTTGTTAGGAATTATGCAATAGTGAGATTAACTCTCAAAGCTTCATTCAAAATTGTCACAACTGATTGAAAGTCTTTTATTTTCCTAGTAAAAAATAAATCAATTAACAAGCACGGGTTTCGTCATTTCTTCTCTTTTTCCGTAATCAACATTGACAATCACCCAAACCAACAGTTGTTACCGATCCTTTACCTTCTGCCGTAAAGCTAACCAAGCCTTGGAAAGCTCTATTCACTCTTTAACTTCCGAACTTGCCTAATTTTAACCGCGTCGATACATAAAGCTGCGTTTCTGACGCAAAACTGTATGCAAACTGGTTGATTGTCTATCTTGATGTTTGAAAATTCGTTCTGATTTATTGACTTCTGCTTGTTGAAAGTGCCAAAACCAATAAACACGTGCCTCGATCCGTAAAGCGTCTACAGGATAGAGATGGCGTTTCCGATCAAGACATCCGACCAGAAACTTCTAGCTCTAATAATATTTATCTCAGCCAATCAGTAGAACCTGAAACTTCTTGAGTAGAAGTTTATTATAATTTAATACGTGCAGATGTAAATGATCAGTGAATTATATATATATATATATATATATATATCACTTAAGGGCGCAAGATCGATCGTGGTGAGCTCTAAAATCCACCGACTCTCACATCGTCATATGTGACGATGGACGAGCGGCGTACCGAGTCGGAGGCCAACACAAATTCTTGTAGTGGCATCACCCATTAAGATTTTTAACGGTGCATTGAGTAAGGTATGCTTTGTAGAGGTTACCCTAAGCCGAGCCCGACTAAAGTCATTGTCAGTTTGATCAGTAAGTAACTGAGCATATTAATTGGCTAGCAAGACCGACCATTCACTCTGAGATGTGATGTCTTTTAGTGAAGTTCCAAGAACCTCAACCAAACTGCTCGTGACCTGATCTCGCATAGAAGTGAATACGAACTGGCCGGCTTCATCAAGGAGCTCGCAGACACTGTCGGAAACCTGATGGGTGACAGCAACTATCGCAGGGAGTGCTAATAATTCTGGGTCTGGTAAGCCAAGCCCCCTTGACTATTGGCAAGAAAATCTGTCATATTGGCTGTATCGTCTAGTTCAATGTTGAGCATGTTAGTTACCGTTGGCTGTAAGATCATTGAAGCGTCGTAGCTTGTGCGTTTTGTAAGTCGTAAAGTCGATACCCCTCAGAATATGAGTCAGGCTTGTTGCAGAGTAAGAGAACCTCAGCAGACCACTCAGGGGAAGGCGCACTGAAGCGATACTCAGTTTACCTAGCCACTTCTGCAACACGGGGGGAACACCTTTCCGAAGTAGGGGTATCCCTAGGAGCTCTACTTCGTTTGTGCTGAGTATCTTGAAGCACGGCAACCAGTGCGTAACCTTCGGAGGTCAACCAGCGCCAGATTATTACCTAATTCATTTTCTGTATAATACATTAGGTATATGTTACACATATCACGATGGATTGGCTAAGCCAATGTGCCCATTGGGCGCGTATTGTGACAGTCACGTGTCCGTATAGACGAGGCCAACCCGAGACCACTTCAGAAGTGTGCCCCGAACGGAGGCAGCGTTTCCACGTTGTATATCAAGATCCAGAGGTTGCTTGAAAAAGGACGATGACCTATTATCACCGGATGACAGGTTTAACAAGGTGCCGACTTTGCGAATCAGCTGCTTAGTCCGAACGCCAGGGGCACACAGGGTTTCAAACGCGAGAGGCCAAAATTTCGTGGGGATAGCCGATTGATGAGTATTTTAACAACTTGTTAGTCTCCGCAAGGTGAGCTGCATAACCAGCTTCGGATGCGCCGCCACCGAGCATAAAAAGGGCTAAGGAGTCGATAACGGTTGCATCCCAGACCAGCATTTTACCTCGCTCGAATCGTGTAAATGTCATACCGTCTGGACGTTTGCCGTCCTCCGAGCAAAGGCCTGGGGATTCAAGGATGCACGGACGACCGCATGATCTAAAGGCTCTGCTAAAGGTCTCATTAATTGCGGCATGTCTCGAGCGTCGTCCTGCACTAACAATGCACGATAGTTCGTGATGTCCTTGTTTATCAACGGGGTGGCCACATTGGCATTGATGAGGGCTAACTATGTCTGTCCCTAGCCGTAGGCCTACTGCTATGCGAATCGACTTATCATCGAGAAGGGTACTTATGGGGGCACTGGGAAGCGCGTGTAGCCAGGCGCCTTAATCCTTGGCGGATACGGCTTTTAAGCGAGCTCTGGTTGTGTCGTCGGCAGCTTATTAAAGAGACGTCGTTGTACCTTATCGAGCAGAGGGGCACTTCAGTCACTCTGGGATTATACGTTTGTGTGTACGGATGTCAGGCCTACCCCCGCAGCGCGCCTCAAGGTTCTCCTGAAGATGGGCTAATCGGTTTCTAAACTGGCCGACTCCCGCTGTATCTAAAAGGGGGACTGCCCTGTTTTCCGCGCTTAGCATTGATGAGACTATGGCAGGCCCGGCCAGGGTCAGTAAATTTGGTACCCCGAGGCCCCCTCTGGAAACGGGTAGTAATGCCTGTTCTCGCGCACTGGGTGGTAGAGATGTATTCAGCAAGGACTCGAGGGTAGACAGTGTCAAATCGTTGAGCCTTTGCAACTCGTCAGTTCGACTGGATAGGTCGGCCCCTCGAAGAAGTGAGTCTTGAGGACGAGAAGGAGGACCTGAGTAAAAAAAAGTCCCCGATGAGCTTCCAAAAGAGCAAAAAAAGCGGCGGCATTTTCTAGTTTCAATCTCCAGCGCTCGATTGCTGCTTGGAGCCTCTCTGGAGCTCTGTTTCTACCTCGACTTTGACCGAGAACCCCAATTGTCGGTCGCCTATTTGGTGTGTCAGCGGTCCAGTGCTACAGGCATGATGAGCATGCTATCGGTGGGATAGAGCCGCACTTTTTCAATGCAAATACTTTGGCACAGAAATGATTGGTAAAGTTCCCTAGTGGTTGTCTAAAGCGCAATATGTCAACAACTTTGGCTGCAGATATTGCCAACTTATTTGCTGTCGCTTCAATGTTTGGCACAGAAGGTCGGCTAGTAGTCTCGGACGGATTAAGTCCAATCCTGCTGAAGAACTTCTTGGAAAGAATCAAACTACAGCGAAGATGTCTTCCTTGCTTGTAAATCCAGACAGAGAACTTCCAGGCTAGGTTTGGCGCCTGTGATGTTAGATTGTGCCAGCAGTATCGTCGTCGTTGTTAGGATTGAAGAGCTCCCGGATAACAGGTGGGTGTGATCTTACATTATTATGAGGTGGGGTACGCTCCTCAACAAGCGGCAATGAAGCAAGTAGTAGCTGTACAAGCTTACTAGTTGTCTCCATCGCCTTAGCTGGCTCCGGACTAACTACTGAAGGAAGACTAGACAATGACAATAGGTCTGTGAGCATCTTGTGGGTCTCGGTGTTGTCCCGGCGCCGTGGTAAAGTGACTCTAGAACTTCTAAACGACATAGCTCGTTGTTGCCGCGGCATTCGTTTCTTTGGGTTCCTGGGCCTAGGTAAATTGATTGATGGGATAACTGCAGCGTGTTTTTGGCCAATAGTGATATAGACCAGCATGGGAACTTGTTTACAAGATTCCTCTATGGTTGCTGCAGGGTGATTTGATTTACCTGCTGAAACGTACGAGCTTCACTGATGAGTCTACTCTTTTCTCTAGGGAAGAAAAGCCTCGGGCATAAAGAGGCGCCAGCAGGATGTGGTCCATGAAAATGAAGGCGTGTTTTGACATGAAGCAGCTATCTGCCCTTCGGTCCCGCATCTACGACAGGTTTTCTGTAGACTACTCTAACTTGCTATATGACAGGTTCGGAGGCACTTGAAGAAGACCATCCGTTGGTCTAATTCAAGCACTAGGGCGTGCGACTTATAACCTAGATATATAGAGGGCGGCGGTTGTCGGTTGAATGTAAATATAATTTGGTCTAAAGGCTTTTGCCCGTCACCGTGTATGGCGCGCAGGCGACGATCTTGAGTCACTCCCAATTTTTTTTTAGTTCCTCAAGGAATCCACCGTTATTATTGTCCTTGTTATCCGCTTTGTCTCGAACAGCCTGTCGTACAGCCTTGGATAACGTCTTCCTCCTCTTTACGCCTAAAGGCATGTTATTTTCAGTCGTCGGGGTGGTGTTTTCAAACGCGGATCTGCCATGGGCAATCTTCAGGCTATCCGATGTTAACAATTACACCGTTGGGCACTGTACTACTGAACACTGCACTGCTTGGTGCTGCACTTTTACGTAGTCTGATGGTGTCCAGAGATCGCGGGGCAACAACTGGAGGGGTTGCGGCCCGGAGGATATGACGCTCTTCGGTGTCGATTGTATAAATAACTGTCACACTCAAAAGAAAAAAATATACACGACCGGAATTCGAACTTGGACCTCCTACTTGTTTATCGTTGGCTTTGTTGCACACGCCACACACCGCGCTTGTGCTCTTAGTCGTCGATAATCGCGGCCTGGCCTGAACGAGTTACGGTCCTAGGGTCCTGACGCCCATGGAACGGCTGCATCACGCGTCAATGGAAACGCTGTTTCACTGCATCAACTGGCACTGCAATATTCGATCGCTTCACGATACGGAAAAACAAGAAAAGAGAAGTTTCTTTTTGCCCCCGTTTGATAGAGATAACTCACCATATCTTGTAAGCCTATCTGTATACTATTATAATGATTCCGTACTTTTATTTTACAGCTAGAAGCGAGCGATCTATGGCGACAGAACCATGAAAAATAAATTAAGACTCAGGACCAAATTAAAAGAAGGCAAGAGAGGAAAGAACGCGATCCTTTTTTTAAGAAAAACATCTTTATGGTCAATCCGAGCGAAAGCAATTTGCAATATCATTCCCTTATGTCAAGCAGAAACAAAAGCACTCTTATCGACGACTGAGCACCTACAAATATAGAATCCCTCTGGGCAGTATTTGAGATGGTTGTTTGGGCTGTGTTGACGACGAACCCCAATACGTGAGTTCTAAGTGCTCTGCTGCATTCTCACTCTTCGAACGTCAACAAGCTAATGTCATCATCATTAGCACCATGAATATCATGCCTGTAAGTGTTTCGTTAGGCTGGCGCGTTTGCCTGACACGGCTGGATAGAAAATAAATTCCGCTCAATAGATTCTAAACAAAAATCACTTATATGAAGCGAAGAGGGCTACGAAACATGTATCTATGTATCCACATGTGTATGCGCGTGTCTCTGACTTGCAAGTAGAAGCTACAGAATCTGCATTAATACCGGCGGCAGCAGCAGCAACAAAAACAGCAGCAGCATAAGCAACCGCCGAAATCAGTTGATTCGATCGGTTCGAAAGCACACCGGGCTTTTTGAGAACTAAAACGTCTTCGACTCTGCCCCTGCTGCAGCTCGGTAGGCAGCCGCCATTGTCCTGCGACGTCCGTGCGTGGAGTACATAAGAATTTGGCATTTGCCGTCTGTTATTCTCGTTTCTGCCTCGGAATGTGCTTAGCCCACACGGATCCATTGTAAAGGCGGTGTGGGTTGGGCTGAGAGATCGTGCCATCAGTATCACCCCCTAGAGATAGGTTCGAACACCGCCAAATTGACCAGCCAAGACTACTCGTCTGCAGAAAGAGCCAGGGCCAATGGGCCAAACGCATGCTGAAGCGGTATACCGATGTGGAGACCAGCTGAATCACTATGCTCTTTTAGCGTAACATTAATGCCCTAATAACACGTGTTCTAACTCTCACCGTTTTCTGTAAGATACTTACAATTTGCAGAGAGGTTATCTACCGCATTGGCGGCTCCTTACACTAGAGTATATATATATATATATATATATATATGCGGCTAAGATATGTCAAGCCTGTATGCTACTGTGGATTAACAAGAACAACAAATATGAATATCAGAAAAACAGGAGTAAATTACTAAAGATGTAACTATTAGAGGACCGTCCAAATGACCTACGAGTTATGGAAGTACCCGTCCGCTGCCGTATTATGATACCAGCATTGCCTTATTGCGCTGACTATTTTATGTTTAACGGTGCACAAGTCCGATACGTCAGGGTGCCGAGTGCAGAAATAATCGTGAGGAATGCAAATCTATGTGTGGCATAAGTTTATGCTTTCGTTGGGGTTCCTTTACTCCCATGAATCTTGTTCGGTTTGTTATACATAGGGGAGCAACCGGGTAACTAATACAAAATATCTCTCAATGATGACCTTTAATGATTGGCCATTATTAAAGAGCAAATCACGGTGTCGTCTGAAAATATGAACTTCATCGTCAATTACTATATGACAGTTGTCACTATTTTTGTATTTTACATTATACGCGAATGTGCCCAAATTCCGCAGCAGCAATGGCCGACTTATTTCCACACAACCTGAACATAGACAATAATCTGTTTTGGAAGAACTATTTGGAGGCGTATTATGCCTACTCTTCTTTATACCGACGCATACAAACAAAGATAAGCATAACAACGATACGCAACTTCTGAGTATGCTGTATGATTGATTAGCTGCGGGACGCAAATTGACGGATAGTGTGGGAATCGACCCGGGAAAGAGTATTGCCTCTTTTGCCAGTCGGTAGATGTCATTGTCCTGGCAACAATCTACGCTATTAATTTGCCAGACATCGTGTACGACAGGGCTCATCGCGCGGTCCAGAGCGCAGTGCAGGTTGCAATTGTGAGGTCGACTGTGTTGGGTTCTTTTGATGTGCACAGCATGCACGTGTCCACTGTCGTATTATCATTTTTTCTCATATATATATCTGAAACTGTCCATGGCCTGTCAGGGCCTGCGTTGCGTAATATATGAACGACCCCTGTTCAGATCCTTCCTACCAATCCTTTGAACTTTTACATCTACGCTCGGCTAGGTAGACCCGCCAAACCGGTGCGTATAATGAATAAAATGGGTGGCTGCTTACCACCGTCTCTAGTTGCCGTCCCAGTCGTTGGCCATAGGGCTCATTTTCTTAACTGGGCAATTATGAAAAATCTGCAGTTGATTGAACAGAACAATGACGTCACCTGCGCCGCAGTGGTCATCACCTGTTTGAAGCCGACTGGTACAGCCGAGTCCAAGCCATGGAACAGATGTGCGGAGACCGCTAGACAGGCGTACGGGAACCGGGTGAGAAATGTCTGATGCCTTCTGATGAAAGGCTCACTCCTAAGTACCAGGTATTCAGGGCCAGGAGGTAACTTGTTTGTCGATACCCTAGCTTAATCCTAGCCCGTCCGAACTTCCCGTATGTCTATAAGGGTTTACGGTAAATTGCCTGCGTCATTGCAAGTTAACCGATTGCACACCTTAGCGATATTCTCTCAATGCTTCTGTGAGTCATGGCACTATGAATTATCCAAAACGTACGCATTGGGAAAGCTTAACTGCCTGTTGACGCACATTTGATCAATGACGACCTCGTACAAATGTTTAGCAAAAACCAAATGCAAAATAAATTAGAGCCAAACCAGAACGGATGTATACTATAATTGACTGCTAAATAATGAGCCTATTGACATTGGTCGATGTTTAATAACATTGAGCCAGTAGGCCAGCTAGAGACCAACCATGCACCCGGCAGAGACGTGCGATATTGACTAGCGTGGCAAAAACCGACTACACCTTTGACCGCAACTCACTTATAGCGCCTAGCTTGCGCCGCATGCGCCAAACAGGCACATCCAACAGAGGCCGTGGCGCCTAAAAAGCTCAGCCGATGTTGAACCTATCCGCAAAAGCGTTCGATAGCCGAATAACGCTTACTCGGTACCGTGTGGCGTGAGCTGTATGTAGGTAGCTGCCTCCAACAACCTGACACGTATGGTCTACTCTCTCCTTTGAAAATGCAGACATTGCGAGAGATGCCAATATCTGGGCGTGCTGTGGTGAGACCCTCTGTTCATGTAGACAGTTTACTCGCCCCTGAGCGAAGCCCAAAAACAGCAGCACAGAGGCACGTATAGCTGCGGCTCTTCTATGGCGGAAATGCTCGGCTTCTTAAAGGCGTCGCCGGAAAGTCTGATGTCCATTTTCGATGCGCCAAGTTCTCTCCTTGACCTATACTCGGGGAGTGACTGCAAATAGCAATACTGGTGGCAGATGCGCTAAAATCAGACACTGTCATATCCTAGCTAAAAGGGTCAGGAACTGCTTCTAGAGTGTATCGATTACCCTTACACCAACACCACATTACCGGCTACAGCAACAGTACATATGAAAACGTATGCTCGACGTCTACGATTTGCCGATCTATCGAGGGCCGGCGAATTGTATTCTTTTCAGGACGGCAATCGTGCTACGTTCGATACGCTTAGTAATTGGACTCCACAGACTGGTTGGGCAAACTGGTCCTCTTTGAGACTGACACGTGGATTTCATTGGCCTGCGTAAGCGTAGAAAACCAGATTTGGCAAGGGAAGTGCTTACCGGCTGGCTAAACGTAGCCAGTACTACTGTGAGCGGCCATTACAACAACAACAACAACAACAACAACAACGACACCAACAACAACAACAACAACACCTTACACCTCGCCTGTCTTCCACTAACTGCCTCCGATCTAAAAGCCGCCCAGACGTTTGCAGGCGCTCACACAAACGCGCAATGAAAATCGTCGCACGTGCCAACCGAAGACAACCTAACCTTGTCCTAGGTTTGTCTGTCGATAGTCGAAGTACTCGCCAATTAATAGAACGACATCAACAAAGAATGGTGGCGCCAAAAACCTCACACGAGACGAAAGCGACGGTGACAATCTAATTTGCAGCCACGATCTTCCAGCTATATGTCTAGACCAGCTACTTCATAAAAATTCGAAAACTGCAAACAACCTTCTTATAACATGCCCTATTACCGCTATGTGGCAACAATACCAACAAAGATAGGCGAATAGTAGATTTTACAACGAGAGTCATAAGGACAGGAGTGCTTCTTCTGAATTTAGCTAGTAAACCTACAAAGAATAAAAAAGGCAGCATAATAGAAACGCGTGACGTACTGTAAAAACAACATATCTTCTCAGTACGGAGGTTGTATGCTTTCGAGTGTATTTGCAAGTACCCATGAATATGGCTATGCGTTTCAAGGCTGGAGAAAATAATATTAAGGCTTATAATTGAGATTGACCGGCCTTGCCTAAATAAATTTCTCGCGGCAGATTGTCCTTGTTTTGTTCAGGATGAACATTTTCTCGCGTTGTGAAAGCTCAAAAGGAAGCCCTTATTCAGTTCTGTTGTGCTTCTGTGGTACACTTGTGAATTTTTGCCAACGACACAAACTGGCCAGTTTTTCGATGACAAATGTTTGGCGATGTAATCTCGTCAAAAATTGGTAGGCCTGCCGTGAAAGCAAGCGCTGTAGTATCCACTCGTCGGTTAATGTACGTCGAACCGTACACTATGCACGTCTCGAAACGTGCTTACCTAGCCCCCTTTTGCGCGTATACTAGTCGGCCAGTGCAAGGAACAACCTATATAAAAGAGCCCTGATGTGCAGACACTGCATCGCTCAGTAAGCCTCATTGTGGCCATGTAGGATCAGGCTTCGCGAAGCTCAACATAAATCGATCCTCTACTATATAGTAGAGTGCCTGCTGAAGCTGAGATCGAATCGTTTATGCAGCCTTCGCCCGTTGTCGCATAGAACCTCGTTAACTGCCATTCAAATGGGATTGCTCCGTCGTAGTAGGAGCGGTAGAAGTATGGCGGGTGTCCATTGATCACAGCCGTTGGCATCGGTCAGTGTTACTGTAATAAAGTGTGGCTGACCAACTAGATTATACAATCGCCAGTTGTCATAACAATAATGCTGAACGCGGCCAGCCAACGTTTGCGTCGAAAAAACGGATATGTGTCCCACTCGGCGGACGAACTTCTTGCAATCTCACTGGCTCAACACTGGCTACAGTGAGACTACCCTGGGACTTTTTTGGCATTAATGCGTGCGCTGGAGATTCGTTACATTGTTCATGCAGATACCTTGTGTCGGAACTGGTTTCGAGAGCGGAGAATCAACTGATGAATAAATAAATAAGTATACATGCGCTTAGATACCTAACATTTGAGACTCATAATACAACGAAATGTCAGAACAAAAAATACAGATATTGCACTTGTTAGATATGTCGACCTTTTTTTGCTGACTTAAATAGCACAGGAGAGTTGCAAGGACAAAACTAACATGTATAGTTAAATTTTATTTTGAATACAATTGGAGCGACAATTGTCTACCGAAAACGCGTGCACTGGGGATATATATATACAGGTAGTTCTACAAGTTTTTAAAATAAAAACTAAGAATTTTCCAATTCTTGTTTTTAATTTTTTCTTATTTGAGATACTCCTCGAGAAGCTCAATACACTTTTCCCACCGAGATTTCAGAGCATTTCTTCAGAGCATTTCAGAGCACCTCTTGAGTAAAATTCTGCGTCTTTAGACTGAAAATAGGCATTGACAGCAGTAGTAACCTCTTCATTGCTGGAAAAACGCTTTCCACCGAAACGATTCTTCAAATGTCTGAAGAGGAAATAATCAGAGGGGGCCAGATCTGGAGAATAGGAAGGTTGTTCAATAAGTTCGAACCTCAGTTGGGCCAGTTTTGCTGTTGCTTGCCGCGACTTGTGTGCGGGAGCATTGTCCTGGTGAAACAGGACAACCTTCTTCTGCAAAGCGGGCCGTTTCACGATGAGTTCTTGCTTCAGGCAGTCCAACAGTCTTGCATAATATTCTCCCGTGATCGTTTTACCGCTCTCAAGGTAGTCGACCAGAATTATTCCATGTTGGTCCCAAAAAACCGTAGCCATCATCTTTCCGGCCGATGCCGTTGTCCGCACCCTCTTCGGAGGTCCTTCACCAGGTGCACACGATTGGCGAGATGCTTCTTGGGTCTCGGAAGTGTAGTGATGGACCCAGCTTTCATCGACGGTCACGAATCTGCGCCAAAAATCCGACGGATTTTTCGACATCTTGGCCAAATTTCGCTGTGAAGCGGAAACACGCGCGTCTGTTTGGCCTTGGTTGAGCAAATGCGGCACTCATTTTGCTCTGAGTGTTTTCATCTTCAAGTTCTCGTGCAGGATGAAATGCACACTACCCAAACTGATCCCCAAGGCCTCCGATATCTCCTTAATGTTCACTCGCTTATCTGCGGCAACGATTTTCCGCACTTTTTCCACGTTTTCCTCATCAGTTGCCGTTTTTGGGCGTCTTGAACGTAGTTCATCCTCGGCTCCTGCGACCTCTTTTTAACTCATTAATCCAGTTGGAAACAGTGGCAAAATATGGCGCAGAGTCACCGTACACCTCGTCTAACTCAGTTTTCACTTGGGTCGCATTCCAACTTTTGAAATAAAAACGCTTGATAACCACTCGAAACTCTTTTTTCTCAATTTTTCAAAATCACGCCGATACGTTGCACGGGAACAGCGATCAAACGAAATCGCAACGGCCAATCACCATAATATTTTGACTGCTAGCATTCGAAAAGTTGCCGTTTCCAACAGCGATGAGAGCGCGAAAAAATTCGAATTCTGAAAAGCTCATTTTAAGAACTTGTAGAACTACCTGTATATATATTGCGTTCACCCAATTGTTAGCTGACAACGAGAGGCATGTGCTCACCCGAACATCAAGGAAAACATAATTTTAGCAGCGCGTGCGTGCTCCGTACAATCAGTCGTCACTGTAGCTTCGAATAAGCCAAGGGCCAATATCCTGTCCGCTTGAGAAAATGATATACGCAAGCAACATAGTAAGACGGTGAAAAAGCGTATATTATCCTATTAGGATATCTTTCAGTCTCTCCTCATCTCAATGTTTGTCTTTTCCTAGTTTGCTTTCTTTAGCGTTGGCGTACGAGGCACTGGCAAAAACAAACGTTTTCTATGAATGGAAACTAATGGTGACGTAATTAATAAAGACAGAAACAGAATCTCTTTTTTTCCTCTAAAGGGATCGAACGGTGGCGATTGGTGAACGGCGATTGCGGCTGCCGACGTGCAGGGCCGATATCAAATGCAAATATTACATGCTTGTTTGCCTAATATATATATATATATATATATATATATATATATATATATATAGAAGTAACTATGACTCTTTCCACTATTTATGCATGCTGCGGGCACCTTCCTCACACGTAAAAAAATTGCCATAAGTAAACTTCTTATAATAACTCTGCTGTAATGACCGGTTCATTGTCGGGCAAAGCAAAATATAGCGACGAATTCATATTGTCATATTATCGGTAGTCCATTCGTCGACTATAAGCAAACACTAATACAGTTAGATCATTTCTAGTGACGTCCGGTCCGACTGATTAATGCACACCTTTGTGGTATTAGTCGGATGCCTGCTGCTTTGGCTTAACAGGCATAATAGACTGATAAACTCCATATAAAACAGATCCTCATTATATATATATATATATATATATATATATATATATATATATATATATATATATATATATATATATATACCAATAACTCTGTACAGAAACAAAGCACAACATCGTAGAAAAGTACATTCTTCACGCAGTAACTGATCGTTTTTCTGTAAGCACGAGGGAAGTGGCCTGAAACATTGGTGCGCGTCGTAGTATCGTCCACGAGATACTAACAGCTGCTCGTCTACATCCATATCGACGGCAACTAATTTAAACTCTGCTGAATCCAGATTACGAGCTACGGATTGTCTACTGTAACTGGACTCTGAGTTAAGTAGAAGTGCAAAGTGTGCTTTTCACGGATAAAGCTTGATTTACACAAGGCGTGGTGTTTAGCACTCATTGTTCATACCTGCGTGTGATTCACCAGCGTGGACACCAGAGTTTTTCCGTGATTGTGTGGGCTGGCATGGCGAACAACTACCTCACAGCTCACTTTCTAATAGGTTGGATAAAAAAACACACCATACATTTCTGAGTGACATATTACCAGGACTGTTGGGAGGCGTTCTAAAAGGCACTCGCGAAAATATGTGGTTCCAGCATGACGGAGCCCCACCGCGCTTCACCCCCTAGAATTAAAAACATTGTTTAAGGAAGTTGTAGGAAGTTGTTTGTAATTCTAAACTATCCTCCGTCCCCTACGGGCTTGGCACTTAACCTGAGGTATATCTTCAATGCACCGAGGGCCGGACATGTTAAGATAGCTAGGGTATCCCCAACAGTCCTTGTGGCAGCATGGCCGCATACACTCAGCGGTATGGTTTATCATCTATTCTCAATGAACATCGCTCAAAAATAATTCCACCAGCAACAGGGATCGAACTGGCGATACCCCGGTAGATGACAACCATGACTAGCGCACTAGTCCCCTAGACCACCGCGCCATCCCCTGCGGTACGCGATTGCCTCAACGTGATCTTAAAGAATCGGTGGATTGGCCGAAGCGGGCCGATTGCTTGGACACCGCAATCGCCTGATTTAACAAATCAGGCGTTTTGTTGGGTCTTAGGTGATGCCAAACAAAAAGGCTTGATTTGTTTTCTTTCTGGGGTCACCTAAAAGCTATCTTCTACGAGACTCCGGTCGAGTTCCGTGAAAAGCTGGTCGCCAAAATTACGTACAGCAAAAATTCTGCGAACGCTACTAAATCTGTTGAACAGTTCGCGGAGGCACCATCGAGCAGTTACTGTAAGATAATAAATGATTGTGTGTGCTTCTAGAGCTATGACGAGTGATTCATCTGTTAGAGTAAGCTATTTATACATGTACTCAATCTCGACATGCCCGCCGAAAAAATCTTAGTTACTCCACGATCACGGCTCGCACTGCCATTGATTTAATATCAAAATGATTGAGATGCGCATTTGCCTGAATGTGTTTTAGGCGCTGCGAATGATCGTATGGCTATGATTTTGAGGTTTCAGGCGTGAAAGCTAATAAAAGAAACTACATTATTTGCGAATTCTCTTCTTTACGACCGTGTCGCATCTTCTAGCCGGCGTTATATGCTCTTCAGAAGAAATATCTTTTTTTCACAAACACGACAATGTGCCTATTATCTGTATGGATAACTGGTTGTCCCGCAATTGCAGATTTTGTCCTCCTATATTGGGCAACACCATCAGCGTCACCGATTTTAGTGATATCGCTCACACTTCACAACATGATTTCTCAAAGACGATGTTCGATTGAAAAAAGGTTTACTTAAACAAGCTCTACAATTCCCTAGGTCGCCTTATTTATATATATATATATATATAGGATGTTCAGGAATATTTTCAAAGCGACACATGAATTGTGGAGCTCGTTATAGCAATTCTTTTTTTCAATGGAACATGGTCTCTAAGAAGTCTTGTTTCGGAATGAGAGTTAAATTACTACAGTTTGTGGCACTGGTGTTTTTGCCAGACATAGGAGCATAAAATGTACTGTTGCGAGACAACAATCCCCCTATAAAGAAACTAAGCACACCGTCGTGTTCGCGGCAAAATTCTTCTGAAAAACATATAAGGCTGGTCAGAAGATGCGGCATGGTCGCTTAGAAAAATGTGACCCTATGACCACTCACGGCGCTCAAAACTAGAACATTCAGGCAAATGCATTTCGTGACGATAAATTTGGTACCTAAGTAATCTATGTCAATGCGAGCTGCGGTTGCGGAGTAATTACGATTTTTCGGAGGGCATGTCGAGACTGAGTGCATGCATAATGACCTAGAGTGCTTTATCTGGTGAAGTAGCTCATTTATGCATGCAATCTCGATTACTCCGCAATCACGGCTCGCATTGCCTTGTATTTAAAACCAAACTAATCGGCATAAAATGAGCATGGATGTGTTACTGAATGTGTTAGTTATGAGCGCTGTGATTGGTCGTAGGGTTATGATTTTGAGATATTGGACGTGAAGGCTAAAAAATAACTTAATTGTTTGCAAATAATTTGCATGTTTTGGGTGACATTAAATAATCATCAAATAAAAGCAGAATTTTCTCACGAATATGATGATGTGCTTTGTTTATCTATAGGAGGACCGGTTTTCTCGAAATTGCACATTTTATCCTCCTATGTCGGGCAACATTATCAGTGTCACGGATTTTAGTAATATTACTCTCACTCCGAAGATATTCAGACACCATGTTCTACCGAAAAAAAAAACAGTTCTTTTAACGAGCTCTACAATTCCATATATCGCCCTTTAAATCTTTCTGGGACAAAGTCATTTATGCATGCACTCAATCTCCCCTCCGAGAAATCGTAATTGCTCCGCAACCACAACTCGCACTGACATAGAGTTGGTACCAAAATGATCGTCACGAAATGTGCGTTTGTGCATCATAAATGTGCTAGTTTGGAGCGCCGTGAGTGGTCGTAGGGTAATGATTTCGAGGTATTTGGCGTGAAAGCTAATAAAGAACTTCATTTTTTTAATTCTCTTATAAGCGACCATGCCGCGTCTTCTAACCGGCCTTACATGTCTTCTGACCGGTCTTGTATATCAGAAGAAGAAGAAGAAACAAAATCTTCTTGCGAACACGACGGTGTGCTTAGTTTCTGTACAAAAGGACTTGTTGTCTCGCAACAGCACGTTTTATGCTCCTATGTCGGGCAAAAACACCAGTGTCACAAATTGTAGTAATTTAACTCTCATTCCGAGACAAGACTTCTTAGAGACCATGCTTCATTGAAAAAACATTTGCTTTAACGAGCTCTACAATTCATGTATCGCTGTTAAAATATTCCTAAAACACCTGTATATATATATATATATATATATAATTTTCAGTTCTGACTTTTGCCCACTGAGTCAGGTCAATGACTAGCCGACTCTAAGCTTATTGTCGATTTATGCGCGAAGACCGTGGTATAGTTGCTCAGGGCATCTGGGAATTGTCAGCTTCATTTTAATGAACTATGTTTATTTATGTTATTACTGTATGAGATTTAAGGTGAAGGATATTTATTTTCAGGGCATCGCTCTACTGCGGCGCCTGAATCGACCCTTGGAGGCCATTGACCTTATTTAACCTTTCGTATAATTGAATAGTTTGTTTATTAACTGCATAACATATTTCTGTCACAGCTTTAATGAGAATACCTTGGTGTATTCTGTGTAGTTGTGCAATGAAAAACCAAAGAGCCCAAGCCAAACTTTGAAGTTTAACGGATTGAGGCACATACACGCGTCACGGCTAGTAAGATTTCAATGACTTACCGCGGCCATTCAAAACGGCTGTTCAAGCGAACTTTGATGGAAGCCGGTATTTTTCAGGGATAATTCGAAAAGTGCGCTGATGTCCTGATTGGCAAGAGGAGGCCAGACAGCGGAACGTGTCTCCCTCTCTTGCTCTTTTTATGCAAGCTATGATAAGACGCTGAAAGATAGGAAAAAGGGGCACTATGGCCAAAAGGCTAAGTGCGACAAGCAAAAAAAAATCCCCTCTGTAGAAAAGTTTTTAACCTCAGAGGTCAACCGCAGACCGGACTTCTCTTCCTTCTGTATTTTTCTTCTGTTTCTTTTGTCCATAGTGTTCCGGAATGAAAGAAGAGAAGGCTAGCGTAGAGAAGAGAAAGCTGCAAAAAAGGCCAGCAAAGGGAAGATAAGGCTGAAGATTGTGACAATTCCAAGGGCCAAGCGGCAGGTAGATGTTAAGCAGTCCATCCACTGTAATCCAGACAAGTCTAAAAAAACTGTAAACAACTAGAGGACGTCATGAAGACAGCTCATCGGCTGAATGCCACGATGGTGGATGGTGGGCGTATTAGAAGAGCTCCACAGATTAGCCAAAAAACGTTACGGGCATACGGCTCATTTGAGTTAGCGGGGCTGCCAGATCTCCTCAGTCCGTGGAGAAAAACCACGTGGTGACAACTTCAAAGGCGGCTACACCAGCGCCCGTGAAATTCGCGCTGAAGAAGACAGTAATGCGGAGAAGCTGAGTAGACGTACGCGGCAAATACGGAGCACAGAGACCCTGAGAAAGAGGGACTAACAAAGCTCACAAGAACTCCAGCTGTCGGAAAACTAGAGTAAGGAGAACTTAAGGTTAAGGGCCTCGAACGTGTATTTCAACTGATGGTTTCGCAGCAAGCTGCAAAAGACAAACGTTCACAAGGGCAAACGACACGAAAAACCGATAAGCCACGAGGGAGCTGGATAGATTAGTACTTTTTGTCTTAATCACGGAAGGACGGAGATAGCGGACGCAAGAGTGAGACTAATTCTCAACGGTTTAGCAAGACACGTCAAAAAAATGTAGATAAAGCATCGAGACACAACTAAACTGGAAATAAGAGGAAGTAACAGCTAGGTCTCTCAGATAAGAGAAAAAGGAAGGGGCCCGTAAACAGAAGAGCTAATGAAGCCCTGTTGAGGAAAGGTCGTTTAGTCATGGGAGAATCAGAGTGACGACGGAATGGATCGGCAATTGCAATGACCCGCCCAGCCTACATGAATAGGTTAGATGATCTGCGCAAAAGCGTATAATCTACCTCTTCTAAAATAAGGCCAAACGATGACGTCTGTTCGGCGGCTTGGAGTTTAGCGGCGGCCCTGGGCAAAAGAAAGCGACTAAACAAAAGTCAAACGAAAGAATCACAATTACATCACTTTTTTTGGGGACTTAACGGAAAAGCAGTAACCATGATGAAAACCGCACAGAATAACTTTTGACAAGATCAAAATTCAGTTTTGTCTAGTGAATTTTAGTAAGCGCAGGGCCACAGATGGCTCTAGCAGTGAAAAGGTTGGGAGATAAATAGGTTTGTTGACAAAGGCAAGCCGTGGTGAAGGTGCAAGTCGACGGGGGAGCGTTTTGTATAATTGTTATTTTTTCCAAGGCCTAATGATAATTTTTTGGTAACCATTTAATATGGCGGACACAAAGCAAGAATGCATAACGGCGCGGTGCTTATACACATCTCGAAATAAGGTAATGAAGGAAGAAGAAGGTAAGTGTTGAGACGCAACCGGCGGAGAAAGACAGGAAAAACAGTACAGCTGAGTACAAGATCGCCCCCTTGGAAATATTCCGCCTCTGTTGCTAACTCTATAATCCTCTTCGGGTGATCAGTGTAGGCACTAGCGGCACTGAATACCAAGAAAATGAGCAAAAAGCTGAGCAAAGCACAGAGGGGCTGGCCATAAGGGTCACACGGGCATACAAGACAGTGTCCATGGAAGCTCTCCTGGTAATTTCCGCGCAACCGCAGTCGTTTTGCCTCTTTGTTCTAAATGCTAGTAGTGCTGACATTTAAATCAAAGAGATCGTCTACTTTCCATTTGGGGACCCATGTCAATTGATTTGATGCCTTAACTCCAAAACGATCGTGGTGCGCGAACTAAAAATAAATACCATTGCTTTACACAGTGTGTAATTGTATATCAAGAATGCAATGCCGTATTTATCTGTGATATGAAGCATATGGCACTACCGTGTCATTGTGCCTTGCTTTCGTAATTTCTATGCAGCTTTGCTGCTGCATTACCGCTGTCTTATTTGCTGATACTTTAGCTGTTCAGTTTACACAATAAAATGAATTATTCTGAGCACAAAGGCCGATATCCGCGTATCTTATTTAAAGCGATATTATCTGGCGTAACGCGGTGATTAACCAGATATAATTTGTGCCATTGATATGTATATAGTTGCTAACTTTGCTTTGTGATGTAAGCATAAACTGCTCTACCGCCTTATCTCAGCCTTTTTAAGGTTATAAGGTCTCAGCTAACCTAAAAGTAATCAAAATATTTGCCTATAACTATAAGAAACGTGCCGATCTTTGAAATAAATAGCACATCCTACTTTATACATTAAAGTTGCTGCGTTAAGGTATGTATATATTAGCCAAATCGCGCGGGAACGATTGTCCTCGGCAAGTTTCCACACTGTGGAGTCCCACTAAATATGCTAGAACTTCTAAAACGCATCTTGCAGGAAGGACTAGTAATGATAGACGATGAAACTGCTGAAAACGCACCGATCACTTAGACCGCCGGTACTGCTCAGGCTGATAATCTGAGTCCCCTGATGTTCTCTGATAATTCAGTATTGTTCTTTTGAAGTCTTTTTATGCGCAGCAGTTGCTTCTTACTCTACAGCACTGCGACCGGAACGAACTGGAAATTAATGCAAGACTTAAACGATGAAATTTTGACGAAAAGAAAAACTGGCCAAATGCGCTGAGTTCCGACTTAGTTGAGGAGCAATTAAAATTGTTCCCTACTTTCCCCACCTGGGGGACATATTTTTATCACGTGGTACAAGTTTTCCAAGCATGTTGAAGATAGAGTCTGAAAAGTCCTGAAGATTGCACTCACCGCGTCCACCACGGTGTTAAGGCTGGCTTGGCTTCATCTCTCGAGACCGAGCTTAAAAGCGTTTGACCAATGCAAGGCCAGTTTCTTAAAAAGAGCACTGAATGTCCACCGCACTAGTCTGAATAGGTTAGTGTATTTCCTAGCTGCGTTGCCATTATTTGTTGAAGTCTTGAACAAGATGTACTCCCTACCGAAGACGACAGCCTTCAGAGAACACGTATCCGATAGAGAAAGCAAGCTGGCCGACGTCGACCCGCTGTTCCATGAAACAAAGGCAATGAAGTCGGATTCGTGGAAAGACTACAGCTGATGAGAACCGACACCTAGTTACCAGATTTGTCGTCCATGCCTTCTACTGAAGATGTGTGTGTGCAAGACGTTTCATGAGATCTCGCCGGAGTGCATATGCAAACTCTGTGGTCGCCCGTGTGATATTTATCACTTTCCGCGTTGCGAATGAACAATTTCGTTGTCTTAACTCTATAAATGTGATACTTATGATGTATATGTGTAAACCAGTCCTTGGTTAATAGAACTGTATTCTTCTCTATTAGCCAAACAATAATAGCAGTAACACCGCAATCCAGTACATTAGCGTTGTAGAAGCGTCGCCGCCGTATATTCCATGTTAATGTGAACATACGTACAATATTGTAGTACATACTATAACCTCCCCAGACGTCATACAGCCATCGACCTTGGCTTTCGTTATTTTGTTGTCCTCCCCACGATGTGTTCCTTGCTCCTCCCATGGGCCCTTAACAGGACCGAACATGAGCCGCTTCTTTAGTTTTTTCCTAGTGGTGCCCTTCGCTGGCCTATCGAAAACATAATTGCTTTGGTTCGATGAAGAAGTCTTTCAATACAGTTTCCACTATACTGCTGTCTAAAAGACAAGCAAGGCTGGCCAACCCACCAAATGTCATCGCTTCCTCGGTCATACTTTCTGCGCATCTGAGCCTCTCTCCATTTTGTGTGGGAGGCATTCGACCGTTTATCTAGGTGTTTGCTCGCCTTGCTTCTTCGCACTGAAATCGAAAATATTCTAGGGGACGCGTACCAGGTTGTTCTATAACGCATTGTTCCAACCACATACGCATACAGCATGACAAACACGTACACCGCAAACAGCCATTGTACTCGGCACACATTTGAAATACGCCTCTTTGTTATTCCTGGCAACTAGCAAAACCACAATTCAAATGCGAACATCGTACAACACCGGTGCTAATGCTTGTGGATAGCCGATTCAATCGGGCAGTTCTGCATCGCTGTCTCTCTCTCTCTCTAAAAAAAAAAATGTATATACGTAACCTTAAACGACACTTTTTCTACTAAGGCTTACTAACTACCCAGACGAGCAAAGAGGCATCTGCCGAACGATTTGTTCGCCTTGGGGACTTGTGCTCTGTCAAATAAATATCGCTACAATAAAGAACGAGTCGGCCCATCGCCAAGATGCAGACAAGTAGAGCTTCTGAAGGTGTCATAACGACATCCTCGAAGCGTAAGTGCCCTGTTGAGCTACACGTTGTTTGCTCGCTGTCACTATTTTGTCCGTCCGACAATAGTAAATGTATAATATAGGCTCTTCGAAGCGGCAGCAAAGTTTGCAGGGTACACACTAAAGCGCTCGGAAGTGGCTACCTGTCGGCTGGAATCCGCCCGCTTTTCGATGCTGTGTGAGAATTGGCCGGATCCAATACTGGCTAAACGATTGTTGTTAGTATTAGTACAAGACACCACCTGTTACTATCTAACATCAAATAAAACGCAGCAGAGCGCAGCTGGGGTTACGAGAACGGTTCTTGCGGACCGGCAAAGGCATACATAGCATCATTTTGTGACATTGTGACAGCTGGGCTAAAGCCACCATAGGCGACGAAAAAATAGATAATTAACATTTCACATTTTTGGCCCCGCGTTTATATATATATATATATATATATATATATATATATATATATGTTGTTTTCTGTTCATAGAGATTAACTAGTGAATGTCTTATTGCACACCGGGCGTCGCTATTAAAGCCACGGCAACATAGGACTCACAAACCTAATAAAATCCAGTACTCTCGTTTGGCCTCTTTGATCACTTTTACTTTAAAAATATGCTGCTCGACCTCGAAGTATGTAGCTCGATGAGGCTGCTCGACCTCGGCCCGTCCTGGGCCCGACTTGCTCCGTCGGTAGGACCCTATCGATAGTTGGGACCACACTTGTGATGGTTGACTTTGCAAGAATCTACTTAAGTGTGCGTTCCGACTGATTCCTTGATAGAAATTGGGATCATCCACATTATAATCACACTCTTAAATAGCAGAGATATTCTGACACGGCATACGTTTGGGGGTATTTGCCCTTCGTCAACTTTCTGGTTTAACAGCAAAGCCAACTTACCTGCAAGGACATTTGGAAGGATTCTTCCGAGTGCTCGTGTTAGATCCCATCGGGCTTACTGCTTCTCCGCTTTGGAAAACCTTGCAGAATGTTTGCGACCTTTTTTTGACATCTAAGAATGGCCGGATAATGCGACTGATTTGCTCTTGGCTGCATTTTCTGTGTCTCGGCTATGCTTGCCATATTGCTGATGGCTCAATGTGTGGAATGTTTTGCTCGGAAACCGTGCTGATTTTTTCGACGGCGTTCCCTTGCCTTCTGGCTTTGTCACTAGTCGTTTATTAATAATGTGCTCAGCTGATTCAGATGGAAAGGAGAGCATACTTATAGGACGGTCACACATATAAGGATGTGTTCTCCTCCATCTATTTTGGCCAAAGTATCATTCGGACACTTACCAAAACGTCTTATACGCTTTGGTGACCCTTATGACAAGCAATCTCTGGGCCTTGCT
Source organism: Dermanyssus gallinae (assembly GCA_003439945.1). Taxonomy (NCBI): domain Eukaryota; kingdom Metazoa; phylum Arthropoda; class Arachnida; order Mesostigmata; family Dermanyssidae; genus Dermanyssus; species Dermanyssus gallinae. The sequence goes on along the minus strand of QVRM01004207.1, from coordinate 324,963 downwards.
TAGTTTTTTTTAGTCTTCTTGTTCTTCAGTGTAACTGGCACCCACATTGATGATCTGTTGAGGAACATGGAGTTAGCGACCTATGCTAGAACATGGCGATTTTTTGGAGGGTTCCCTCGTTCTTGGCATTAGCCTGGTCCTTGCTTGCTTGCCACTTAGTGCGTTTTGACTGCTACATTATCAATATTAATTTTACAGCAGAGGTTTCTGTTAAGCATTTTACCCTATTTAGCTTATTAATTTGCATTATGTGGTCATCCACACGGCTTTCCAGTCCCCGGCAGAACTTTTTCTCAATAGGCATGGCCGTCTTGCTCTATTCCGGTGCTACCTTTGGGTGGTAGGACTTTGTGCATCGATTAATCTCATTTAGACTGATATGTATGTAACTACTATAAAAAGGTATTATATTTAATCTTATAAAAATATCTTGCATATATTGACGGCGTGTACATATTATAAATATATACTGGAATTTATTACACAGATATGAGTAAATTAAAATAGCTTGCCATTTTAGTAGTAAATACAACGTGGTTTGCGCATTCTATATTCTATTGAAGGGTTATAAATACATTTCAAACTAAAAAAAACAATCCTCATTATATTCAAGCATTATAGTTAGCCCTTGCCATGGTGTATCCACAAGCGACACTATATTTCTGTCGATGCAGCGTGGGACCTCCAAATCAAACTGCATTTAAGTGCATAATATACGCTTACCTGCTGGACCGTCCTGGACACGGAACAGTGCGCAGACCAAGTGGAGGCGTATGGAGCCACGGCGAAAGGAAATACAGAGAAAAAAATTACATTTCGGCGATCTACAGGGTCTGCAGCAAGCCCATCTGTCAACGCCTACAGATAGGCTAAGTAGAATTAGACGACCTTCTGTAAGCACACCCTTTTCTTTGTACGTCATATGTGTGAGATGGGCATTTAATCGACGATTAGGTGCAGTCCTCGTTTCGTGGAACAAAAAGCCAGCTACTGGCTCAAAAAGGAATACATTAGGACCAGCGTTAGTTAGACAGGTACAATACGCTAGACATAGCAGGAGCCCGCAAACAAGCAGACATTTTGTTAGGTAATGCTGGCACTTTTTCAAAGTAAAATAAGGACAGGGTTGCTAGACAAAAATGGACAAAAACTGGGTGGCGTTACCAAACATTACTTCAACCCGCTGTGGCAACAATCTCACATGAAGCGCTGCAGTATACTTAGCGAAAGTTTCCGTCAGCACTTATCACATTGGTGTCAAAGTGTGATAGCTAGGAAAACTTTTCGATAACCAGAAAAGGCGTACATATGCAGAATTTGAAATCGGAAACTTAATAGCAGCTTTTAAGGCTGCTATTATTGATTCGTGGTCCCTAGGCAGAATGGATATTGACTCGCGTTCCCTGGAGGAATGCCTTCACCATCGCTAGAAGTAGAAATCACCCAAAAAGGTAAAAGGAGTAGGCGTAATATATGATATATGCCTAAACTTCATCACTGTATTTTTGCCTAGACAGAAAATAACCATAATAATGTTGTGCGGTCATCCATTGATGCTGACTGTCTATACTTGCTAAGCTGCCCAAAAAGTCCCGGTGGACTTACAAGGCATATGAACTGAACGCCACAGTAAGAAGAGCCCTTAGAAGGGCAGATATACCATCCATAGTCGAGCCGAAAGGTCTTGATGGCAACTGTGAGCTGCGACCTGACGGGGTCACTATTCCGCTATCGTCCCACGGAAAAAGCCCTGTATGTGGTGTAACCGTTTCATGCGCGGCCACCTTGTCGTATCTACGCCACAGCACAGTTGAATCTGGATGAGTTGAAGAATACGCGAATTCTGAAAAACGGAAGAAGCATCTCAAGCTATCGATAAGCTACCACTTTGTACTCATCACAATCCAGACACTCGGACCCATCTGCACAGGTACAGCAAAAGTTCTAAAGGATATTGGAAAACGTATAGAAGACGTAACGGGCGATTGATGCTAAGCCATGTTTTTGAACACATGATGTCTTTGGCCGTCTGTAGCATGGTGAACGTGGATAAGACGTTCATAATAATAAAATTAATGCTAATAATGGAAGTTAGAAAAATACAAGAACTACACGTTTACTTCTCACAATTGTAACGTTTAAACAATAGTAGTAGTAGTAAAAGAAGTAATAATAATAATAATGCGTATTCGAGCAATACAATCGCGAGGTGTGAATGTGTATCCTCGTTATTGCATGGTTTCCATCTAGCTATTCTCAGCCCATCGCACCTAATATCGACGCGGCATTTCCTCTGCAAACTGTTAGTGAAAGCAGTTGCCTTAGAAACTTGCCTTTGCATGCATGTCCGGTATCTGCTTGTATTTGATCACTTAAGTCTTTTATAAATGTCCTTGTACTTCTGCTGACCGGGCCTATTGTCTCTATTACAATCGACACGAAAATATATCTCGGCTCTAACTCTGTGCATTTATGCCACTTTTCTTTTTCTGTGTGTTCGACAGCCCATCCCGCCTCGGTGGCGCTGTGGCACAAATAAATGCGGCTGTGCAGGAGACTAGTCCCAAACCAGGTATGTGCTTTGCACGGCGGAATGGTGACACCGTCGGGCCTTGTAATAATAATAATAATAATATGGGGATACATTCAGTTCATAACAGTGTTTGAGTCTCAACAATGGTCAAACAGAGCCAACACTTCTAGTAAAATGAGTGATAATAGCTAGCTTCTAACTATGATTTACCTGGCATGATACATCTAGATAAAATCAGTATTAGATGACAATTCGAGGATAGCGATAAGCTGAGCTTCCATATCTGTCTAAGCCAGTTGTTTGCATGTAGACCTTAGTTGTTTCTCAACGAATTGTGCATGGCTAATTTTAAGTCTAAAGCAAAGCAAGAGTAAAATGCCGCGCAGTTGCATGGAGAAGATGAGAACCGGCTAACACAAAAAAAAGCGAAAGCTTTAGATTTTGGTACGACTACTCGTTAACCGATTCGCACATACGTTTAAGTTTTTAATTTCGTCGTCGACTGAAGTGAAAGTATCTCAAGGATTTGTAGGGCGAGAGTCCGTAGAGTGGGTGTTTTTATAGCCTTCTCTTTCAACTGCACAAATATATACAGTGCAACAAATGTGTAAGTAAGATAAGTAATCGTATTTAAAAATAGACTTTGGTGAGGCGGTTAATAAAATCACGTTGCGATTATGATCTATGCACTAAGTGTATTTTGACAATATTTACCACCATCGTGCGTCTGATAATACATTAATTTAGTAAGAATACTACGATTCTTACCATTATAAAATGATTATTTACTTCAGATGGAGTTTACCGTTTGGGTTCATTTAATATATATATATATATATATATATATATATATATTATATATATATATAAACATTTTGCCATATTCAACTACATAAAAATATGATCCCAATAGATGCTACTTGCGTTTGCTTAAAATTGCTAAACAAAGCAATTAGCACAAGAAAGTGCGCAAATGACCATTTTGGCCTCACAACCTACCTGAACCTGGTGGGACGCTCTGAACCTATCAGCACAGTTAGAGTTATATCATGCCTGCTTGTATCTCAAGGGTTCTGTGCACGTACGTCCACAGACTATGTCGACATTCTTGTAAACAATTATAGCATTTTGCAACTAAACAAAGTTTTACTTTTTTGCTAACGTAATTTTTTTGGCAGAAATTGGAGATCGACTTCTTTGATTTTCGTGTATCAAGCATGCCAATGGGCAAAACGATTTTGGTTGATTTAATAAAATATGTACGTTAATTGTGTTTCTGAACACTGCAATCGTTCTGCATTATTTCGGTTTAAAAAGCATACTAACAAGTGGAAATATGTAGACCAATCGGGTAAAGCATACATGCAAGATGTGTTTAAATGTTATCCTATTCTAATGGCGTATGTACGTGTAGACCTTGTTTGCCTCATAAACACGTAGCTTTTGTCGCTATTTTCTGAACACTCTCGATCGGGACGCACACACACACAGACACTTAGAATCGGAAGCGGAAAATGTTTGTCATAGCAGACGAATCGTACACAAAAGGCCTATATATGATTTGGCTGTCCATGCAGCTGCGACAAGACAAACAAAAACCAAATACAGGTTACAGGCTTGGATTCGATCCAAGCGAATGCAAGCAAGGCTAGCTACTATGTTTTGCATTTCCGCACTGCCCGTTACTGACATAGAGGGGCTTTGTGTACGGGCCACAGTTTCGTCAACATTTGTCTGGTTAGTACAATTGTTGACACTAGTGCTGCCGCAAGTTGTTCGAGATGCTATCGCCCACCTGTGAGTAAGGCGGCATGCAATACGGTCGTCAAATGCTGCTGGAAGCCGACTGGATCCCCTAGATCGCTCGTTAACAATAGTAGTAGTAGTAGTAGTAGTAACTAATGGAATCTTTGACGAATGGCTGCTGCCCACACACGGGGAAAAGGAAGAACCACCGTGTACCGAATTCACTAGAACACTATATATATATATATATATATATATATATATATATATAGCTTTTCAAAGAAGGCTTTCTGGTAGTCGTCAACTGGGGAGAAACCCGAGTGAGGCAAATTGGCAAAAAACAGGGCGATATAGAGGACCATGGAAAACAAATGGAGACCAACGGTCAGTCGCTGAAACTATAAAGGATAAAAACTAGGTCGACGAGCAGCAACGCCGTGAAGCATTATATATATTCTTCTAAATTATAATAAAATAAGGGTAAAAAAGAAAAATAAATAGGTTAGAGAAGTGTTTCGTCGTAGCGACGGCCGATCGTCCTTGCCAAAGCCACCATTCCCGCCGTCTGGATGATGATGCACAAAAACATTCGAGTATATCAGCGGCAGAAGGAGACGCAACAGACTTCTCTAAGGGCGACACGCCAAAAAAGGCAATATCTAGAATGAATCAAACGGTAACTTCTGCCGGCGTAGCTACAGCTAGTAGATGGCGAACTGCATGCAGACTAGACTGCCTATGAGATAGATGCCCGGGTTAAACCAGCCTGGATCCTGCCTGGCGTCCACTTATCCGTCTCGATGGTTGGATGAACGAATGGGTGAGCGCCACAACTCTACAATGACGTATGACGAGGTCATACGTGATCGTAGTAGGGTTGTGGCGGGGGGTGATTTATTGTCTTAATATATACGAGTATTCGTCGCAGATATGTATGCATGTGTATATATATATATATATATATATATATATATACAGGGTCTTCCATAACCGTATGTATTTTTTAAGGTTATTATCTTATTTTAAGGTTTGGTAGAACTCGGCAATGAAAGAATGTTTTCCAATTAAATCAGGGGGCGCAAACGTCTTGTTTAGGAGTGAAGGCGAATTTGATTAACGTACCTAGTCTGCTTTTTTTCATCTCCACAAAAAGTGCAAAATATACGTTTGCGGGGTATCCAGTCAACACATGAAGAAATCGATCATATCGGCGTGTTCTGCCTAATTTAAATGACACCCGATGCAAGCTGGTAAAAGGCGAATAGAAGGATTAAGGAAAGTCATAAAACGTCGATATGTTGTTATGTCTTACGTTGAAGCTTTCACTTTCCGAACCGTAAAAGTTCGCTCTTACAACCAGACATATACGCTTATCCCGCGCAGTAGCAAAGGTATTGCCCATTTTTGTACTAAAATGATGGTGCTGTCTTGCGTGGTTGCCGCCATGTCAAAACTGAAGGCGTGCATACATGCCAGCATTTTGGCCTGCTTCAGCAAGAGTATATTGGAACGTTAGGTATATATCTTGAGGTTTAGCAGAACTCGGCAAGGAATAATGTTTTCCTAATAAAAGGAGGAGTACGAATGGTAGGCAATGAATTTGCTAGTGCCTGAGAATAGTTATTTGGGCGTAATTTTTGGTCGCAATGGCAATATTTTATGGTTTTGAACGTGAAAGCTCCAACGTAAGGCATAACGACATATCGACTTTTATGACTTTTCTTAATCCCGCTATCTGCCTTTGGCTAGCTTGCGTCGGGTGTCATTCACATTACGCAGAATAACGCCAAACACTCCGGTATATTTGGTTCCTTCATGCGTTGACGGGTTCTTCCGCAAACGTGATTTCTGCACAACTATGTAGAAAAAAAGACAGAAATACAGACGTGGTAAAATGGCACAGTTCTCTATTGCATCGCGGGGCGTTGTGCTATGATGCGTTCCTTCAGCTGATCCAAAAGTGTTGCGTAGTACTCCTTAGGAATCATTTTTCTGAAAAAAGGTAGTCAATTATTGGAATACTTTTGAAAGCTTAGAAAACGGTTGTGAAAATCCTTTGGGTCGAGATGTACATGAAGGTACAAAAATCTTGTCGATAGCGTCTCAATTTTGATCTGCATTTCGAAATTAAGACACGTGTCAGTTTTTGTCCAACTATTAGCTCGTGTGATTGCCACATTGCTTCATTTGCAATATGTCATGCATTGATGGACTGCACCATGGCTAATGTACATCTATTCCTCTATTTCGCTCAGCTTCAATCGGCAGTCAATTATCACGAGTTTGTAGACTTTCAGCACAGTTTTCTCATCCGAAGCAGTTTTTAGCCGCCTATAGTGCACACTTGACACCCATATATATCTTTTAAGGCAACCTTTTTGGTAATGGTACTGTTTGCTGGTATATTAGTTCCGTTAACTGCATCCAACCATAGACGTTAATTTCCATTGGAGTTGAGCCTTCCAAAAAATTATACCCGATGAGGTAGCACTGTACTCGTTCTGCTTCATTGTCACTGGAGGCTCTGACATTTTACAGTTGCGCGATCTGCTATAAATGCAATTCGAAGCCAATTCACATTATAGTGTTTCCAAAACGATGCTGCTACAAACTTTTTGATCTAGCATATATATATATATATATATTAATTACAGAAAGTTAGTTCTGTTGCTCTTATCCAACTCCTTGATTTGAAACTAAGGTGTTTTTTGTTATATACTATATACGCATGTTAAACACGTATGAACTGATCCGAAGCAGGTACATTACAACAGCTCGTTTCCGGTTAGCGATGTTCAGTCTCTTCCGCAACGTTGAAATCGGTGCAAGACAAAAGCAAGGTCTGTCCGCCTATGTGCGAGTGACCATAGGTGGGTACAAATTTCCATAGGTACATGGGTTGTAGGGTCTCATGATAACCAACGAACGGAGTAGATAAGTTCTCCTGCGTTTCGTAGTTGACTGTGAGAGCTTGATTATAGGAAACGGTGAAACCATATGAATAGCGACTGAAGCGCAGCTGAGAGATGCGGTGAGTCTGTGCGCCCGTCTTCGTCTACGTTTAGAGAAACATTGCCTGAGGGCAGTTTCCTGGTTCCCGCTAAGCAGCGCAAGTGCTGCGCGATGACGGCGATGGCGGGAAAACGTGCAGGGTAAGATAGGAAAGGTGCGGCACGACTCAATAACGTGCAACGCACGCGTGCCCAACATGGAGCATAGGGTAAGACGGCGAAAAGATGTAGTCGTACCTCATATATACCACAAGGACGATGCTCACCCGAAGATCAGACCGCCCTCGGAGTAAAAAATATGCAAAATGGCTCGGGGGCGGTCCTGAGGAACAAAGAAGTTATAGATCCAACTAGTGGCATAATGTGGTCGGGCACCCCCTGCAACGACAGGGGTTCAACGGCGCGCTCAGATCAACCACGAGATAGACTCCTCGATTTGGGAACCGCAGAAGAGGCTTAGACTCCCCAGATGCTCAGGACAGAGCGAAAGCGGCGACGCCAAACGCGGGTGGCGGAACTAAACCTGGCCGTGGTCAACGACGGCCAAAATCCTACTTTTAGACGGGGCGTACTAAGCTCCATCAATGATCTTACACTAGCAGAGGAGGCAGCACTGCCAACAATCATAAACTGGAGAGTCGTCATCACAGACGCATTGAATATGGCCGGCAGCCGAGTTTTCGATTTGTATTTGCAATGCGGTAAATTGTGGTCCATAGTCTCTGAACAATGTCGGTATATGTTGCATCATCTCTTTTATGAGATATTCAACGTGGCGCAAATGGCTTATGAGATGTAACTTGTTTACGGCCGCGAAGTTAATGTTTTCTCCTCTCAAATAATTTTAAAGTAAGCGAAACAGATGGTAGTCTAAAGGAACCAGGTCAGGACTATAAGACAAGTGGAGAAATTTCCAGCAACTTGCGGCGCGTCGCCGCAAATGTATCCACGTGAACTTTGTCATGGTAGATTCCAGCACCTCCACAGTCGTGCAGTTCGTGACACATTTCGACGACGGCCTACTTCAAACTGTAAAGCAATTGGTAGCACGTTTCACTCGTTGACGTTTTGTTGCTTGGTAGAGGCTCATAACAGATCACGCTTTTTTATAAGACACAGAGCATGATCTTCATAACATGAGCACATTTTTTAAGCCTGGCGCATACACTCGTATGTGACACCATGTTTCGCGTACTTACGAACAATAAAGTGTGACACGCAATTCACGTTATTTTTCTCGTTTAAAAATTAAATACAATTCATAGATATAAAAATATCAACCGCACTCAAAGCGGTGTCATCGCACGTCGAGCACATTGCAAGTGTTCTTTATCAAAACCTAATTGTGTCATAATAAAATCATGACAGAATGCGTGTCTAAACAATCAATTAACTGCGTTTCACTTCCAGGTCATCACAGAAGTACATGTATCAGTACACTTATCCTTCTTCGCGCTATCCATTAACCTAAATGTCACTTCCATACGCGTAAATAATGACCATATATACATACTCAATGAGTAAATCGTACATACTAAGCAGTGATCAACTTTTGTACACATGCCAAAGAGATTCTAAGCATCCACATACCTAGCTCAGTGAGCCGGTTTAAGAGCTTACTACTCCGAACACATCGGAATCGAATTTAGAAGCAATTTTTACGACAACGATTTTTGGGGGGTACGGTTAGTAGACTTTAACTACACAATTTCTGCAAGTACAGACTCCCGTGAAATCCTGAAAGTTAACGTAGCAATGCATGGCGTTTATTCTGTCGACAGGGCTATGAAATAATGTTAAATGTCGGACCGAATGCATACGTCACCTTGTAAAAATACCACTAAATGGCTATTTTGGAAATCTTTTAGCTCGGCGGAAGATCCCGTCATATCCTTCACCCCAGATAGGAAGAACGAACAGGGTTCTTGTACACTAAAAGTAAGCTCCTCGTGGGACTGCTAATACATTTTAAACGACGCAGCGCATCCAACAGAAACCGTTAAGTATACCAATTACCTTTTCTGCATACAAAAACAACTTGCGTACGTCGGTATCTTACCTCAGGTGAATTTGTCCTCAGGAAAAAAATACCTCAGGAAATTTGTCCTGAATTTAATCAAACAAGAGTAATGTTCAGTTACAATTGGAGGATCATTTCGTGGAACAAATCGCTGTGTTATAGTCAAGCATGTATATAAACATGTAAATATATCATGTTAATATGTAGATCGCCTTGTTACTTTTTGATAACCCCGTGCAAGAAAAACATATCAATACTTATGAGAAGTTTCAATCGATTTTTTACGCAGAGTATTAAGACGTTGTTATAGTGACAGCAACACCCTAGTTATAAAAAAAAATTACTAATTTAATTGCATACAAATGCCGATCTTAAAATGTACAAACAAGCTGAGACAACAAATATCACATGACACTACTTTAAATTTCGCCCAAATGATCTCCGTAGTAATATACGATAGTTAATGACGAAACGGCAACGGACATAGATAGTCAACGTTGTCGTGGAGCATGGCACCAATGCTGAAATATGAACATGCGGGATTGAAGAAACGTTATGTTGTACATTCTTCGAATTTTTTTCTGAAACCGTTTTTTTCGGACATCAAATTTATTTTAATTCAGAGCTTAAAATTTTAAATGTTCAACAATCGTAAGGGCGTGTTGCAGAAAAGGCTATCGGCCGTGTCTGATTATATGGCTGACAGTATATTATATACTACTGCAACTATGCCCCGTCCCCTCTTTTGACAAAATAAATATATTTTTTGACTTAAACTTGACTTAAAGTTGTGCCAAAAACACGACCCAATTGCAGTTGGGGGTTGGGCCTTCACGCGGGCATTTCTATTGCAAGCTGTCTTGAAAGCCACGTTGGCCCTTACGAAGTATCCGTACATAGCCGTCGATTCGACAGCTTTTGCCTGTAGCCTCCGAGGCTGAGAAGCATTACCGATCTTTTTGACCACGTAGGTCATATGGGTGCCTCTCTAAGCCCTGTGTCTAGCATCACTCGGAGGTACTTGACTTCCTTCTTGATAGTAATCTAGTGCCCTACGAAGGGCAGCCGGCTACCGCAGCCTCTCTTCCTGCCCGCTAGGTAGAGCGCTTCGGCCTTCTAGGTGCTACCTGTGTGTAGTGATCGGCCATCCAGGCTGCCACCCGCGCGAGACACCTCCTTCCTCATGGTCGCGGTAGCGCCTCACAATTCCAAGCCTCAGACGGGAGGGAAGACGCGTTTAGTAGGTTGTTGGCCCACAACCTTCTACCGGTCGACCTGTTCTACTTGCTGAAGGTTGCCACGCTGGGCTTTAAAATCACTCGGAAGATTATTCCCTGTGATGTTTCCTTTCCCCTTGCTCCCTTGTTCCGTAGGACCTCGAGACGTGCCACAATATATGTAGGGCCATTAGTCACAAAAAAGTCTAGTCAGCAAGCCCTAGTGTCTCGTTTGCCCGTTATATGGACTAGTATACCACAGAATATTCGTCGTATCACTTCCCTGCACTGTTTTACACAGATGGTCCAGAAATGGCTACTCACCAACACATTTCGACATAGTTGAGGCACACATGTTATTTTGTGTTGTGTTTATGATTTATGATACTCCATGATTGACTCATTTTGTGGCTGTTTATGACTGAGAGTTAACCATTTATATTCTATTTTTTTAATTATTACCTATATATTTTTAATGAGAACTAAAGCATTGTATTATGCAGTTCCTATAATAAACCACGTTTTGAATCTTGAATCTTGAAGCACTCTATGCCCTGTAGACTTTCTGTGTCGAATGTGCGTCAGCCATTCCCAAAACCATCCAAATAAAAAAAAAAACAGCTATCGATCTCGCGCTACACTCGGCGTTCTAAATATGCAGCTGCAATTAAACTCCTGACTTCAAATCGTGCAGTCAGTAAATAAAAAAAGCCTTATAAAGCTACAAACAGTATGACACATGGACCAGGTGGGCTCCTACGCGGATTCGCGGTATAATGCAGTTCTCTCAACGACAGCTGCATGTCTGAATGAGAGATCGGCTTGATTGTGCGGGCTTTTAGTTGGGGTAGAGCTTGATATTGTTATATTTTTGCGGCTATGGCCAAATTTGGGTTATGTATGACCTTGGCATATGCATTTTATTGGGAAATTTTTAGGGCACAATCGCCGCCTTGATAGGCTTACGCCCAAAGCGTACCAAAGAGGCCAGGCCATAGTCTATAGTGGCATGGAAGTGACCTCCGGCGCATGGAACTCGCTCAGTTTTTACTTTTTTTGGAACTTCTCCGGCTTTAATTCGAGATGTAGTATTTTTACGTCGGTCTCTTTAAAAAAACAAGTTTTTGCGGCAGTCCCTTATTTTTGTCTCTATTGCGTCACTTATCAATTACTAGCATACTTGGGCACAAAAACAGACTCCACGTTTGGCATCAAGTGTGCGATCAAGCTCATACGAAGCCAGGTAAAAATTGCGAACTAGCTATTCGGGTGACGCCGCTACCTACTACGAGCGATTTAAAAATTGAAGAATTCCTCCACCAACTCATGTCCCTAAACATATTAGAAAGAAACGCGGTCATGGTTATTGGAGCCTTAGCCCAAAGTCGGCCACATACCTCGTCTCATTGGGCGTCAGAGGTTTATAATAGAATAGAAGCTCCTTTACTTTCGAAATAAGGGGTGAGGAAAAACTGGAGAGGTTCCCCTCCATCGTAGAGGAGGGGAGCTAGGCAGTCGCCCTGCTGTAAATATGCCTGACTACGCGCCAGAAATATATATTTTTGATGCGCTCAGTTCTTGCAACGCACCTGGGTGCACACATTATTTGGGTTCTGTGATTGTTCGATTTAGACAGCAACTTTATCAACTCTACATACATTAAAGTTGTCATAATTCTGCTGAAAAAAAGGAAATATTCTCTTACTCAAGTCAAAACTTCGAAAGGCGTTAGGGTTTGCATTGTTTTGTTGCTACCGTCGCCTTGCTTAGCGTCGACCGTGCGGGGAGCGCCTGTCCGAGCTGCCTGGTGGCAGGAGTTTCACGTGTCCACTTTTCACTGCTTCGTTGTCGCAATAAAGGTGTTAAAAGTTGTGATACACAAATTGCCTTTTTTTAGGGCGCGAGTTTCTTCGTGCCACAGACATCATGCGCGTCGAATTCGCTGGCGTGATGCATTCGCCTGCGCCTTTGCGACCGGAGGGGACACAGGTGCGCGGGTTCGAGCCCCACCGTTGCACATTTATATTTATGGAGGTCCGTCTATGAAGCAATGCGAAAAGCAGTCCTGTAGACGTTAATCTTGGCTGGGGGTCAGCCCGAGAAGTAGACACCATGCGCTGACCCGGCAACGACGATGTACACATTCGTTCTCTTTGCAAAGAAACAGATGCAATACAGATTTTATAAACCACAGAAAAGGGAGGGAGAGAGAGAGTTCGACCGACAGCCGGCTGAGGTGCAAAACTCGAACGGTGTTTTTATCACCTTCACCTCACTTACTCCCCTCGAATCCTTCTCGTAAAAGGACAGAGTTGATATGGCCGTAGCAGCAAATAGTTACATTCACAGCTCACGCGCACAGTCTTACGCCACAACGAGGCACACGACAGCAAAAACGGCAACATCTCTCTCGATATATATATATATATATATATATATAATATATATATATATATATATATATATATATATATATATATATATATATATATTAAGACATCTTATGAACTGGCATTGGATTCATATTACCATGTTTTGAATCGCTAAGCTAGAGCTCTTCTAGGTCATTATCGGAGTGTTGTAGCAAAAAATAATAAACATGTAACGAGGTATATATCATCATCGTCATATCTGTAACAAGGTGTATATGCAAATAACTAATTCCCTAAAACATACACTCGCTGCTCAATGCTTTCCCTCACTATATATTTAGCTATCTTTATACATGTATCAATCACCCCGGCCGTGGCGTATGCCGATTGCCCATTATTTTTTTAATTATCGTCCACGCATCATACCTTGCCTGTTTTCTTTCCATAAATATGTTTAAGCTTGATCGAGCCCCCATCGTCAATTCATATTCATTTATATATGCCCTTTTATTCTTGACTTTACTGTATTTTCCAACATCTTCGCTCACTGCTCACTAGTGTACCCATTATTCCTAGCTGCAAAATCTGCCCTTCGATCCCACTTTGTTTTTACCCTTAGTGCAGACTTAACCATATTAATCTGTTTAGATTGTCTTCTGTCTGTCTTAATGCAAACATCATCACTCATCTTTGTACTCCCTCTAACTTTCTTTAAAAAACGGCGCTGTAGACCAGAGTGGCATTTGATAATGTGGTCTTGCAAATTGCAAATCCTGGTACCTGGCCTCCTAAATATCCTTTTTGCCCTATATTTTTGTATTTACCACCAGGGACCCTCACACCTTACTGCTTCCTGTCTCAGCCTTATTCCTCCGTAATATTCCTTTTAAGTACAAATTTTGCCTGTCATCCATATCGTGCGCTTACCCCGTAATCGCACACACAGCTGAATTCTCATCAATACCCGACCGTTACTGATATACACGTTCACTAGTTATATCGAGATAATCTGCGGCCTTCAATAAAATCGTCATACTTTTGCCAATAGGGCACCTAGAATGTTGAATTCGGACCTGTGGTGTTTAGCAGCGTTTTGCGCGCTTGTTTATTCAGTGTATCCTCCGTTTGCCTTAAGTCCCGATTCAATTCGAGGCCGAAACTGCGCGCACCCACTGCACTAAGTTCAGGGATAATTTCTAAAATGCTAATAAAATATTAGTACGTAGTGATGAGGTGTCAGGGTGTAGAGACTTGTCAGAACCTGGTTCAAATACGCCTTACACAAATAAATCCAGATGATTTAAATCTGGATTGTTTCTGTGATCAAAAAATGTCCAAATTGCCGTCTAACCAGTTTTGTAGCAGATGACAAAATGGCGTTCGCCCTGTTGACGTTTAGTACTATTGTGTTCGTCAGAAACTGTAGATCACATTCAACGCAATCGCAATGACACCTTGACCCTTGAATAAAGGTGTTTTGACTTGACTTGACGTAAGCACATATTTTGGAATTGGAGCAAAGGGTGGTAGTGGTAGAAATCGTTTCGCGCCGGCAGGAGTGTGGTCGAGATCATTTTCTTTCTCAACTTTCCAAGAAGTTATTAGGTGTGAAGCTGTGGATTAACCGCGTGTAATATCAGCGAGTTGGTGTAAAAGTGGATGAACTATAGTTAGACATGTTCTGGCCGCCTTTAGCCACCAAACAGTTTAGATTCAGACTTTTTGAGAAAATTCGTATTTGAAAAGACTAGGTTATGATAGCTATTAACTATGTATCTGGTATAGGCGCGGCGATTGTCACATGCAAGACCAGGCCAGAGGTGAGAGGTACTGAAAGTATCTCGTCGGATTTGTTTAACTTTTTTTCCTATTTATAGATAAAGCTTTCGAATAATACTGCACGCAGCGTTTTCAACCTCAATCAAATTTTCTCAAAAAATTGTGCACAGGCGAACATAAGGTATACATAGCGGCTTTTACCCGCATCGACAGGCAAAGTACTCGCTTCTTGTGCATTGCAAAACATCTTGCAAGCAAGCCAAGTTTTGCCCGAGTGAAGTGTTCCCATACGCCGTCAAGATCCACACATCATCCTTGGAACAATCTTGAGGTGGAAAAGTGCCACTGCCGTTGGGACGGACAGTCGCCGGACGTCGCCGACATCTTTATAAAGGGAGACTAGGGTTCATCATTCTAGGTGCTTGAATAACCAAATTATGACAATTTCACTAAAGACCACAGTTTATCTTGATTTATTTGGCGCGCCCTGCATATATATATATATTACTTAGACTGGCGGCGCAGCCGTACCATGGGTGCATCCCTCAACCACATACACACGTATTTCCTCATTGTTTAGCAATCTTTTCACGGCGTTAATCTTCCCAAAACTCTTCGGTGAGTTGAAGAATGCTCCTCTTTAAACACACGTAATAAAGCAACGCTTGTAACCGTTTTAGACGTAAACTAAATGATCGTGTACGACAACATTATCAGATCATTAAATACAAACATATCTAAAACAAAGCGTATCCTCTCAGGTCTCTCATTTAAATAGGGACATCATTATGTGGTTGACGTGTAAACGCAAGAGACGTTACAATATATGTATGACTATAGATTAATATCTAAGGTCTTCGTGAACGACCCGACTAAGAGTCCCCTAGAACCAGCAAAATGTAAAAATCGAATATACACTAACACCGCTGTAACCAATACTAGAATTCTTCCGTACAGTATTGTATCGTCAATATTCCATTTTGCTATTTAGGAGCCTGGTTCTGCATTTTCAGCAGCTAAGTGCGCAGCTGCAACGCAATTCACTGTATTTGTCAGGCCGGTCAGTCCGACACGAAGAACTTTAGCAATGACTGATTTCAGATGTCGCTCAATCCGTTATGCTGGTGCATGCATTCATTTAAGGTGAAACTCAGAGCGTTGAACTGACCCTTCCAAGGATGGCGGCAAAACACATACCTGAAACGACAAACACACCGCAAAAACATTGTGTTAGCTTAAATGGAAAACTCCATATATAGCTAGCGAAAGAAAAAAAAACGCCATACGGGGCAGACTTGACGAAAAAAGCATGAGTCAAACTTGGCATTCATTGCCCAACGTTCATGGAAAGCTTGCGACTTCCTTCACCTCGGGCTGCTGGAAATGCCCGTTGCGACACGAGGTAAATGAGGACGATCAATGACGGCATCATTTGGCACAATTTACGATTCGTTCGATCTGTAGCACAGAGGCACGCAAACCGGCCGACCAATCGACGCTAAGCGACATTTGCCAACGACAGACTCGCACGCGAAAGCTTGAGAATTATTACTCTATCTGCAAATTTATATGTCGACGAGCATGACTGATATCTCTGGTGTGTTGATATTGTCGCTGTTGTGTTGTTGTTGCCTGTCTGCTCACTGTATTTGTTGATTGATTAATTCATGCATTCTTTCACTCGTTCGACGCAGACGGCAACGGGAGACAATCGAAAAGCAACTGATTCGTCAAGCGCCTCCAATCATTATGGTTGTTCCTCGGTCAACTTTTACCAGAATATATATATATATATATAGAACAAACTCGAATTACGATGACCCAGACGTCGGCATCAGCGGAAGAGTGGCTATTGTCTGGTCCCACGACCTCCGCTGTTGTATGGGCTCTAATCGTCACCATTGAAGGCCACTGTCTACTGCCTCTACTTCTCTTCTTTCGCTTGTCGTCGTCTGTGTCTGGCCTGTCAGTAATGTCTATGATGACAATGGCGACAGTAGTGTATTGATTGATGGATGATTGACGCGGCTGGCTGGCTGGCCGTCTGGCAGCACTATCGTAATTCAGGTAAACGTCTCCTACAAATCATCACTATGAGAATGGCGACAATTTCCTGTAAATGCTCAGATAAGCACTTTCAGAACTTGAGCGTGTTCTGAGTCGACTAGATCGGCTAGAGAGATCGCCCGATTGGCCGGATGAGCCCACGATTCCCCTATACTTCGTACTTATTGTATTCGTATGTCCGTTCGACCAGAGAAAAACTCCAGCAGGCCAGTTCAACGTACGACGTGGCATACGGTGATTGTTGCGGTGACCGCTTGTGCTGTGTGGGCTTTCATTACGGTGGACAACGCCGAGCCGCGCTGAGATCGACCTCCATCGACGCGAATGCTTCGCGCGCCGCCTTTGCCACCGCTAGCGTAGCCAAGTTACGCGATTTGCTAAGCTCACAAATGGAGAGCGAAATGATGACCGGTTGGAAAGCTGAAATGCGTTGTTATTGCTGTTGCTGCAATTGCTGTTATTGTCACTGGCGCACGGTGTCATAAATCGTTTTTATAAATAAATAAAATAGGGAAACATTGATGTCTGCTTGGTTCAAATCGTGTATTCAATTGAATTAATTAAATTATTTGAATGCAATATCTTGCACGTGCCAGTAAGAACCAACCTAATAGGCGCATTTATTCAATGTAACTACTGTTTGCTTGAGCCGCTGTTTCAATTCTAGACCTAAACCGCTCGTAAGTATATTGCAGAGTCTTCCTGGCAAAACATGCAAATGCGTGTGAATGAAGGCAGTGAGCGTTTCCGCGTTTTTGTGCCGAGTTTTGTTGGACTTGTGCTCAATAACGTTCACACTAAACAACTGGTATGAGCGGATGTGTCGTCTTGTTGAAATACGTATTGCAAACAATGAGACGCCGAGTTTATCCATGATCCCACTACAGTTTGCAAAACATGCAAATCAACTTCCTGTACCACTCTTTGGCTTTTTTGGAAAGACGTATGGTGCCACCAAGTCTCCTTCGCTAGCATTTAAGTCGTGCACATAAGCTGGAAATTTGCTCTGTCGTGGGCAAGCCAACGTTAACTTTACTGGTTGATTTTTGCGTCTACCGTACCGATTTGCGAACGGACACTTCAAGGCAGTAACCGAGATCTGATGTTGCTTGTCTGCCTCCAGTCACTAACCACAAACAATTCAGCGTCAAAATGCACCGTTAAATATCTTATGAGCACAACTACTTTTACAACAAACGCCCTAGCATAGTTTACTATAACTATTAGAAAGTGATTTGACTGATGCCATAACCAATTGGCAGGCGGCAGTCAGTGACTGAGCACGAAATAAGGGGCTCTGAACAGTGGCCCTTCCTTCTTGTCCTGCTGTTCCAGTTTTTCGGCTGTAAATTGCCCTTATTAAAATGCTTAGCTTAGCTGCGACTAAGATTAACTCTAAACTATTGCCTTACTTCTCAAGCGTGTACGTTTTATATTATATACAGGTACGGTGTTGTTCTGGCGCTCACCCAATAGGAAACACATAATACATGTGTGCATACACGTACTATTTTTAGTCCGCAATCTGGCCTACCTGCGAAGGTGGAAATCGAATGGAGGCAGAGTTTTGCCCATTTGGTGACGCGTGCTGCTACAGAATCAAAACAATTGATGATAAACGACTAATCGGAAAACGAATCAGAACTAATCGTAGCAGTGCGTATGCGAACAGATAGACGACAACGATCGGACGCACAATAACAACAATAACACGTCGTACGCACAAGATGCCGCCAGACCATCACCGATTATAATCACTAAGACCTCGTGAAAACATCTAACAGGTGTTTTCGCTTTCCACGGCTTACTTTCTCCCTTTCCGTCACACACACAGAAGGATACGCTGAGGGCTATGAGAAAAAGCTATATATATATATATGTATATATATCTTTTCCTCAAAGCCCTCAGCGTATCCTTCTCTTGCTCCTACATTTTGCTCGCTCTCTCTCTACCATTCTCCTCATTCTATTGAGTGACTTAGCTGAAGCGTTGACGGTACAGTTGTCAACGAGAAGAGACGACCGGGCCGCCAACCACCGCGTGATCAACAGCAACAGGCTGGAGTCTAAAAGCTGAACGTGACGATTGAAAACACATCAGGCCTCGAAGAGAGCAACAGGGACAGAGAACGAGACACAGAACGAGAGCAAATAGCCCAATATCGACGTGGCGACGATGCAGCGACGAACGGTGAATAAGCGACAGGTTTGCCTATTCTCAGTGCACCGCGACTACTCAGAGTCGGCTGCAAAAGACAGTGGCGCCGGCCCCGCATATAACAGATAAGAACCTGCATATGCGTCCGTTACAGCCGTTCCCGAAACCTCGTTTTAGCGTTCGTCATCGCACGCATGTGGCGCCATACACGTGTATCATCAATCTATCTACATTATATCTGCCCATACACTCACGTTTATCCGCCTTGCATAGCGCTTTTCCTCGAAGCGGTACCTAGGTGACAAATTTAAACTATATATATATATATATATATATATATATAGTGACAGATTATGGGATTATTCGACATCTAGTTTATCTAAACTGGAAACTTTTACCCATTTACGACTAACCAGTCCTGGGCTTAACCCCATAACCTTACGAACGCAAGGTGAAGCCACATAGCCAACATATAGGTTTTGCATATGTGTCTGTTATTTGTTGTGTTTTGGCGATATGCTTGAAATAAATTGTTAGATGTAGGAGTAAGATTTAAGCCGCCGCAAATGAGGACCGAACACTATTTTTCGTTTTGAATTTACCATTCAGTTGGATTTTATCTTAAATGGGTTGTCATAGTTTCCAATTTAGATACATTAGATGTCGAAGAAGGCTATAATCGGCTATGATCGAAAAAAAAAACAATGAAGTGCCTATAGACATCTCAATAAAGAGATAGCCCATGGCCGCGTGGGTCTGTGGACACAGTTGGTTCGAAACGAGCTCCTTCATTCGACAAAAAAAAGCTGTTTCCTGTAGTGTAATGTAAAGAACTCTTCCAGCATCAAATCCTAGCACCTAATAATTAGAATGGCCAAGACACGACTCGATCGTGTAAAGAACTTACAACTAAGGGTTTAAACTTCGTCTCTTTACTTCGTTTCGCCTTCATACCAAAGTACTGCGAGGAGTTGTCGAAGAGCACTGCTAGTCTTTTGTTGCACACGAGGTGCGCCGTCGGACGACACCTCGTCAATGCTTCAGCTTCGATTTGTTTGGCTTTTCTAAAGCCAGCTCGCGCCTGATCAACCGAAATCCGGGGCCGCCGAAATCGCTAGCGCAGTACGTATAGCTTGCAAGGCGACTGCTCTTGCATGTAGTACATTGGCTGGTTGGATAGAGCTTCTACTTCCTCAAGCAGAACCTCGTGCTACAAACTTCTACACCTCAAAAGTGCATGCTCTTGAGGACGACGCGAAGCAGCACATTCGCGTTCCCGGACAACAACAACAGCCGGCGCCGCCGCTGTTGCTGTTGCTGCCGCTGCTACTTTAATGAATAGGAGCGCCCAAATGCGAGCAAATGCTTAAATGTTCCCCGCCGTCCAGAGTCAGGCGGTTTAAGTAGCGACTACCGCAATGTCGAGTCGCGCATGTCGAGCGCGGAACTTGTCAGTTCGCACGAAGGCGGCCATCGCATTGAGTGCTCACCGTGGCCGACCACCTGCGTACGGTTTCGTCGTCGCCGTTGCTGTTGTTGTCGCACCAGCAGCTCCAATTTTGGTCTCGTCCCTTAGAAAAGTTTCGATGAGGTGCTGAGACTACCGACTCTGACACAACAATGACACCCAAGCACGCAGCTATCGCGTTTGCAGTTGCCGCAAACTTTGCCAAATTACTTCGTGTTATCTAGCTGCTGCTGCTGCTGCTGCTTCAGTACGAGAACTGCCACGAGCATTGTGATAACAATTAGTCTCTTTACTTAGCTAGTTTTTAATTCCAAACCATTCTCCGACCCCAACGAGCTTAGAATCGCCGTGCGGCATACCTGGGGACAGAGAAGAAAAAGAAAAAAGCAGAACCGAGAACTGCAGAATGTATATATAATTAAGGTTTCCCCAACAGTTCGTTGACTCTCAGCGGTATATCGTTTATGATCAATTCTAAATGAACATCACCCACAGAAAATTCAATCGAACCGGCGACACCTAGGTAGATGAATGTCATGAACGCACTGCACCCTAGACGTTTGATAGACCTTCTACCAGCTAGGTATCACGCCGCTGCTAATTAGCTGGTAGACGCGCTTAAACCTACTTAATTTACAATAAGCCGTATAAAGTGTGGTGGCTTGAGTACTGGCGAGCAAGTCAAGGCTGTCGTTTACCGGAGTGTTGCCGGTTTGATCCCTATTGTTGGTCTATATATATTGAATTTTCTTTGAGCGATACTCACTGAGAATAGACGATAAACCACACCGCCAAGAGTCAGCGGTTGTCCTACCAGAACGGACGTTGGGAAAACCTTACATATATCAATATGCCCGGCCCTTCAGAGGCTACTTTTCTAGGGATTTGCAAATTGAGTTAAGATTACTAAGCAAAAATAGATTATCAATTAGAAACAAATCATTAGATAAGCAGATGTGGAACGACGTGCAAGAATGATTTTTCAATTTCCACTGATATGATTATCGGGGTGGGTAGAATACCGCCTATATCTGACGGCGATTGCAATGATAGGGTCTCTAGAAGAGGCGCTCAAACAACAACCTTGGAACAATATCCTGGATGAGTAGAGCAGAATATATATATGTCATTTCCGTTGTCTACTAAGCCACTTATCCAGGGCGACGCCGAAGTGTCCTATCCTGGTTGTCTTCATGGTGGGTTTCTTCGTGAGAATGCTATCCATAGCCAGAGAGGGATCGTATATACACATAAATAAACAATAAAAGCCATAGTGCGATACGTTACCGGAGCTAAAATGCAATGCAGGGTCGGCAGACAATTCAGTGAAGATAGTGTTTTGACTATCTTTGACAAAACATATATATATATATATATATATATATATATATATGAACAAATATCCAAACGATAAAACCCTTCTGAATAAAAAAACAAAATTAAAGCCATGTTTGGCGCAACACTAGAACTGGGTTTTAACCTAGGATTGTCAGAATGTAAAGAATCTTGTTAATTAAATACATGTAGTATAGTTTGCGTAACATCTCACGTCATAGACACCCGAACTAATTTACCCCCTCTATTTTGCTTCATACATTCCCTTCTTCTTACATAGCATAGTTTGTGGAGTGGCAAAGTTCAAACGGGCACACGACTTGCCGATGCTACGTGTGCTTAACATTCTCCTGCCACAGTACGTATGTTAAAACTAAAAAGAGAGCTCACTTAGCGGTCCACGGGCAAAGCAAATGCATTTCAATTTATGCACACGAAAATTTGTGCTCTCTACAGGCCTCAAAATGTGTGCAATCGTCCACAATGCGGTGGTTGGATTGCTTGGGTAGTAGAGATTTTGACCGCATACATCTGTAGACACCTGCCGCAATTGCAAAATTTTGCTCAAATGTTTTCCCTACCCACTTTACAGTTCAAACTGTGCCCCTCCAGATTAATCTTCAGATTATTATACTATTTCGGAATTATCTGAGAAGAGATCTTCGACCGTTTTGAGGTTACCAAAAACCATTTGATAACTTTTGCATCTGGTTGGGCAAATGTTATAGAAAAGGGTGGTACTTGTATATAACTGAGTTAAAACCGTATGTATGAAATGTTTAATTAACCATTAGAACTCCACGGAAATTTTTGACTGTACCAATATGTTTTGCCAACGTTGACTTTTTTTCATTCATTCATAAAAAATCATAGAAATTGACATGTTTTGCGCGGCCATGGGAAACGCAAATTATAGTGTTTAAATCGCCGATTTCTACTTCACTCCGTTCCAAGATATATACGTACATATGCATATATATGCTCCTATATAGGGTCTTCATAAGGGAATGCCTAACTTTCAAGTATCGTTGACCTCATTCAAGTATACATTATTTTCAGTAAATAGGGGAGGAAGGCAAACATATCTTTGAAATCACAAAAGGATGTTGTACCGATGCAGTTGTGGTCGCTTTTAAATATGTGGCATTGCGAGAAGACACTCTCTCTCTCTCTCATTCTCATAGTAAATTCAATATTGATGCCAATGAAAATATTGTTATTATATGTCTACCTTACAAGCGGATTGTTACATTATTTGCTCTATCATTACACGATTAAGCCCAACGAGACGTTTCGTGCTAGAGTCATACAGCCACGTGCGCGTATTGTATTGTCAAATGAGACACAGACATGTCCAGGCATGTAGAACGTGTATACTCGCACAGTACACCAATGAGGGTTGAAGATGTGTCATCAATTTTGAATAACCTTCTGTGGTAACGACGACGCTTCTGTGAGAGTCAAACTAAACATACGAAAAGAAAATGCAGACTTCTGAAAGTCATTCAACGTTCGCTACCTTATGGAAAATAGTCGTATTTAGGAGAGTTTGCCAAAATCTATATCCTGTAAAAATTCGTGTTTGCTTTAACGGTCAATAACTTTAACACTTCAAAGCATTACAGCAGAAAAGTTTATATCGTGCACATTATAAGGAATATCTTGTTTATTTCAAATCAATCGATATGTAGTTATGAAGTAGATTTGGGTTCAACGATAAAAGTGTCCACCGTTGCAATACAAATTTCATAAATTAAAATATAGTATATAATGTAGTTTGTTAAAAATTCTGCCACTAGCTGGTTAGAGAGTTAGGAAAAGCGGTTACGGTAAACAGAGGGCAGAACGCAAAGACGACATTTTTGTATTGACTGCGTAGAACTAGACCGTTACACGTATATCTGTACGACAGTTGCGCTTAAATAGATCTCATCAATAGATAGGCGTCAGGAGATAAGCAACCTTTTCTCTAAGAGCACTAAGGTATTATCAACAAGTGCTGGCGTAAGTCGTGATATCATGCATATATGGTATATATATATATATATATATATATATATATATATATATATATATATATATATATGATATTATGACTAATACTCGTATATATCAACACAAAGCTACGTCTGTACCCAATCAAGCGATTTCATGTTCTGCGGCCTGCAAACTACTAATCACGTGTTGGCGATTGCTGTAATTTATATTGATGAATAAACCTATTGTTATAGCAAACACAACAGAACATACTTAAACGAAGTTTCCTGCACCTTTTATTTTTACTGATTAAACTATATTTATAAAAGAAGGCGTTTTATTTCACACAACTGTTATAGAGGGTCAATGAGGACCCACGTACAACCCGCGCGGACGTTAAGAATTCTCCGTAAACATTTGGACTGGCATAATGAACAACTGTTTAGCAAATCCTTATATATTTCCAGAAAACTGTAATAGAAAGCAACCAAACATTTCCGAGAGGGATTTTACTAGAAGCGTTAATGGACGTTCCACAAGGACGGGTTCGATAGTGCGATTCCAACACCACAAAGCGCCAGCGTAAAACAACACTGCATTACGGTTGGGCATACTCATTGCTTGAATAACGATATTGCCCGCCTCATCAGATCTGGATATCTTTTTTAGAGCCACTTAAGAAATTTCATCGGTAGGGCACCCGTTGAATTTGTTAATGATTAATGAATATCTGTTGCTGTTGGAATTGTACAAAGTATTTACTTTCGCTATATGACGTGTATAGTAACTATCGACAAGCAGTTATTGTGACATACTATATCGAACAGTTTGATGTTAATACAAAAAAAAAACATTTGTGCTACATCTGATAAAGCAAAACGTTTTCCTGAGTATGTGTGCTTTACTACTTTGAACGCAAGTTCTTTTGTTCCTGAACGTAGAGGCTCAGAAGTGGCATATCTCAGGACCTCGAATTTTTCTCAATACGACTGTTTCTCTTTGAGCGACCAACTATGATGAGATTCAGTTGAAGCAGAAGATTTTTTGGTTAAACACGCCAGTGTGTTACATTTTATGGTCAAAAAGCTTCTCGCCATCGCAGATTTTGAAAAGCAGACATCGTCTTCTGCAATCGCTGCTACAGATTGCTGCTACTACTATTATTTCTTCGCATTGGCATTTTGCCTAGCTGGCAGCCGAGTTTGTCTTAATATCTTAATTAGTCATATACGTAAATCATTATAAACAAATCATTAGATGAGCAGTAGCAACAAGTGCAGGAATGCAACTTCAGCTACCACTGAAGCTAATGGGGGCTTAGGTATAATACCGTCTACGCTTGACTGCTTGATCATTTGCTCCGGTCTATATATAATACGAGGGAGCTGTTGCTAATGTTTGTAAAACATTTGCATAGTATGTGGAATACCTACCATTATCCAACGTCCGTTGCTTTAAAAATGTACCCTGCCGCGTACCAGGGGCAGGATATTGTCAGGGGATGAAGGGGGTGCATACTAGCAATAATTTTAGAAGATTCCGTACGACGAGCGGCGATATGGGGGTGCCGCAATGTTTGTGGTCAACTAAGTGCGGTTTGCCACAAAGTAGAAAACGGAGATGTCTCAATCGTTGAAGCTTGCTGCCTCGGTGGAGAACGTAACGCCTGTACTAAACGGCGTTACACGTATACAGCCCGTAGTCAAATATATAGACAGAAATACTTTGAGGATACATCGCGGAACACGATACTTTATCTGGTTGATATATAATTATGGCAGTAGCAATGAGTAAACTACCACTGATGGCTTGTGATGCGGCAAAATCACACAACATATCCCATCCCGCTTGTTCGACTTGTGATTGGCTTGTCTAGTCTAGTCTGCGGCGCCAATCCATATGGTGAGAAAGATTGCCCCGAATCCGTTTTCTGGGCAGAATTATCTTAGCTTATTAAGACGACAGAGAGATCAAAGAAGCTGTAACGTCGTAGATCATCATTCGCACTAGAACTCGAAGTTAGCCGGACGTAAGTGACATCCGAACTCTGCTCAATGGCCGGAAATGAAGTTTCGCACTAAAACATCATTTTGGCTAACATCTGCAGAGATTTTTGCCCATGCCATGCCTATTTCTAGAAGAGCACTGAAGAAGTTCTATTTATGATCTAGCTGCTTAGAGTGACGATGACTGTGATTGGGGTCAATTGCTTATTGCGAAGGTTCAATGAGAGTTCACCGTTATTAAAAATATGTATTATATATCCGTCAAAAAAAAGATGTATGGGCAATTAAGAAAAATGATTTAAACACAAATTAACATTTGCATGCATTGCTCACAACAAACATTTAGGTAAGGAAAACACTTTTTCAGCTTAGAAGGGTCGGCGTCTTAGTCATTTCACGATGTATCTCATGATCCCGCCGTACCGACTATACTGGCAGCAAGGGCAGAAGCACGTAGCAAATTGAGGAGAAACTGCTATTAGGAACAACCAGCAACACCAAAATGCGATTAGACCAAAACAAAATGTTTTAGTTCTCTTTACTTGTTATTAAATGAAATATTTTTGCAAAAAAACAAGTTTAGTCAGGAGACGCGCATCCATGCGAAGCGAACGAGTGGGGTGGTTGACGTTTTGTCAGTCGACGACTTTAATTACCCCCGACATGAAGCCGTGCTGCACTTGACAGCGGAGCGCCTACAAGAATGCAAGATAGAGACAACGAGCAAAAATGCATGAGAAAAAATTAAAATTTACAATTTGCAAAGCTGACGCAGCAGACACTGTTGTGGCTGTCGAGGCAATTAAGAAGGTCTCAGCTCCAGCACCGCTAGCCATTAGCCAGAATCAACAACAAACTAAGCATCACGTCGTACTGAGTCGCTATTTCCGTTCAGATATTTCTGTAAGCAGTTTGAAATTACCCAATACGGCAAATGACCGAAAAGCGACCAAAGAAAATTTAAACTTTTGGTAGTAGAGAATTTAGATCCGAAACCAGGTGTAAAAATATATATATAGATAACCAGATGGTCAGTAGAGGATTTAGATCCGAAGCCAGGTGTATATATATATATACATATATATATATATATATATATATACATACATATATATATATATATATATATATATATATATATAAAACCAGAAAAAATAACGCAAACATTCTATGACTCTCAGTTAACAGCAGATCCGTATGTGCTACTATGCTGCTACAATTGCTGCATTGAGGATTATTGTACGTTAAATGCAGTGATAATAATGGTGGCATGTCAAGAATGTTAATTGTTCTTGTAATGGTCGGAACGAAGCAAATATATAAATACGAAGACGAATGTACTTATTCACAATTAACCACACGGTCATAGCGCCAATTGCGATACAAAAAATATCCGTGATTCGTTTATACACCCTTATAATCAGGCCGAACTCATATGAATGTCTGAGCCGTAACAGATGATTGAAGAGACGAGTACGCTGATTTAATGCTTGGTAGCTGATACACCTCTGGATTGACGTACGTTCCATTAGAAAACAGGCTGCTCACACATCGAAATTCGTGCAGTTTCCATTATAGGTATGTTAAACACATCACAAGGAGTGAATTATTGATTATGGCCGAGTAGCGCAAAACTACCTCTACCGTACTATTTTTGCTATTGTCATATTGTACTGTAGAACACAGAAAGCACGCAATATTTACATAGAGAGACGGCCAAAGTCTGACAATGCATATTTGTAAATGAAACTTATAAAGTTAGCAACTCCGCAAAGTGTTCGTGACCCTGTTCGTGACCTCGCCTGGTATCATGCGACGACGTAATTAGAAAAGCAACCCCCATAGCACATAGGGCAGTTTAGGGACGGTCCTCGGGGGTATCCGTCAAGTACTTATAGCAGGTGTCACAGCACCGCTGGCCGCGCGTGACGAAAAGGCAGGGCCATAATGTCAAACTCCAACTGTTTGTGCTGATACAATCGCAGGTTCTTCGGGATAGCTCCCTGGTGGCCTTCGCCACTTTACCGTTACCAACTTGGACTAACAAGCCGCGGAAAGCATGGCTTTTTGTCGCAAGATGACACAGTGGACACAGCGATCGGTGACATATGGCACTATGCACCACCTATCCAGCTGAATAAACTACGTATATTCTTAGTCCTCAGGGATTAACACCGTCCTATGCTCTACATATGTGCGACATGTAAGTTCCATACATTTATGGCAGAATACGAATCAATAGGTGATTGCACATCTTATAGGCTCAATACAAATACAATATATATATATATATATATATACGGTGCGTAAAAGAATTCACCCGCCTCCACAAGAAAAAAATAATATATATATATGATATATATATATATTATTTTTTTCTTGTGGAGGCGGGTGAATTCTTTTACGCACCGTTGCTACAAGTGCAAGATGTCACCCCTCTCGAGCGGTGTGAAACTCGACTCAAGCAGTTTGTATGTTGGTCCGCCAATGTTTTTTTTTTTGTCCTTTAAATTTGAGGTTTTACGGAACTGCAATTTTACAATGCTCAAGTTCTCGTATATTAAAATATTTAAAATGTGTATTAGCACTAACATAATCTATTTCATACTTCAACATGTCTCACTCTATGCTAAACTAACAATTGAAGTCACTAAAGCTTATCCCGTTCACACACATGACACGTTTTCTTCAACCTATTGACAGGTAACTTGTTTTGACTAGATTGTCTACTTGTTACCAATTTTTTCACCTCACGTTTAAATAATCTGACTAAGTTGAGTACGCGAATTTCCTTGGAAAGTTCGGTCCAGATAGTCGGCAGGGTGTACGCGAGAGCATGACTCCCTTAGAGCAACTGGCCTCACAAATTCCGCTGCACGTCAAGTTGTGCGTCTAACAGCAACTCTTATGTAAAGAAATAGCATCATCTGGAATATGAACATCTTATACCCCTAATATGAATTCCCCAAATAGAGATACCGTAACAAAGGATTGGCACTAATAGCATTTTATACGCCACGAAAAGGCCCTTGACAGGCACTCCTAATTTTCGTAGACGACGAATAGATTAAACTAACGCTTAAATGGCATGTTCACTTAGCTGTGCCTCATGCAAAGTCAAGCCCAGACATTTCATAGTAGGGAAAAGTACTACTTTCGTTCCATTAAGCTTCCGCGTTTGAACCGGCGTAGCCTTTTTGGCAGGGCGAAACAACGTGAGTTTTGGTTGCATTTATTAGCAGACCGAATGTTCCAAACACGAGGACAGCACACTCCACTACTTGTATAGCCTTCTATTTCTCCAATAATGAAGCTGATGAAAACGATAAACATAAACGGTCCCAAGATTGACCCTTACGGCGTCCCGATATTTACACTTTCTAAAGGCGATTCAAAACAACCTACCTTTACTGCCTGCGGCCTCTCCGCTAGGTATGACCTAAACCAAGACACAACAGTGCCATCACAACCAAGAATTTTGAGCATATGTAAAAACGACAAATTATTTAGGTAGTTGAAAGTGGCAGAAACATCCAAAAAGACTCCGAAGCAAAGTTGATTGTTTTGGAAAAAACTCACGACCTCCTGATAGATATAGGCGAGGGCAAGTTCCGTTGAGTGTGCCTTACGAAATGTAAACTGATTCCTCGAAAAGAAACCAGTTCAACTAATTGCTCTTCGCTTCTGGATTGAATCATTTTATTAAATATTTTGGAGAGGTAATCTACTAAAGAAATTGAAAGGTAATTATTCAGTTTACTACGGTCGCCTTTATTTTTAAATAAGGGAAAAATTGTGGGCACCTTTAATCTAGCGCGAAAAGCATCAGTAGTCAGGGAGCGGACAAGCGTGACGGATGACAGCTTTAGCAATCCGTCTGGGATTGCTGCAGCCCCAACTCTCTAGGAAGCCTTAATGGAAGCTAGCCCTTTCTCTACCTCCGGCGTACTCACTGGCAAAACAGAGAATGACAAATCTCTCTTGAACCAAGTGGCCAACAGAGCTGGCTGAACGTTTTGCCTGGCTTGGAAAGCCTTTATAGTATTAGATCCTGCCGTAGCAACATTGTGGTTTAGTTCCGCAACGATATCCATTGGCCCAGTCAGAAGCCCAGAACTGACTTCTAGAGTAGTGGGAAGTTTCACCGGCTTTCTGGCTCTGCCACACGAACCGTTAATAAAATTCAAAAGTTTAAAAGTGTGACCCTGGAGTTGCCTGAAGCGCGTGAAAATGAGCTTTGGCCTTACGAAGTTCACGCTTGTAGCGCAGAAAACTACGATAATAAGCAGACTTTGATTCTACCGACAGAGCTTTTAGATGCCAACAGTAAAGTTTGTTCACGCTTTGCCACAAGCGCTGTAACTTTGCAGAAAAATATGGCTCTGGATGCTGTTTCAAACTACCCGGGCAGAAATTGCTAAAGCATCTATTGTATTCATTGGCTAGCAAGTTACTGAATGCTTCAAAAGCTTCTTCTGTGCCATCAGCGTCATACACTTTAACCAGCTTAAACGGGCAGTTCTGTCATGAAACAAACTGACCCTCTCCCGATCATGTATCCTTAGTAACTCTGAAGGAGCAGATAGGGCTTCTGTAGTCGGAGAACACCTTCCAGATCAGAACACTACCACAATATTGTGATCCAGAAATAGCTTGGTGTACCACACGACCGGGCAGAATGTTCAGGAAATCCTCGCAATTTTTAAAAGCAATATGGCCAATACGGATACCGAAAGCGGGGCGAGTCACTTGCTTGACGACATGGAAGATGCTCCTTGCTAAGAAAAATGATATATAGCTTCCTCGTCTGTATTAGCCAGCAAATTTAGATTCGAGTCACCCATTACGATACATGGGAGAGCTAAACCCATTGAAAGTACCTCTTCCAACAAACTCAGCACGATCTCCTTATGCGTGACCTGACTGGAATACATACCGATAATAAACCCTTCGAAACAGTACTTCTTTAAATACACCCGGAGAACTATAGGTTATCATCATCACTACTTTTAGCAAGCTTTGACAGTATAAGACAGTTTGAGCATATTTAGATGCCAACCCCTCCTTCCTATTTACTAGTTTCACGCCCTGAGCCAATCAAAGTGAAGATGCCATATGCGTTGTACTCGCCTGACATATATATATATATATATATATATATATATATATATATCACCTTTATTGAAAAACGGGTATTACAATAGAAGCAACGTCGTTTCGAATCTATGGACGACGTGCACTCCTCCAGGCAAATGAGTTGTTTACAACGTCCACACGAGCAACCTCGTGGGGGTGGATGGAGACGCCGCTCCGAAGATTATTTGATCTTTAACAAAATACCTAGTAATAAGATTCTGACGCGCTAGCTTTTTAAACATGCGGTAATCGGCATGGGATTGGTATTCGCTAGCAGTAGGCAATGTGATACGCTAGCGTGGTAGACAACACCGATGAGCAACTCGTTTCACAGATTTATCCTGCACGCTCTGCAAAAAGTCAACATCTTAGAATGGAATCCGTACGTGACAGCAATAAGTCCATTTTGGTACCACTAAGGTTTGATACAGCTTTAAGTACACATTATGATCCTGTATAAGGACCGCATTATGAGATTACACATTCGAGACGCGGCTTTGACAACCTCGGCCGTGTGAGGTCTAAACTTTATGTGACGATCGAAAATTACCCCAAGGTCTTTGTAGCGTGAGACTTCAGGAATGGGTTGACCATTTAGCCTATACTGAAAAGTATTTGGCATTGTCTTGAGAATGGCAGACTTGGAGGTAGATATTTGCATGCGGTTTTCCTCTGCCCATAAAGATACTGTAACAATCGCTTTCTGTAGAATAGCTATGTTGTTGTCGTTTTTTGCCTCAACATTGATTTTAACCTCAACATAGTTGTTTATTCTCTCAACATAGATCATCTGCATACATCTTATATGTAACACCAATATCTGAAAGCATAGCCCCGAGATCCTGAACAAATATTGTGTACATTAGGAAGCCTAAGCATGAGCCCTGCGGAACCGACCGCGGAGTAGCTGTACTCAACTTTGACTACAAATGTACGGTCTCCCAGGTATGATCTGCACCAATTTATGATTCTGAAGCCGATACCTAACGCTGACATCTCTATCAGAAGCAGATGATGGTCAGCGCGATCGAATGCACGTGAAAAATCAAAGTAAACAGCATGCAGAAGAATGTTGCGATTTCGGGCGAGCGCCCAATCGTGAGCTACTTCCAGTAACTGGGTACCCGTTGATCGACCCATTGTAAAACCATGTTGTGAGGTGTCCAACAGGTCTTTCGAATCACGAAACGTGTAAAGCTCAACCACAATTATTTTCTCCATTACCAAACAAGGTATTGAACGCTGAGACACAGGTCTGTAATTTTATGGCGCTGGACGAGAACCGTTTTTGTGCGTCGGAGTTATAATGAATTGCCGAAACAAACTCGGTACTTCACTGTCTTTGAAAGAACAAGTAAATATCAGTGATAGTTACACAAGTGAATGAGTGGTTCAGCCAAGCTGACAGAGAGGTCTTTGAATAAAATTGGGGGAAGGTTGTCAGGAGTCCGCGAGCACTTTCTCTTAAGGCTATTGAGATGCACTATTACCTTCTCCTTGTTAAAAATAACGTAATTTATGATAACGGTCGGGATCTGGCTAACGGTGTTGAGAATCCCATACGGCTGAACATATATGCTCTCAAAATAATCTTTCATAGCTGCCGCTCTGTCGGAGTTCCCTGTTACCGTGTGGTTGCCAACTATAAATGGAGCCACCTCAGACTGCAGTGTTAAACAGCGGCCAGCATACCGAAAAATGTCTTTGGCATTACGAATGGTTAGGTTGGCCTTCTCTAGCCGCCTTTTGCGGGTTTCGGCTCGTGCCAATTGAGTGGGTAAGGGCGAGTGTTTTAAGAGATACCATATATATATATATATATATGGTACCATATATATATATATATATATATGGTACCCCTTAAAAAAATCCGGCGCTCATCTCTGCTCTCTCCGCGATTGCTCTGTTTGTGAAAGCACAGGATCAAACGCGGAGCGTTACGGAAGGACGGGTAGAGATTCTAAAAACCCTTCATGAAGGGAACTCTGTGTGCACATGATGGCGAGCTCCTCGAGCAATTTACAATTGACATAACCGGCTTTGTAAGTACACTTTTTGTGAGCTTGTGAAAGAGCGTGTGTTATCAAGTTTGAAGGTCGAATCTAACGTTATATCTATATAAGACCCAGCTGACGCAACAGGTCAAGTGCCATTTCGAGCGGCTAAGCTTCTCCAATTGGGGTTTCGAGATGATGCACTGCGATGCCGATTTTCTGAAAAAGAAGAGGAATTATCCGGCGAAAACCATTTCCATCTGAATGGACGAAAAGTAAAGAAAACTGTCGCGTCATTCACGAAGAGCTCTTACATGTGCCATACGTGACAATCTGGTGCGGCCTATGGTTCAAATGAATCAATCAACACGATTTTTCACTCCATTAATTACACTATTAAGTAGCAAACGTAATCATAGCATGATCTTTATCGTCTTGGGTTGAACTAAGACGGAGTCGATGCGGATTCACGGTTCCAGCATGATGGTGCAACAAGCCACCCAGCTGGCAATCGCTGGCCTTTCATACTTTGCGATTTAATGCTATTTGGCATCTTTCTGTGATGTTTTCTAAGAGTAAGGTGTGCGTAAGCAATTTCACGATCAACGAACTAAAGACCAACATTAAAGTGTGCATTGATATAGTTGAGCCTGGTGCATATGGAGAAGTATTATAGTACAGAAATGGGTGTCCTGTATATAGCTTGCAAAAAAAAAAAATATATATATATATATATATATATATAGCGCTTCAAATAATCGTAAATCACAATGTGTACGTACATAAGTGGACGCGTATAGACAAGAAACGTGCAGTATCGCAAGAGCACCGCAAACTCGCAAATGAGTTTGCGATAGAACAGCCGCCGACCGCAATAGGCTCTGTGGGTTTGCATTGTCATCACATCGTAATTAATTAAGACGATACTGCTAGCGCTCATTGAATCTCGTAGGTCGTCGTCATGATTGTTGTTGACGTCATTTTGATAGAAGCCTGCGGGAGTCAGTCAGCCGCCGCGGCCCGCAGGCGTTACTGAAGTGTAGCGGCGCCGACGGGGCTTGATATAACGGCAACGCTAAACAGCTGTCTCGGATGGCAGCGCCGCTCCGTACGACAACTGCTTAGCATCTCGTCCGTCTGTCCGTCAATCTGTTATTATCCCAACACCAGATTAGGCAGGCTTTGACTGCTGCCATTGTTGTTGTTGTTGCGGTTGTTGTTGTTGTCGCGGTTGTTGTTGTCGTTATTGTAGTTGTTGTTGCGGTTGTTGTTGCAATTGTTGTTGTTGTTGTTGTTGTGGTACCGCGTTTGCCCACTTGCCTTTTAATGTAAAACGGTCTTTTTTCAGACATTAACAACATGCATGTAAAGAATGTAATAAATTCATGTTTTTGTCACCTTTTGTTTGATGGTTAAAAGTAAGTAAGAAAATATTAAATAAAATCAACATATACAAAAGTACGCACACACACACACACGGCCACGTACATGCAAAACATAAAGGAACCATTTATGGCATATGTAAATTTATTTTATATGCTTACTTTTACAAGTTTGTCGACATGGCATCTTGTGCATAGCAAACCGTAATATTTGCAAATATATACCTCGCATTAGTCATCATAACCTTTAGTCTTACAAACAACATGGTGGAATTCTTGCACATGACGCTTCTTTAGTCTGAAAATGTATGTGATTGCTCTAGTAAATAAAATTGTCTCGGGTCTATTCCAGTCATTTTTTTATAATAGGATTGTATACATTTACGGCATGCTAGTGCTTTCTATAGCTAACTTTTATGAAGCCTAAATTGCGCCACAAAGAGCGGGCTGTCCACCAACATGTTAACGAGACGATTAAGAGCCGATCTATGTGAACTAGGAACGCATTTTCAAGACGCAGAGTTTTATAGGCAGAGCGCAGTGAGAGAGCGTTCCGCTGAGTTGCCGCTGTGGAATTTGCATTCCTCTGTCTTCTCTGTGTCTGTTGTCTTCAGCCCGACCTCAGCTACATAAACGCCTAATGTTACAAGCACCCGCTGGAAGTAAAACCTTCGATGGATGTAAAGCACAAGGTTGTCGGAATGCCTTATGTTTATTTGGCTGAGCAGATCTGTAACGGGAAGTGCAAACAAGTGTGCTTGCCGGGTTATCGCCTTGTGCAAAACCATAGTTGCTTGCTTCAGTAGTGGGCGCTCGGCAAAACTGTCAACGATGACAATTTGATTTGATTGTAAGACTTTTCGATGCTGAGTCGAAGGCCGCTTGGGCGTCAACGTAGACGCTATTTACAACTTGTCGTCGGTCGCTCAAGGACCGTAGTGCCAATTTTAAGAAATACGGCGCAGACAGATACGGTGAATCGTTGTAATCGGAATCCATGCTGCTGCTGTGGCTCAAAGTCACCGTATGGCATCCACTATCTCGATGTCACACACGGGCCACACGGTTGCTATAATTGGAGCTCCTGTGGAGTTGTGTAGTGGGCGGCAAAAGAAAGCAATACAGTATATAGCGAAATATAGAATACAGCAAAACCTAGATATATAGCGCTATAGAATACGGAGAGAAATGTTTTGTTTTGAGTGGATTCATGCAGTAAAGCACTTCATCAAAATGCGATGTGGAAGCACCAATTTGCGTGAATCTAAATTCCGTCGTTTATTTGACTGGGCGTATATATATATATATATATATAATATATATATACATATATATATATATATATATATATATATATATTTATATACATATATATATATATATATATATATATATATATATTTATATACATATATATATATATATATATATATATTTATATACATATATATATATATATATATATATATATATATATAGGACAAGCAAGGACACGGACAACTGGACTCTTAACATCACGTGACACCTTTTTACCACCATTTTTATTAAGGCGAGCACTGCCGAGTGTGCAAACGTATTGTAAATGATTAATAAATCATCACAATATTTTCTATATATATATATGTATATATATATATATATATATATATATATATATATATATATATATTTATATTATATATATATATAAATTTATATATATGTATATATATATATGGTTTATCCTGCATCCGCAGCTTAGGCCGTAGGACGAGACACGCTGCTTTGAATGATACGCTAGCCCGTGCTCTAAGGTTTTCTGGCTACCCTTGTGTTCTCGAACCCGCAGGTTTGTATACAGACGACTCCCGTCGATCCTGACGGGATGACCCTAACAGCCTTTGAGGATGGGAAGATACTCGTCTGGGACGCTATCGTGACTCTTTAGCACTTTCAATGGTCAGTCATGGCGCTACCCGGGCGGGTTATGCTGTTCCGTAGGCAGACCGAAATAAGTGTCGGAAGTATGCATTGATCGAAGACTTTATGGATTTTCGACTTTTTCTTTCTTTCGACTTTCGACAAAAGAAAAAAACAGCTGTGGGGTAAACACGGTATATATATATATATATATATATATATATATATATATAGTTTCTTATATATTCGCTTAGCAATCGTAAGATCACGGGGAAATATATATATATATATATATATATATATATATATATCAAATAAAGTTTAAAGACAACATAATGCTAAAAACAGATCTACTGAAATCTGTGGCGAACGTCAATTACATGGATATGTCATAAAACGATTTAGGGTATTTTGCTCGTATTTCACACTGCAGGTCCTCGACATGCTTTGTGTTGCCCAAAAGTATCTCGGCAGTCATTCTCCGAGTAACAGACAATTCAAATAACGTATATTGCTTCCCGGACTGTCGACTCCAAAAATCACCAGACAGAGCTAAAGTTAGTTCTAGATTAGTTTTGTATCACCTACCTAGTTAGGTTAAAACCAACCATTATACTAAGATGTCGCCCTTTAAATGCCGTGTTTGCTTGGTCTAAAGTGTAAATGATTGCGTTGCAGCAAAGCTGTACAACTCGCGTTATGTATAGTTCACGTCAGACATCACACCAATGCGCAAATGGAAGGTATTAATGATAAGGGTCATGATGATGATAGTTTTTATTACTCCTGATTGCAGTTGGGTGGAACAGATGTACACTCTTTCTTGTAGTTAGTGTACATTCGCTTGTATTACGCCTATCTCAGACTGCCTACCGTAGACGCGGCGTTCGTCCAGTATATTACTAGCTATTGCTAGTCTTACCATTATGCCCCATAGCAACTTTTATGCAACTAGCACTTTCTCAAACGACCCTTGCATGGTCTACGCTAGCTGGACTCATAATTGTCATGGCCACTTGCACGGCTAACTAGGCCCATCGTCAGTAAGGTAAAAAGCACAAAATAGTGCTCTACCTATATTTACTTAAATATTTACGTGATAAGTAGGAATATATGCCCGTTTTCCCTGTTTCTGCACGCTTTGCAAGTGAACCTAGCTCACTAGAGCAGCTCTTCATATGTGGTGTGCCTGCTGTACGTAAGGTCATTGGCGTTAATGCTGAAGATCTTTTCTGCTTCCGCAGAGGTATGCAAAAGCCATCCGGTCTAATCTCTCCGGCAGCTTCAAGTCATCTCTCAAATGTAGATAAAGCAATTAGATCTTTTGATAATCGCGTCAAGCTCAAATATTGTTTTGCTAGGCTGGGCAACTGAGGACGTCTGCCCAATGGCATTTAAAAAATATTTTTACCACCGCACTCTTCGCACCCCTCACACCGCCCCACGGGGAATAAACTAGCCACGAGTAAACTCGCACCCCTCCCCGATTCTTAAAAGTATTTGCATGTGCAGTCTCCGATCGGTGAGGGGGGGGTCAACGACTGCCCTCTGCAATGCTTTCCGTGTGTGCAAATTGCCATTTCCAGTTACTCCTCTACACAAAAACGAAAACACCCAACAAGGTTAAATACTCACGACAGAACGATTTGATATTGACCGAAGTTCTAAACATAGTATGGAACAGCAAGCGCCCTTATATACGAACGTGGCTTTCGGATCAGGATTAATACTGAATTAGCTCCTGTCTACTTCGCTACTCCAATGCTCTACATTGGCTGCTGATACGGAGGGCTAGTATAATATTCACTGCAGAAAGCAGATGTGATAGTAAACACAGGTTCAGGTAACGGTTCTATTATGGGCATATGAAAAATGCTTATTCTGGAATGTGGTGGTTCTATGCACGGCAACCGTGTGACACCTGCATCGTAGCTGTCAAACCAGGACAGGTGCCAGAACACGCCATGAGCGTATGAAAAACAGCAAATAATTCGTTGTTTTTTTCGCCGTTTGATGCGGTGGAGTAAGGTCGTGTTTCGTGTTGGCTCCCGTAAAATCGGTTACTACGAGAGGCTTGACTGTGATTTTTGTAGTGATAATTGTATCATTCAGAGTTTGTATAGTGAGTGTTCGAACGGTGCATTGCATACGCCCGGAGGTACTCTGGTTACTTCTTAGAGAGTTCCTATCCCTCCGGCTCTCTGACGACTGTGTTCGATTTTGACAACTGTGTTCGATTTGGCAACGTCATCGCTAGCTGTAAGCTTGTGCCTAACTTGCGGCCGGCGGTCGATACGGCTTTGAAGCAGAACAGCCTGTGCAGTCGTCGTAGCCTAATGGTAGTGTCATCGACTGCCAGTTGTTGGGCCCCAGGTTCAACTCCCGGGAGTGGCAAATATTTGTTTGTGTTTTTTTTGGCGTTTATTTGTTCCAAGGCATTTGGACCTCTAGGACGACTGCCGGCCGAGTCCAGTGGCAATAAGCCGCCTAGTAGTTTGGATATCTCCAAGCTCAGGAGCGCAATAGTCAAAGATACATCAGTCTCCGTAGAAGCTGATGTCTCGAAGCCGGCTGAGAAGAGGGCCTGCAGCGCACCGCCTGGTGTATCACAAGTTGAACCAACAGGATGCCAGAACTT
Organism: Dermanyssus gallinae; assembly: GCA_003439945.1. Taxonomy (NCBI): domain Eukaryota; kingdom Metazoa; phylum Arthropoda; class Arachnida; order Mesostigmata; family Dermanyssidae; genus Dermanyssus; species Dermanyssus gallinae. The sequence continues at coordinate 286,225 of QVRM01004207.1, read as the reverse complement.
CGGAAATCCTAGACGGAGCTATAAAACCAGGGTGTAAGCGAAGGAAGGGTTCTTCAGTTGAGTGCGATGAACATGACGAATCATTTACGATGGTGGTGTCCAAGCGTGAGCAGAAGGTTAAATCTCGTGAGCAACGTCAGTTGGACAAGTTGAGAACGGAGGCGTCTAGCGGTCAATTCAACGCCTTTAAAGTCGTCATACGCAGAAAGACCACTGAGGATCCAGCTTCTAACGAGTTTGCTGACGGCACATTACTTCAGTTATGTAAGGCTATTCATTCTAATTGCCCTGATTGCAAGATATTAAGCAGTAAGGCCGCCATTTCTGTATGGGTCAACACAGAGGACGCGGCTAGAAAACTGACGCAGCTTTCTGCAATAGGATCGATACCCGTCACGGTAACCTGTCCAGCTCTAACGTCATTCAAGGCAAATTAAAGGCTTAAAGCCTTTACATCATAATGCCAGATAATAGTAACCCAAGCGGAACTGAGGCCGCACAAACATCTTCATTCTTGGATACCTCCAACAAGGACTACATGCCCGGTTTGCAAAGGTGTCTTCCCGAAAAGGGGTCTTGCCAGACACATATCAGCCAGGCATGCTGACTCCGCCAACAGGCCGTTCACAGCCTATCGGGCCTCGACGGAAGAAATTGATATAGACACTCTACTCGTCGACATTCAGGCAAACATGCGCCAAGCCAAACTGCTACGCATTTTACCAAAATCTGTAAGGCCTACTGTTGCAGAGGAACTTACTAACGTCTTCTCAAACGTCGCCAAGGACAACGACTTCTCCGCCTGGTACTCTTTGTTCTCCTTTGCTCCGGTCGTGCTGCGACTTCCTCGAGCGGAAAAGGACGCCCGGTCCCTGTCTGTCGTGATTAGGAAGAACTTACGCGAATTTTCAGCGGGAAAAAGGCTTAGGGACCTGACGCACGAGGCTTACCTCGACGACAACCTCTGCAGACGGGTGAGAGTCAAGCTGTCGGAAGGCGATATCTCAGGTGCAGCCTAGATTGGTGAGCTCCGAGGATATTCTAGCTCCAGTGAACGAAAATACGGAAGCACTTCGCTCCAAACACCCACAGGCTCCTCGGGATCTAACCATGCCCACACGCCCGGCGGTTACACTGCCATCTTCAACCTCGCGCGACGAGATACTGAACGCCATGAAGACTTTCAGTCGGAGTTCAGCTGCCGGCCTGGATTTTATGAGACCCCGTCTACTTCAGGACCTGCTGTCTGGTGCACTGGGCAGCACGGCTGAGCGATTAGCTGACGCCATTGCCAAAGTAGTTGATGTGCTCAGATGGGGCTCGCCCCCTTCCTGTTTTATGCCACTTATCTTCGGAGCACGGATGTTTGCACTAAAGAAAAAAGATGGATCATTACGCCCTATCGCCTGTTCCTCGGTCGTTCGCCGATTGGCAGCCAAAAATCAGCTGTCAAGATAATAAGGATGCTGTTTTAGCAGCTCTTGGCGATCACCAGCTAGGATTCGCTATCCCTGGCGGTACAGAGGTAGCAGTACACTGTGCCCGTACATTTCTGCAATCGCGCAAAGTACCGACGGTGATGGTCAAACTAGATTTCCGAAACGCTTTTAATAGCGTTCGACGAGACCATCTACTCCAATCCGTCAAGTCGTGGGTTCCCTTACTGTTTCACCAGACGAATCTGGCTTACGGTCAGTCATCACATCTGGTCATGCCCCATAACACGATGCTATCGCAAACAGGTCTTCAGCAGGGCGATCCCCTAGGTCCTCCACTTTTCTGTCTTTGTATCAAGGATATGGTGGATACACTGCGATCTCCTCTTAATGCCTGGTACTTGGATGACGGCGTTCTAGGCGGAGACCTCCCGACAGTACTAGACGATATTCGAAAAGTCATTGACTTTGGTGTGAACCCGGGCAAATGTGAAGTCTATGTTACGGATCATAACGGAATTGAACCATTAGATTTAACGGACCTCTTTAGCCTACTCCCTGGATGCCGCGTTGTTGACAAGGCTGACCTGGAGCTGTTAGGTGTGCCTTTGCTGCCGGATGGGGTACCAAATGCACTAGCCGCCCGGAAAGACAAACTGAACTTCGCCACAGGCAGACTATCCCAATTGGGGGCCCACTGCGGTCTGTTTCTCCTTAGATCTTGCTTTTCAGCCACGAAGTTAACACACCTAGTTAGAGGTTGCAATTTATCCTCATCGCCTGAACTTTTACAGCCTTCTAATGATCTTAGCTTGGACACTTTAGAGGAGATACTAAATCTTCAGCTTACTGCTGTGGCAAGGGATCAGGTAATGCTTCCGATCTCTCTAGGCGGCTTAGGTATGCCGGACGCGGTCATGATGGCTGTACCCGCGATCGTGTCATCATTGACTCAGGCTTCGGAGAGGGTTAGGGCTTTATTGGATAAGGATGGATGGGAAGCTTATAACGCTGAGCTACAAAAGCTGACCGACAGATTGTTGTCTTTGTTTGACTCCCCTCCCGATGAAAGAACTAAACAGAGCAGTTGGACAGACCCTCTGCAAGAAAAGCGATTAACAAGCCTGATCGATAGAGCCCCCACCGTGGCTGACAAAGCCAGACTTTGAGCCGTTAGTAGTCAAGGAGCTGGAGCCTGGTTACATGCCCTACCCTGTCCACGAATAGGGACGCTTTTGGATGATGAGACGACGCGCATCAGCACAGGATTGCGTCTTGGTGTCGACCTAGTTGTCCCTCACCGATGTCGTTGTGGCTACCTTGTAGACGCTTTGGCGCATCATGGCTTATCATGCGCCTTCAAGTGCAGGCCGAAGAGCACGCCACTCGGCATTGAATGACACTTTCAGTCGAGCACTAAGATCTGCTGGCTTTCCGTGCGTACTAGAACCTCCGGGTCTATCCAGAGATGACGGAAAAAGGCCTGACGGTCTTACTCTAACCCCCTTTGAGCGTGGTCGCATGCTTGTTTGAGACGCAACTGTAACCGACTCATTAGCCCCTTCGATGGTCGGTGCAGGTGCGGACCAGGCAGGTCATGCGTCTAGGTTAGCAGAGGCTAACAAATGTAGAAAATACTCAGGCGTTAGTTATCCGCACCAATTTTGTCCGTTGGCCTTTGAAACAATGGGAGGACCAGGCCCGCTTACATTGAAGTTGATTCAGCGCGTCGGTAGAAGCCTTAACCTCTCCACGGGAGACTCAAAAGCATCGGAATTGTTGCGTCAGAGGCTGTCGCTTGACATCCAACGAGGAAACGCAGCATTCTGTTCGGGGCACATTGTTGAACTGGGCTAATCCCGGGTTAGATAACCCGTAACCACACGTTAACGCGGAGACAATTGTTCACTCCAAAGTGCTAACATAAAAAGTAATTTAATAAATGTATACTACCATAAAAAAAAAATCGTTTCTGGCTATACTGAAAAGCACTACATGCATAAGGACGTAGTGGAGTAACAATGGAAAATAACATGAAAAATTAAAAACAGTTTAATTCACGCGTCTATACAAAACAATGGTTACTGAACAGGAGTCTTAGCTAGCTAAATGCTGGGCAGGAGTCTTAGTGGGGATCGATATGTCGCAGAGAAACTCCGTCTTTTCCAGTCGCATAATCGATTGGCCGATATTGATATTGTCTGTGTACACGAAGATAAATTTTGCTTGTACAAGAAGTGCGTGTTACCGCAACGTACCGTTCCTCTTAGTCGCACTGTGAGTCAATAATCCTTATATATAGTATCATCCATCTTCTACCGCTGCTACACCAGGCATGGCAACCAGGCACGCAAGATTATTATTTGTCAACCGATGCCCGAACGGTCGGAACGTAATGCCGGATTTATAGACAGAAGAATGTCCATCGTTTCGACCGTAGCCCTCGACGCTTCTAGGTAACGACAACTTGCCCAAGTAGAAAATGAACTAGTAGGCTACTGGGTTAGCTGCTCTGTGTCTATGTGACCATATGACAGAATGAGTATATATAATATCATAGCCGATTGATCAAGTGTTAAACCTAAGGACCATATAATCAATAGATGAAATGGTAGCCGTTCTCGTGGTGGTTGTTGTTAGGCGCACTTAATGAGAAACTATTGGCTGACTGAGTTATGATCGTCACATTGGTGATCTATCGTATCACCGAAGTGTAATTATAAATGTCAGTCCATTCAATCAGCAGTGCTGAAAGCAACTACTAGTAATAATAATAACAATTATAATAATAATAATAACAATAGAAGCTATCGTCGACATCAGTATAGTTATCGTTGTAATAACAATCGCTTTTAGCGCCTGGCGGCTGGCGCAAGGAAGCCGCTCATGCCCGCTGCACAACACACACTGTTTAAAACACAAGATAATTTTCTTTTTGAGAGTGCAAAGCTTAAAAATCGAATTAATCATGCCAATATTAAATCGCCACTCGGCAATGACTTGCCCGTCTGCCTTACAGCCGTTGAACCCCCATATGATCTGGCCGATCATATATGGGAACTGCTGTCGCGGCCGCTTAATCGAATAGGTGACAACGTTAGCGTCAATGACCCTCAAAGTTTGGACGAGACTCGATATGAAATTAACCCCTTTATGCGTAGGCAGTGTTAATAAGCAATGCCTTATAGAACTAAGGCGCTTATCTGCTTGATAATTATACATTAAATTTCTTATAATTTTACTTTGATCTGCTTATCTTAATGATATTTCCTTGAAAGGTTAACTATATATATATAGTCCGTTGCAAAAAATTAGCAATTCATGTTTTTTGGTGATCATTTCGGCTTGATTTATTTGAACGTTTTGAAATTTTAAGGACGTGATGTACATGACGAAACACGAGCAGATTTACGCAAATGGTCGACAAGATGATCATTCGTCGGACCTCAAGGAAGCTGTCCAGCAAGCATGGACTGATATTCCACTTTCGTACTTACAACAGCTCATTAACTCCATGAAAGACCGAGTTTACGATTTGATTCAGAAGAAGGGACGAACAACCCATTTCTAGAATAGAATATGTAGCATCAACTAAGTCATACAGCCCTGCTAAGAATCGAATACGCCGTAAGGCGTTATTGTTGCTAATATTTTGCAACACTATTTTTTCTTACTTTTTTATTTTTGTTGTATGAACGGATTGTGAGATTGCAACGAAATTAACACCATACTTGTGTTTCGTCATGTACATAATTTTACCAGCTCTTAAAATCTCAAGCCATTCAAATAAATCAAACTGAAATTATCACCAAAAAACATGAGTTGCTAATTTTTTGCAACGCACTTTATATATATATATATATATATATATATATATATATATATATATATAGCGTATTCTAGAAATAATGCGCCAAATTTTGAGGTTTGGCACAACTTGGGAAGAAAATCATTTGTCTATGAATAAAGAAGCGAAAATCTATTCTTTTAGAATGAGAGATAAATTGCCAAGAATGGTTGTATCCAGCTTTTTATCCTGACATATTTTCCCAAATCTGTGATTACGAGAGCCCCGTAAACTATCGAGAAACCACTCATACCTGCGTGTTCGAAAAAAATGTTTGCATCTGATCAATTGACCTCGACGTTAGCTCAAAATAGAAAAAAGTATTGTATTGAAAATCATTTTTAGGAAACAAAACTATGCAATTCTGATCATTTGAGTTTTATGATCAATAATTCATATTTTGCTCTATGCTCATATTGCCTACAACGTCCAAACAAAATCACATCTTACAACGATTATTTTGATGGTGATCATGATAATTGTGTTACCAGCTGTGGTTGAGAAGTAACACAGATTTTGTGACATCATGCACAGACGCTAGCATTTTAACTTGCTTTATCAAATTATTCACTCGTGTGTTTTCTTGCAGCTCACCAAACTGTTATTTAATTACAAAAAATGCTCGAAAAAGCCTCCTCCTGCCATTGCATACATTCGGTAGCAGTTGCAGAGGTTTCTCTGGATGCGTTTAAATAATCCAATCCTGGCAATGTTTCGCTTAAAATGTGCGGTACGCTTCTTTGCTCAATATGTCGGGAGGTATGTGAGGACCTGTAATGCGTTTATTCACCATGCCAGATGTTTGCGGAGAAGCAAACCTAATTTGCATGCGCGTAGGTCTCTGTAAGGCAAGTTAAAAACCTATGCTGACCCAAAAATTGATCAGCTCAAATCGGCTGGGGCATACGCTAAGTCCCACATCTCGACGAAATGTCGACAATCGATCTTGTTCGGAGCATCAAATCGCTTCCGAACAAGACCAGTAAGTATGAAGGAACACATGTTTGATACCCCATATATAATACCTTCGCCTACGCCCGAATCCCTGCTGCCGACGCGTTCAGGCTGCTCAGGAATACAGACATTGATGTCGTTTATCGCGTCTGTAAAAGGCAAATCCACGCGCCACATGTTCCGCATGTTCCTCAGTTACGCAGTCTGTAAAAAAACTTAATAAACACACTACCTCATAGCCCCGGGGCATGGAGAAAGAACATTTGCTCCGGTTTCGCGGCATCGCTTTCGCACCCCGTCCCATAGCACCGACAAAGAGCTCTTATGAAAAGGCAATCTCCGGTAACTGGTTCCCTTAGCGACATAACGACCGCGGGTCGCGTGTTCGACAAACGAATATACTTGGCCATTCGGCGGAGTAGAGCGTGGGTGAATGAAGCGCTGGACTCTCACCGTCACTGCTATTGTTCTTGCGCTACTGTCGCCTCCGCAAGCGTCGACGGCTTTTCAACGTACGTTTGCGCCCCCTTCTACTCGCGCGGCCCGTTTTGACAAAGTCGTTAGTTGCATCGTCATCGTCGTCGTCGTAGTCGCGCAAAATTGCATACGCCAGGTTAGAAACCATCGACTCTCGTGTTGGCGGCTCTTGATGACATGCTAAAGCGCCGCTTATCGACGGTACGACACGAGGACATCCATCAAGCAGGCTTGACAGCATCCCAGATGTGAACACACATCAACAGTGGCGATCGGCTCATGCCACGACAGCTTGGCTTGGACAACTCACTCCACTCGATAACGACAACGTTGACGCAAGTCTGTGACGACGAGCGGGCCACCCCCGATCACCTCTTGTTATTTTGACATGGGTCGTGGGGGTGCATGCCGCAATGGACGCAGCTCACGTAGGGGTCATAACGGTGTAAGCATCAGACTTTTCAATGACTCGCAGCAGGCTAAAAGAAGCGCCTGTGCGTCACTAACTTTGCCGTGAATGGAAGGTAGCAAAGTTTCGAGATCACGTACCCCATGGCTACCCACCAGGTATTTGAGTGTACAGCCAGTCCCAGTACCGTGGCGCGGAACCAGTAGTGTTTCAATACTTGCAATACAGCGCAAACGTGAGCTTAAAATCTGGTGTTTAAGAACCCGCTTACACATATTTTTCTTCTCTACCAGTGGTTGTGAAGAGGTCTGATTAGGCAATTAATTATAAAGCTTATGGATATTGTCGATTAGACATCCCAGTAGTACTGAGAAGCAGGTAGCGGTTGATGTTTTTGCGCGGCTGCGTCGATGACGCCTTCAGACTGAGACGATTTATCGCCCGGCACGAGATACATTTCGCGAGCACAGCAGCAACAGTCGCCCTTGCCGAAGATGGCCGACACATGATGCATTCGATATTGGTATACAACTACTATACGCTTGCAGTGCATAATAGCTAGCCCTAAATGCGAAGATATGCGGTACTCTGAACCACCCGTCGTTAGGACCTGATCGCATCAGTTAGAAGGACAATGCAAAGCGCTTCAGGCACCCAGCACACAGACAAGTTACACCTAGCTGCTGGTTAACAATACCGCCAATAGGGCTATTTTCAAATCGGCTAGAACACAGATTAAAAAACTAGTAATAGCAGAGCCGCCTCAAAATATTTCAATCTCAAATAACTCCAGTCTGTTAGTGTCTTCTTCTCACCTACATGCTAGTTCTGCTTGGCATATCGTACACACCTTGCATCTCAAGTGTATACTCAAGCCAGTTGTTATCGCGTCAGAGCCAAGCGTGATGTTTTCGATGAAACGCGATGTGGCAACTTCTATCTGCGAAACTCTACGGAGTCACCAAGCGACACCGTTTTGAGAGTTCGTGTGTATCTCGTCGGAGAACATATGCCCGCAAACTGTTTGACATGTACCACTTTTAGGCGTCAAACAGCTTTTGTCAACTTTGACTTGTGCGACCGTATTAACTAATAGTGTTCATTGCTGCGAAAGATACTGTTATTTTTCCTGTGGTACAATAACATTTATAATGAAAGGGTATGACATAATTAGTTTACTCAAACATTCTGGGGTTAATGAATTGTCGTGCTGTCAAAGCTAACAATCTAGCAATACACTATTATATGTTTGGGCTGCTAGTTAAGTGGTTTCATAATCTGGAGGAGATAAGTTCAGTAACGAAAACGCGATGGCGATGGGAGCATTTAAGCGACACCGTATGGTACAGACATATCTGGCCGATTACAGGCGTCTAACATGCTTTTGTCAAAGCGCACAAATATTACATACATCTATGTATATGCCTAAATCCTTAAGTGCCGATTTCATAATTTGTAGGAGAAATATAGGGTGTTCGCAAAATTGTCTGGGATGTTTAAAATAACACATAAATGAGAGTGCTCTAAAGATTTTAGTAATTATTGTTTCTATTTTTATTCAGATGTAATGATATTTCTTATGAAATATATGCGGTTAGGTGGTGACCTTTTCTGCTTTTTACTAGCTGTATACGGACAGCCAAAGGCAAGGTTACACGTTTGGGACATAAATTCATAAAGATAGAAATAGGAATCGTCAGAAAAATAGTTCTCATATTAATAATAATAATAATAAGATCTGCCGCACGTAGCCTTTTTTCAACCGACTCATTTGAGCCACTCAACAGCCACACAGAGCAGGAATTGAGAGACAAGCATCCTCGTCCTACGGATTCAGTTAGAGAGCGCTTAAACAATTTTCAAGCACCAGTACCAGCGCAAGCATGCCTCATACCAGAAAAACTTATTACTGACGCCGCCTGGTCTTTTTCCCTAGCATCAGGCCCAGGATTAGACGGTTTACGTCCTCGGCATCTGCTCGGTATGCTCGATAGCACAGTACCGTCATCTGGGAGGCTGGTGGCAGAACTTCGTTCTCTTGCTAGTTCAGCCTTGGGTGGTAATTTGCCACATTTCTGCATTCCCATCTTCTACGGGGCCAATCTGACAGCGCTAAAGAAAAAAGACGGCTCTATTAGACCTATAGCATGCGGCCTTACAATCAGGAGGCTTGTCGCTAAAGTAGCCATTGCCATTACAAGGACAACAATTGTGACAGCAATTTCACCAAGTCAGATAGGCGTTGCAGTGAAAGGCGGTGCAGAAGCGGCAGTCCACGCAGTACGAGCATTTGTTGAAGCAGAAGGTCCAGTACGGGTCCTAGTTAAATTGGATTTTCGTAACGCCTTCAACACTATACGACGCGATGTAGTGCTTGATGAGGTAAGACTCAAAGTGCCGCAACTTTTGCCGCTAGCTTGGCAAAGCTACAAGGAACCGACTCTGCTGTCCTGGGATGAAAAGCACCACTATTATCATCTAGTGGAGTGCAACAAGGCGATCCGCTTGGACCTGCTTTATTCAGCCTCGGGGTATCCAGTTTAGTGGCACGCATGAAGAGCCCTCTTAACGTTTGGTACCTAGATGACGCTACGATTGGAGGCCCACTTGATCTGGTTGTGGGTGATATTATCAACGTACTGAATTTTGCAGAAGAGGGAGGCCTTAGCCTCAATGCCTCTAAGTGTGAAGTCATTACGTTGGGAGGTAATGCCCAAGAACAGGATGAAATTTTTAAGACGGTTTCGAATGTCTTGCCAGAATCTAGGCGCGTTGACTTAGGCGAGCTGGAGCTTCTGGGGGCCCCAATAAGCTTACGATCGATTTCAAAGACCCTTAAAGAAAAGTGCACTGGACTGAAGCAAATTCGCTCTCGCTTAACGGCGATGCATTCGCAAGCAGCTCTGTGTATCTGGAGATACAGCTTGGGCTCGCCAAAGCTTAACTATACTCTGCGCACTTCACCAGCTATTAAATGTCACGAAGATCTTCAAGCTTACGACGATACCGCAAGAAGCATTTTAGGTGAAGTATTAAACGTCGACCTGCATGATGACACTTGGAAAAGAGCAACCCTTCCAATTGCCGAAGGAGGACTTGGTATTAGATCAGCGGCGGAGCTGGCTCACATGTGCTATGCCGCGTCTCTATTGGAATTTGGTAAACTTGCAAAAACGTTGGTCGAACCAGACATCCGCCAAGGAATCACAAGAGCCAAAGACGCTGCAGAGCTAATAGCTAGACAAACAATTGGACCAGGCCCCTGGCAAGAACGTCCCACAAAGCATACATTGGACTCCTACAGATGCAGCGCTGCAGTTAGAGAGCTGTTAGACAGCCTCCAATCTCCAGTGGAAAAAGCTGTCTTTCTGGCAGCACGGGACACATTTAGTGAAGGCTTTCTAAAGTGTCTCCCTTCCCCGCAGCTGGGTACCATGCTGGACAACACCTCATTCCGCATGGTAACAGCTCTTCGAATAGGTGCCCCGGTTTGCAACCCCTACAGTTGCCGCGCATGTGGTACCACAGTAACTGAGGATGGACTCCACCCTCTTAGCTGCATCAAAAGCCATGGTAGAGTTTCTAGACACGCTGAAATCAATGCAATTATAAGAAGAGCCTTACGCAAAGCTGGTATACCAAGCACGCTCGAGCCCAGATTAGGACTTCATGACGACAAAAGACCTGACGGTGTAACAGTCCCGCTATGGGCTAACGGCAGATGCTTGGTATGGGATGCTACAGTGTCCTGTACAGTGGCTCCCTCGTATATACGCCACAGTTCACTAGAAGCGGGATGGGTTGCCGAGCGCGCAGATAATGGGAAAAAACGCAAGTACCAAGAACTGGAGACAAGTTATATCGTAGTGCCAATATCGATGGAAACAATGGGCCCGGTAAGCAAGGGAACCAAGAGATTCATCAGTGAGCTGGGCCAACGGATTACAGATCTCACAGGGAATCGGCGCGAAGGCGAGTTTCTACGGCAACTGCTGTCACTTGCTGTGTGCCGAGGAAACGCCGGCTGTATTGTCGGTTCCATGGAATAATATTTAGGAGTTAGGAGAAGACAAGGAGTACACGTTCACACCTCACAATTGTAACATTTAAATAATAATAATAATAATAATGGGCATCACGCTGCACTATCCATAATGTACAGTTGGCGAAGTTTACCAGCTCCTAATAACTCTTAAGCTTGATTTCTTGCATCAGCTAAATTTTTCATGGATATATCGCTAGATCCGACCTCAATACACGTCATATTGAGGTTGCTGTCCCAGCTGTTGGACACGTCTTCAAAGCGATGTTTTCAGACATTGTTCTAAACTGTCGGCTACAACGGCGACATTTTTAGCCGAACAAGTGCTTCGTGCTTTTCCGCGACTCTGCACATCACGCACAGAACCTGTCCTATAAAACTTTTGTACAAGTTCGCGAATGGTGTTCTCATAAAGCCAGTTATATTGATCGTAAATTGCACATATGGCTCGCTAGCATGTCCGTACAGTGTTTCCCTTTTCAAAGATGCCACAGATTCTTTAGACACCTTATATATAAGTCGAAAAATATATAGAATTTTCCTTAGAGGATAAACGTGAAAAAGCGATTCAATGTGTTCACTTTTAGTTGTTGCTCTGTTTAGTGTTCTGTCTAAAACGAAAAATTATCCAGTGCGTTGCGCCTTTGCGGCTCTCTCCGGATCCTCGTAAGCAAATCAAACAAACTGAATATCATAAAATAGCTATATATACCAATAGATTTTGTCTGCAACTTCTTTAGCACTTCCGGTGGTCAAATGTTCTTGCACAATATATATATATATATATATATATATATATATATATATATATATATATATATATATATATACAGGGTGTTCCTATTTGTGTGTCCAAAACGCTAGGGTATGGTCAAACTCGGTGAGAAAATCATTTTTGCCAATGGGTGGAAGCCGGGAAAACGTTTTGTTTAGGAGTGAGGATGAAATTTATAGAAGCAGTTATTCTGTCTTTTTTTCTCCTACATAGTTGTGCAAAATCTACCTTTGCGGCAGAACCAGTCAGCGCACAAAGGAACCGATCATACCGGCGTGTTTGGCGGAAAATTAAAAACTGCACAATAAAGTATACATTACTAGCTTGCGTAGCAAAAAGCGAATAGCCAGATTAAGGAAAGTCATAAAAAGTCAAAATGTTACGTTAACGCTTGTTTGTGCAACATCGTAATTTTTTCCATTACGACCAAAAATGCACGTCCAAAAGACTACTCTCAGGCAATAGCAGATTTAATGCCCACTACATTCGTACCAAAGTGATGGTGCTGCGTTACGTAGTTGCCAAGTGACTAAGTTTTTTCGACAGTCATAGTTGTTATGTTTCACGTTGAAGTTTTCACGTCCAGAACCGTAGCATTTTGCCAAGACGTTTCCGCCCCCTCTTTCCATTAGAAAAAAATATTCTCTTGCTGAGTTCTACCAAACCTCAAAATATGTACCTAACTTTCTCATACACCCTATGCAAGTTTGCATGCCTTCGCTTTCGATATGACTGTCGAAAAAGCTTAGTTACTTGGCAACTACGTAACGCAGCACCATCACTTTGGTACGAATGTAGTAGGCATTAAATCTGCTATTGTCTGAGAGTACCTTTGTGCGCTGACTGGTTCTCCCGCAAACGTAGATTTTGCACAACTATGTAGGAGAAAAAAGACAGAATAACTGCTTTTATAAATTTCATCCTCACTCCTAAACAAAACGTTTTCCCCGCTTCCACCCATTGGCAAAAATGATTTTCTCACCGAGTTTGACCATACCCTAGCGTTTTGGACACACAAATAGGAACACCCTGTATATATACATATATATATATATATATATATATATATATATATATGCGTCAAGGCATTTGGAAAAGCTCTTCGCTATCTGCTGGTTGAAGCATTCCAACGAGCAGACGTGAGTGGCTCTCTCTTGAGTGTAATAGCAAGTTTATTTAATGAAGACACCTTGTTGGTAGACGAAGAGCATGGTGTATTAGAAATTAAGCAAAATGTGGGAACTTTACAAGGAGATCCGCTAAGCTGTGTCTCGTTTACACTTCCCCTTGTTGACCTTGTCGGTTACGTCCGACACAAGTACCAAAAAGCCTTAGTGGTGATTCATGCAGATGGTATTGTGGTCGCTCATCCCGACCTAGGTGTCATCAAGCGCATTATCCTATGATAGAGGCGTTCTTTGTCTAGAAGGGATTTGGGATAAACACCAGAAAGATCAAAGCCATAAAATTCAGGCGTGGAGGCCGATTGGCTGCCAAAGGCGTTATACGTTTCTGCGGCCAACCATTGGAACTTGTTAGCTTTTTTCAGTATCTTAGCCTCCCGGTTCATAACACGGGAACGACGTTCACAGCCCATATAAACGAAACAGTACGAAAGGTACTTGCCTTGCCTTAAAGGGAAGTAGGCAATGTTCGAAGACTGTCCGTTTTCTCAGCAGTGAGGCTCTTCATGCTTAAGATTGTTCCGAGGCTGATGTATGGTCATGATAGTGTGTGTGTGGAACCACCTTACGCTGGCGAATTTTAACTAGAAATTTTAATAGGTGTTATTCATTATATATGAAGCGGGTGCTTTGCTTCCCTATCCAAGCAAGAGACCGCTTTGTGTATGTTATGCCAGGCTGTCCACCGGCTACCGAAACAATCCGACTAAGGCTGAAAATGCCGCGTACAGTACCTTACGAATGTTTTATTTCGGAGTGAAAAGCTAAAGTCGAACAGGCCAAACGGGGGTTCGGTGGTTTGAACGCTTTCAATGCTTCGCAATTTTGGTCTGGTCCTGCATGTGACAGTCGTCACGTATACAACAGGTACACAGTACATGGTTATCACAACCTGGTATGTCCAAACACAGTTTGCCACAAGGAGTATGAGTTGTGCACCTGCCGGTTCTGCCTGCAGAGAAATATAAGTATTATGCAGTGGAATGGACAGAAAAAAACTTTGCACCACTTCTCTTAACGGAAGCGTAAAGAAGATAAAGCTTCATGAAGAAACCTTTGAACTATATATTATACTCACATTGAGTGAAATATATATATATATATATATATAGCCGCAAATTATATGCAAAGTTTCCTAACGTCTAGCCTGCCGGGGTATATGTGGCCATTTAGCGCCTACCTTTCATGCGCTGACATATAATAGTCGGATGCACTTACACTTATATATATATATATAAAGTTTGTGGTTTGACATCGTACCTTGTTATATTCTCGAGTTGAGTCCGCGAATACGAACTGCTTTCGCACATATCCAGCTCCTAATACGAGGGCACGAGTAACTGTTTATCATATATCGCGAGACACGCACAATAAATACACCACACAGACACGGCGTTATCCGTCAAAACCAGAGAATTAAGTAGCCACTCCGGCGCTACTTTATAAATCGTTGGGTGTTATTTAGCGATTTACGCACCCATCGACCTACAAGAAGGTCCAGTCCAATCCAACAAACTGCATGCTGCGTCGTCGTCTTTTCATCACCACAGTATAAAGTGCGCGACTTCACTTATCGAGCATTTTGGGCTAATGGGGCACTTCGCTGAGCAGACGAGCTTACTCCATCAACGCCAACCAATCGTCGTGCGGTTGCAGCATACCGCACCAGAGCTGCAAGTAGTGTAGTGCCTATTTATGCACATACAGCCTAGAAAATACAGACATCCTGTGAAGCACAGCTGTCGGCCCCACTGGCGGTATGTGAAGATAACGAGAGAAGTAAGTTTAAGCCGCAAAAGTTGTCCTTAGTTTTTTGGTCGTCTCTCGGTCTTCTGTTGCCGTCTATACCTAGTTTGCACATCTGCTTCTCAGCGTTCCGTTTCGTTTGCTGCCGTCCATTGCCCAGGCTGCTTGATGTGTTTGTCCTGTCTCTGGCACAGTTACTCCGATCATACTGTAATCGGCTAGCGAGCTACGAGCCTCGACGAGGCTAGTTTTATTGATAACAGTAGCAATAACACGCGGCAGTGGCACTAAGGCAGTGTTTCGTAAACTGTCCGTAGAGAGGTGATCGCAAATACATAAAGGCTAGATATGCGCACAGGGGTGCACTGACATCTAGACACACACATTAACGCACACACATAACGAACGCTGGCACATGCAAGATTGCGCGCCGCCGCCGCTCCTCCGAGAAACGCTAGCCCCGTTGAGTGGACGAATTACCCCTCGTCAATCGCCGCTCCGCACGCGCATGTGCATTTCGAGAGCGCTGAACGAAGAGTCGCTCAGTCTCCAAGGTCTCCCCTAAAGGCGTGTTGCGCATATTCATTGCAACCCCCCACCACCACCACCACGAGACCAACGAACATCACCATCAGCCTACGATCACCAACCACTATGTACCACGTACGTCCACAAAAATCCACCAAGACGCACACCAGACGCACAGAGACGATTTGGCAATACAGGCTTCCCGCCGCTGCTGCTGTTGCTGCTGATTCGTCGGATATACACATTCACACTTGCGTTTGAAACATCATGTTCATCCCCCCGTTAAATGAATTAATTACGAGCAGTTTTATCCCATCCGCACACAGGTCAATATATATATATATTAATGTGTGTGTGTATATATATAATCATGACAGTCAGGCTGTAAACACCAGTTGGATGGTTACAAACACAAACCTAATTCATTTATACGATATGGTGTTGAAAGCGACGTTATCGACGATGTAAGTCACCTATCGAGCTAGCTAGTGTAGCAATAAAACGGTGTGGTGTTGTTGTTTCCGTTGGCTCAGCGTTCAACGCAGTCGACACATCATTGGCGAAGAAAGTGGTTGAGTAGTTCTTGTTGTTGTTGTTGTTGTTGCTGTTGCTAATTGTGGCTGTTACTGTTCTAGTTGACTGATCCTCTTCCGTGTCGAGCTGGAGGGGCAGAGCTTTCCGGACGGCCGCTATCGTTTTGTCTAGAGAACCTGTTGGTGTTGGACGTTGAAGGTGCAAGACACACGTTGGCGCTGTTGTAGCGCGCACTGTTTCTTTCTCTCTCTCTCTCTCTTGATTTCTCTGTCTCTCGGTCTTTCTCTTGCACTCTGTCGTGTGGGCCGTTCGTGGGTCGCAGGACCACTCTGAACGATGGCCCGCTCAAAGCACGTGGTAAGCGCTGCTCGAATAGGAGAGGCGCACCGTAGCCGGGGAGAGGGCCTGAGCCAACGTCACAGGGCCGAGGCCGTTCGTCCCATTGCAACGATTCTCAGTGGTGGTGGAGGTGGAGGTGGCAGTGGCGGTGCTGCTGCTGTGGTCGCCACTGCCACCGCCACTGCCGCCGCCACAGCTATACCCTCTCTCAACGAGTGGCCGTCGGTTAAAAGGACGCCCAGAACACAGCGATAGGACAGAAGGGAAAAATAGTACGAAGCAACAAGCAACTTCCGCACATCTCGAGTAGCACGCGCCGCGCATCTCTCGCATATTGCATGATCATAACGCTAATAGAGGACCACTATTACCACTGCTACCTTTTTTCCGGCTATTTTCCTGTCAATTAGCGTTACTCGACTGCAGTCCAGCATCCAGTGCTAGACCAGCACTGATGCCTGCACAGTGTACAGTCATATGTAAAAAATGTTTTAGTTTATCATCTACGTTGCGAGAAACGTTAAGGAATGTTGCCACCCAACAAAAGGGACGGCAGTTGGATATATTCATATATATATATATATATATATATATATATATATATATATATAAAATAATCCGTTCGGTCTGCGACACAAAAATGTAATGCAAAATTATTTCATTAGCATCTACTGAACTTTTTCAACCAATGTGGAGTTCAAGTCAAGGCGTCCTAAGTCAATAGAAGACTAGAAACTAGTCTAATTTAAGCTTCTGGACAAGTTGCTAAATAAAAACAGGCGTAGCACGCCTCTATTTAATCTACTTGTTAAGTCAGTTATATTCACACGACATACTAATCAAATAGCCATCACATACGTTTCTCCACGGACCGACAAAGTCTTAGACTGATTGCAGGAGAAACTGAAAACTGGCAAACTATTAACGCTTTGCGCCAGCGCGAATACCCTTGTACGGAGGCAGAGGACAAGCCGTGAAGCTTTGACCATTACAACCATTCCAACGCAGTGTCGGGAGCGTGGTCCATTCATTCATTACTTGGGTTGATAGAAAACATTTTAAGTGCATGAAACCGCTGTATTCATAATTGTCGTTGATTGTACCAACAGTACAATTAAATAATAACAGCAGCAATAAAAACCAACTTCTCTTATATGTGTCCTTTCCTAGCGGCTTTGTTTTAGTTGTTGACCACGGAATTTATTATATAAGCTGCATTTATATACGCTGTGTGCTCGCTCACCGTTGGGCCAGCGTGCTAACTTGAATAGACTTCGAACTGCACTGTGACGCTGGGGGCAGAAATCCTTAGTTCATCTGTAGTTCAGTTACCTCGGAGTAGTGGCGAGTCTCTGGGAAACAGAATGGTCACTCATCGCTGTGGGGTTGAAAGTCTATCGAATTTCCAACCGAAGTCGATCGAATTTCCGACGACGGTAATCCTCCGCGTCCTGCCTGGACAGTCTCCCGCCGCATGATGAAACGGGTCGTTGATTGCTATAGCCGTTTTTAACGTGTGACTGACCAACTTGGGATTCGGGACGAAATATATATATATATATATATATATATATATATATATATATATATATATGTTATTAATTATTAAGGACATTCTTTTCATGACGCTCAACTGTTTCGATGCGACTCCTGGCATTCAGGTGAACATGATCTGATAGGGCGCAAACATTTAACTGTACGCGGTCACTCCATCTCGTAAGGGGTGGTACAATTTCTCGCGTGATTAAAAAGAGAATCTCCGGCTTTCGATACTTCTATTATTTATTTTTTCTACTTCGCTTTGCATTTTAAGGCCAGCTTTGCTGTGCGGGATAAACAAATGCAATTTGACATTTTTTTTAGTATACACTAGGCTACGTATATATTTATACTCTGTATATTAACTTGGTGTTTGATGAGGAACACACGCAAATGTGGCATCCAGATAAAAGTTTTTACTGCCAATTCAACTGATATGTACAAATATCTTTAAAAAGACCATGGCAAACTTGCATATTTATAGAAGTCATTTTAATAAATAACCCGACATCACAAGCATTTCGTCCAAATAGTTTATATGGTCACTGTACTTCGTACATGATGCAAGCAGTATGCCGATATAACAAGGGTGTAGCAATAGGGCTGACGAAAAATGATTTCTCTATTGATGACTTAAATGTATTGATTCCAAACATTTCGTGGCATAGTTAGGCAACGAGAAAAGTAAAGTGTCTCCTAACGCATGAAATGTTAATATCAAGATATGTATAGAATAGTGCAGTATATGAGACTATTTTTTTATGTTTATATATCATGGTGATTTATGTCCACACGGCTCCAACGAGCAGAGGGTAGGTGGCTCTCCTCTGAGCGCAAGTTTATTTCTTAAAGACACGTTATTGGCAGACGCTGAGAGTGGTGTGTAAATAATAAGCAAAAAGTGGGAATTCCACAAGGGGATGTCCTAAGCTGCGCTTCGTTTATTTCCTTCTCCTCGCTGACCTTGTTTGTAACGTCCAACGGAAGTACCAAACAATCGTGGTGGCGATGTATGCACATGATCTCGTGGTGGCACATCGTAACCTAGGTGCCATCAAGCGCAATGTCTCTATGGTAGAGACGTTTTATGTCTAGAAGGGACTTAGGGTAAATACTAGGAAAACAATGCCAAGCCATGAACTTCAGGCGTAGATGTCGATTGGCATCAATAGACGTTATACGCTGCTGCGACAATCGCTAAAGTTTGTTAGCCTTTTCCCGTATCTTGTCTTTCAAACATGTGGGTCATTACACGGGAACGACGTTCACAGCGTATATAAACGGGCGGCTCTTGTCTCTCTCTCTACGGATAAGTAGACAATGCCCGAAGATTCTTCGCTGTCCCAGCAGAAAGGCTCTTCGTGCTTAGGATTGTTCCGGGGCTGATGTAAGGTCTCGACAGAGTATGGAACCATTTCACGCTGGTTAATTTCAACCAGCTTGAGATGTTTTTGTCATTTAATATGAAACAAGTGCTTTCCGCCTTTTACGAGGAGTACTGGCAGCTGTGCCTGTTCTGCCTGCAGAGATATGCTAAGTACTATGCATAAATCGTTCAAAGGCCGAGCCGAGCGGTCATGTTCGTGGAGGCTTCTGCTCCTATAGTGGTGTTCGTGGTGTACATACTATAGTTACGTTTCACAGTGCTCCAGCGAGTGCAGGATAAATTTGTCAAACGAGTCGCATGGCGCTGCAATGTAAGACGCGAGAGTCTGGTACTTCCAACCGTGAGCGAGTACCAAATGCAAATTGACGTGAGACTTTTTAAACAACTAATCCGGAGTAATACATTTAGTACTTTTTCACATTACGTCCAAATAATCTACGTAGTGGTGTCAATTACTCCACCGGAAGTTGCTAATGTCGAAGTTGTGAATAACGCGTTTGCATGGAGAGTTTCGCGACGTACCCATGAGTGTAAAGACCACTATGTGATTTTAGCACCCCTTTTTCAATAAAGGAGACTTTGTATTGTATTGAATTGTAAGTGGCTCAGGGGAACTAGGTGAGCATTGTTTATCAAACTTGTCGTGTGACAAAATCGTTTTTCTGGAAAGCGGTGTCTGGTGGCAATTGTTAATGAGCCGAAAATGGAAAAGCAACGAAATTGCAGTAAGTTCTCTGTTAAAAACCAAATCATATGTTCTAAAGTGATTGAAATGTTACATACTCCGCATGGTCTCGAAACACGTTATATACGTGGTGCCATCGATATCAAGACGGACGTGGAGAGACCGATAATAACCCCCGTTTGGGAAGGCCTTCCACGTCAATAACTGATGAAAACGTTGGAAAGGTTCGTGACATCGCATTCAACAATCGTCGAAAAACTATCCAGTAGAATCACCCGCCCGTCGGGAAATCCGAATCAAACCTTCATGCGGTAGCAGAAGACCCTGCGTTGCTTCAGAAACATGGTGATTACAGGTGGCGAGTCATGGGTATATGGTAACGACATCGAAACCAGCCACCTGGTTCTACGATTAGTAAGGAATGCTACCGCAAAATTTTAAGAATTGCTCGAGCACGTCCGACGCAAGAGGCTGAAAACTGAAAAAGCTCTGAGCAATCGACTCTTAGATCTTCCATCACGACAACACACATAAAATAATTTCTAAAAAAATGACAGGAGTGACTCAACTCGATTCCAAAACACTCGTTTAAAAAATGTTTAGAAGAGTGAAAAAGAAGGTAGCACGAGTTCATTGAAGCGAACGAGAGCTTTTTAGAGGGAACAAAATGGACAATTACATAAATTACATAAAATTACATAAAATGTTTTAATAAATATTAATTAATTTCGATTCGCCCTCGTGAGATGTCGCCCGACGGGATTAGCAACTCTATGAATATCTACGCAGCCGTAAACACGTGAAGTGGCGGTGCGGCGGCAAGTTACGTGCCTTCAAGTGGAATATCTGTGTGCACGTATGAAAATATATTAGACAAGAAAAAGACTGACAGAGTGTGACCTGTCATTTGTTGGCTGCACAGCGTGTGCTACCCATCGGCAAATGAATGCAGAGATGCCGATCCCGGTGGCGTGGTGCATTCGCGTGTGCCTCGCGACCGAAGAAGACACATAGGTGCACGCGTTTGAGCCCCAACGTTGCACATTTGTATTTATGGGGTCCGTCTTATGAAGCAAAACAAAAGCAGACCCGTGGACGTAAACTGTTGGCTAATTTTTTTGGTCTGGACGAATGCAGAGATAGCGAGAGTAAAAACAGACTTGGAGGTACGCATGGGGGATGTGAAAAAACGCATGGGAAGTTTTTAAGGAAAGGGCGGTTAAGCAGGAGTTGATTGAACGGCTCGGCCGCATCGAAAAAAAGAGTAAATGAACGCCAGATGCAGCCTGCATCTTGTACAATTGATGGGCAAAGCAGTGGCGAGGCTAGATCAAAAGAGTTACAATTGTAGAGGAAATAATGCTGGTCGTAACAGCCGCTGTGGATCAAGGAAAAAATGTATACGGGCAAGAGAGACACGAAAGAAAGCGAGACTCCTCCAAAGGGTGGTGGTGGAATGAATGAGCTAAAATGACGAGCACGAGAACGCCGACGATGTTAACGACGGCGACAACTGGAACAACAACAAGGATGTACGCGGAGGCGGTTAGGAAGAAATTATGTTATTGTTACTGCACTGGAGGAAACAATGCGCAACAAAATAAACAGTAGCAAAAACAGTTGTAGACAGAAGAGCAGTAGGAAAAGCGAGATTCGCTACCACCAGTTGGAAAAAGGGTAGTATTTGCTGGAGACTCGAATATATTGAAAGGGGAAGAACAGTTGGGGAGGGTTATTCGAAGGGGCACAACAGGGCTGAACAGTATTGAAAAGGAGGGACATCGAGAGTTGTGGAATTGACTGATAATGTTAAACAGAGGTTGGTGTTCTATAGGGAGTTAACTGCGCGGTTAATGTGAGAAAGTAGTGAGATGGAAGCGATTAGAGAGATTAGTGACTTTTTACACTGAGCATAACATAGAGTTGAATGCTCATTGCTCAAAACAAATGATAGAAAGGCAGGACAAGACCATAAAGCGGCTTGCAGGGCTATCAACATGACAATGGCCAGAGGAGACAACAGAGAAGGCGGGACATATTTAAGCAAATAGTACGGCACCCGCGAAATGCAAACCGAGAGAGCCGGACACAAGATAGCGGGGGGTGTTGTAACTAAAGGGGGCGCAGTATGCCCGAAGAGAATGACCGGAGCTAAGAAGAAGCGAGCACCTTTCAAACGGGTAGCATTGCTCGATATTAGATGTGGTAGGAAACGGGGTAAGGTCGGAGGATTTGCATAAGCTGATTGGCAAGAAACAAATAGATATAATGGTAGGAACAGAGACGCATTTGTGTGAGGAAAAAGTCTCATCAGAGCTTTGTGGATACAACTGGTATGGGACCACTAGAAATACGAGGCCAGGAGAGATAGGTTTGGAAGAGTATGTAAATTTGTTAAGAAAAGCATAATATGTATGAGAGTGAAAATGAGTATATCTCAGAGGAAGGCAAGGATTGTATTCTGGATTAACAGAGGGGGTCGAAAGTAGTGATGAGGTGGGAACAGTGTGTCTTAGAGACATGAACGTCCACATTAATCAATTTAACAGGAGGACAGATATGGAAGCGAAAATGCTTTTAAAATTTGTGGTATTGACAGAACAAAAACTAAATTTAGATCAAATAGCGGTTCGGAAATATGCGTGTGGTCAGGTTTTTGTGTGGATTGTAATATAATTAAATATATATAATTGTAAAAAAATACGGGAACACATAGAAGAGATGGTTATAAATGCAGGAAAGCAATAAAATATTAGCAGTAGTTAGGTGTAAGTTACAAGGCGAGAAATAGCTACTGATAACGTCAAAGTAGTGCAGATGTGGGCTATAGGGTATATCACAGAAGTGTGTCTAGATGAAATGTATACAACAATACGGAATAAATACGATAAATGTTATGAAGTGGTTAGGGGTGTAAAATGAGGGGGTTGAATAAGGTAATAGAGGAGGCAATATTGACGAGAATGAAGTGGAGCAAGGAGCACGGGAAAGCGTTTGGTAAGAACCCGGGTAAAGGGATGGAATAATGGCGTACAGAAAGCTCCAAGGGGAGAAGAGAAATAGCATGGATAACATCGAGCACGGTGTACACAAACGAAGAATTAAATACGGCGATAGAAATGCAATTTTTATCAGTGATAGAGTTAGTGAGGGGAAGTTGAAACATACGGATATCACAGGCGTAGAAGAAATAGAACAAATTCTTAGAAGAATGAAAAAAGGACAGCATGTGGGGTAGATGGAGTAACATTGGAGGTAGTGAATCGTTACAAGAGGACTACATGAATAATTTGTCTCAAGTTTTTAATATCATCTTTGCCAGGGGTCTGCCTACTAGAAAGTTGGTGTGAGGGGAGGGTATTTTTGTTGCCAAATGATGGCATTGATAATATTGATTTGCAACATAAACATGGATGACCGTTAACTATTACACTAATTACGTATTATATATTCTTACACTTGGAATTGGTATTACATTTATAAAATGGTAGTGTACGTGCATAGAGGCATCTAGATATATAATTAGGCAACCGATTTTTTATTGATACAAATAGTTGAGATATGTAGAATGCGAAGATAGGGTTGTATTATATGCTTTTTGGATCTAAATAAGCCTACAATATGGTCAAGAGAGATAACTTGTATACGTTTATGGCAGAAAACGGGTTCGATGCAAGTTGGATAGGGTTATTAATGGAGTTCTGGACCACTTTTTACCACTTGAACCACAATTTATTAGATCATATTTATAAGGAAAACACAGTAATTATTAAACCAAAGAAGGAGCAGTCGAGAGGATATGGTGTTGCTTAAGGAAATAGATAGGGTTGTTGAGAGAGGAAAAGGTGTTAAGAATAGGAAAAAAACAGGGGAAACTTCTATAAAATGCAAACGTTTATGGGTTTTCAACAGATATGTCGCTACAGGGGTCGTTTAGAAGGCACTGCATGTACTAGGACTGGCAATTACAAACGCGGTACAATGAATCGGTTTATGAAGAAAATTAGAAAGAATTCAAAGATAATTTATAAGGTTTTTTTTAAATGCCGTTTTAATTGTAGCAGAGTTTCTCAAAGAAAAACATGGAATGTTAAAATTTATCGAAAGGGAAGTTTAAAGTAAGCTGAGGCATAGCAGTACAATTAAGGCAATAGATTACTGACATGAGTTTTTAAAATACAGATAACTTGTTTAAAGAAAGTATGCAAAAATATGAGATCAGAAAGGGGTGCGGTAGAATGGTCATAAAATAATATAAGAGGTAGTGGGCTGTTAGCGAATGCGAGGGCAGGTAGGCACAAAAGGGCAGGTGAATAGGTAGATTATATAGTTAGACAGCGTGAACGATTAGGCGACAGGGGTTTCAAATTGGGGAAGAGTTAGGATTCGGCATGGATGCAGAAAATAAAAAGGTCGAAATTACTAAACAGGTTTTTCCGATGAAAAATGCTCAACCCATAGGTGAGTCATACGTGGGAGTGGAATATATGTATTTTTGAGCTGCAGCGTTATGCGCCCCTGGTAAACAAAGTGTGTTACGTGCATATACGCCTATCAAATAAGCAAAAAATCATTAGGTTACTCAATCACTTTTCACGCCGGAAGCGTGAGAAAGAAAAAGTAATTATAAAAACAGCCTTATAAAGTGTATATTATGCTTAATTAGAGTGAAAAAAAAAATATGGTTTATTGATTATTTTAAGATATTTTAATGCTAAGTATACTCCTAAAGTCCTGTCAACGGATTGTTCACATTTGCAGCTTTTAGAAAATCATCTTCAAGAAAACCCTTTATAGGCGCTATATTAGCCAAGACATTCCCACGTCGTATCTCAAGGCAAATATATTGCACGAGTAAGGTACCGCTACAAAAATCTCTACAATCCAGTTGTCAAATTACAAACAACACTTTACTATTTGATTAATACATTTCTCATATTTTGTCGCTTTGTTTAATGATAGCTGGCGCTCCTTACAAACTCACAGGAAATATATATATATATATATATATATATATATTACCCCGCTTGGGAACATCCATTGAGACCGCTCAAAATAAACCGATTAAGGGTATGCCCTACCTATCTGGTAAGGAGCATTTAAACCTACTAAAGCTTAGGATTCTGTCAACGCGTGCCAGATTGGCCAGGGGACGCCCGGGCTACAACAAACGTCGTAGACACGGGTGTCCTGCGCCTAAGACGTTGGCTCATGTCGCTCAGATGTGCGATATAAAACACAAGCAAACTATTAAGAGACATGACGACGTCTGTGATCGCGTAGCACGTCTTCTTCGCGAGAGGGGTCATGAAGTAGCTCGTGAGCGAGCATTCCGTCGACCGAGCGCACCGGGTTTAAAGCCCGACCTCGTAATAACAACTTCTACTGAGGTCTGGGTTTTAGCTGCTGAGATTTGCGGCTCAAACAGGAACCTGGCAAGAGCGCGGCAGGACAAAATCACTAAATATGACGTCGAGTTCCAAAGAGCGGCGCTCTCCGACCCGCAAAAACCTCGCAGATTCGGATCCATCACTATCTCTTTAAGTTGTGTATGGGACTCCGAAGCTGCAAATACGCTCTTAGGGCTCGGTGTCACGAAGATGGATCTTATGGATCTTACCGTTTTAACGTTGCAAGGGACTTTGATGATATACCGCTCGCACCGATTCCAAAAGAGCGGTGGCTGCCAACAAGCAAGGACACGGACAGCTGGATCTTAACGTCACGTGACACCCTTTTACCACAATTTTTATTAAGGCGAGCACTGTCGAGTGTGCAAACGTATCCTAAATAATTAATAAATCATCACAATATTATATATATATATATATATATAAGCACTCATCTGGGCACTGCGAAATCTTCTGCAGTGTGTAACATATTTGCGTGGCGTACGTGCTATTCAACTAACGCATCAGGTGTATAAACACCATGTTTGCCAAACTTTCGTGTATATATACATATGTAGTGTTTTTTTCTTATATAAATACATGTGCTCTATTGCCATAGCCATTACTTTAACTTTTATCAAAATTGACTTTTATATCTAATTAAACCCACATGTTGTTGGTTGGCTAAAACTCAACTTTCACTTCGACCATTATCTACACACTTATATTTTTTACTAGACTTATATAGGCTTCTTCGGCGGAAAAATGTAGCAACACGACAATAACCAGCCATAGCCAACAGAAATAAAAAGAGGAGAGCACTCTAACGAAGTCGATTTTTTAGTTCAAATCACCAACAAATATAAACGGTATTTTGCTGAGACTTTGATTAACTTCAAGTAAGTCTTGATTTTAACTAAAGCCGTTAGCGAGTGGTAAGAAGTTGTAGATGTCGTAACCGCTCTTCGCTGCCGCAACGGCTTGCTGAGTGACTTGTTGACGGCCATGATTTCCTTAAGAAACACGAGGCCTAAAAATCGTTCACAATAGTATGATGCCAAAGATATCCTGAGAATTAGAAAAGTCGTTCGTCGATGCTAAACATGGGATCGTCCTTAAAAGTTAGGCAGTCTACTGTCCTCCCATAAACTTCTTCTAGCGAACCAAGCTATCCGGCAAACATTGCAAGTTATAATATTTCTGTAGGGAAAACTATTGTTCAAAACGAAAAGAGTTGGGCTTCAAACAAGAGTCTGGCTATATCCACCTGGCAAAGTTATTAGGCTATGTTAGCCTAAGTTAGAGCTAATTAGTTACTAGTTTGACGCCAAAGAGTGCGGACGTGTGTCGACGGAGCTCCGAGGGTTTACGCTTGCTTGAGTGAATACAGGCCGGTAAGCCTAGAGAGTGGCATACCATAGTGATGTGTGAAACTCAGTGACCATTTTGGTGTGTTGTGCGTGGCCGTGAAACGAAGTGGTAAGAAGCTAGTGTTCTGTGAAGTTTAAACAAAACCTTTTCGGTAAAGTGAAGCAAAACGAAACCACCCGCGCAGCGGTTGGAGGATTCGGAACGGTCCGCCGCGGATTCAAATTTAGATTTCTAACGGCTGCACAACTAAAGGACGGTGTCGTCTGTGCGTTCGCCGACCTCCGAGGCTGAGAGACGAGTGACGCAGGCAAGTTGGGATTTCGGCCACTAGGTGGCGCTTCAGTCGGTGAGTGCCCTAGCCCAATGAGCGGTGCTTCCAGGAATTGATCGCGCCCTCTGCTGGCCTCCTGCGACCAGTGTTGAGGCTGCAACATGAGAACGGTCCCACCTTATATAGGTACCCGTTGGACCAGACGCTCTAGGAAGTCTCCTGCTTGGTCCACGGAGAGAGGGATTTGGTCGGGAGATACGGACGGCGCATTAGGGCGTAGGGTTTGAGCGACCTTGACATTGTGTCAAGCTCAAACACGATGAGTTCCCAGGGTGGGGACAATAGGCGAAAAATGCCGGCGATATTCGCTCCCTCGGGGCTGACGCAAAGGACGCCAACGCAACGGAATGGAGGCGAAAGAACCGGAACGACAGAGACGAGCGAGGAAAAAATGGGAGGGAGCCAACCGAAGAGAGCTCTGGGGGGAGTGTTCATACACATCTCCAGCTCAGAGGATGACGGCGGGGAGGATGTTAATACGCAGGTAGTGGTGAAGGGAGACCAAAACTGTGCGGGAAAACAGGCAATGGACAACGAAAGTGAAAACGAGGAGGAAAAAGGGAAGAGCAGGAAGATCACGGAAAAGACGTCGAAATAAACCCCGAAGCGAAGACGAAAGACTGAAACACTTGCAGACGCGAGTGATGATGAGGGCAACGAGAACGATAGGGGCTTAGAGGATAACGGACCTTGACTGGATTATTATTATTTATTTATTAACACCCGGGCTGGGTAAGTGTATTTATGTTACATCACAGTTTTCCACACAACAATCGGTCTAGCGTTTTGCCAGTTCTGCTATGGACCGAACCGCCGGACAAACCGCGGCGTGGTATTTATCACATTTACTCCAGCATTCTTTGCATCGACATTCGTCTTGTGGTTCATGGAAGCCCTCCTTGTTACATAGAACGTAATGAAATCCGTGGGCTGCAAAGGCCGTTGTTAAATGGCGATCTTTCACCCCGCTAGCCCTCCACCCAGTGCTTCTCATTGCTGCTGTCCCATAAATTCCTATGTCTACCTCGCTAATTTTGGTTCGCCAATTTCGCATATAAACGTCAAAGGCGCACGTCTTCTTCAGATTCCATCGTTTTTGTAGCTCCTCTGTCAGCAGTGGGCCACCTTCCAACACGTGGACAACCCTATTTCTGCATGTATTTGAAAGCGCAAAAACCCTCTTTAGAAAAAAGAACCTTACCCCATCAATTAAACGCAATTCGTCTACTCCCACCTTATCCCATATTAGTGAAATGCCATATGTGGCGATGGGCGCTATCTGTATGCCAAAAAGAGCTACTGCTGCATCGACCGAGAGCTTATGTGGGCATTTAATTGCCGCGGCTGCGATAGTGGCCTTCCTAACCCTATCCTGGATGTGTGATCGAAAACTACTGCCCCTTGTTGTTAAGGTGAGCCCTAGGTATGTGAATTTATTTACAAATTTTAATTCCTTTCCCCTGATTTGAAGTACGTCATCCCTGGCCAGACGGCCGCCCCTTCGGAATTTCATGGCTACTGTCTTTTCCCAATTAACCTTTAAGCCCATTTGATCCATGAATGTAACTACCCGATCCATTGCTTGCTTCACTCTGAAAAGGCTACAACTAAAGATTACTACATCATCTGCGTACATTAAAATCTTGGCCCACTCTCGAGTCCAGCCTGTCCTTATCCGTTCGGGGAGCCCACCCAGAAGAACGGAAAACAGTAGTGGACTCAGTCCATCGCCCTGTGCGACACCTGTGGTTTGAATTACCTCCCCCGCAATGCCAACCCCGTTGTCAATCAGCACCGTGTTTTGTTTTAAGATGCTGATGAGCAACCTCAGCATTGCTCCCGGCACTCCCATTTTAGCTAGTTCTTTAACTATCTTATCCCTTGGCGCTATGTCAAACG
The DNA here is from genome assembly GCA_003439945.1 of Dermanyssus gallinae. Lineage (NCBI taxonomy): Eukaryota > Metazoa > Arthropoda > Arachnida > Mesostigmata > Dermanyssidae > Dermanyssus > Dermanyssus gallinae. Next base: position 257,352 of record QVRM01004207.1, on the reverse strand, counting down.
CCGCTTTTAAATCTACGAACACAGCATATAGGTAATTCTTCGGCCTGGACAGAGTATCCCAGATTGCTCCGAGCAGCCCTTCAATTGCTGAGTGAGTTGACCTTCCCTGCCTAAATCCATGCTGTTCCTCTGGTATTACCCCCCTTTCCTCTAAAAAAGACTCCAATCTCCTAGCTATTATTCCTGAAAATATCTTGTATGGGCAGCTCTTTATTGCTATTCCCCTCCAAGCCTCTGGTTCCGTTTCTATACCCTTTCCTTTGGGAATGACAATTAATGTCGCTTCCCTCCAGGCCTGTGGAATTTCCCCAGTGTTTAAGCATTCATTGAATAGAGCTTGCCAGCATGGCGCGAGAACTAAGGTATCTTTCATGTGTTCATTCCTTATCAAATCATTTCCGTGCGTTTTCCCCCGTGGTGCTCTGTCGATTGTTTCCATTACTTCCCTAAGAGTGATTGCCCTCACTATCCAAATTCTAGCTTCCTCTGTCGTTTGATCCCAGGGGCCTTCATATTCTACCACCGTTTTCGGGGTTGTATCCGACCCGGCCAAAATCCTCGCAAAATGTTCGACTAGCCTGCCCGTCTCTACTGAACATTGCCTCCTCCCCTTTCGCCTCAGCCATGTATATGGCCGTACTTCAGCCTCCCTTATTGCTGCCCATTCTTTCTTTTCCCAGTACCTTTGCTTTTCTTCTTTATAAGATGCCTTAACCAACCGTTTAACCAACGAGGCCAACAGCCGCATAACCGGAACGATTTTTACGTATTCCCGCGTTAACCTATTGGCCTGCTTAGCTATCCTACACCGCTCACTAAACCAAGGTCTTTCGCTTCTCTTCTGGACCGGTAGTATCGCAGAATTTAAGAATTCTACCAGGCTGCGTTCGTAGCAATCTATGTGTATCTCATCTGGCACCGGAAATACTGTGTTAAGCCCCTGTAATAGAGTATTAGCGTTAAGCCTTCTTCCTGAGCTTTCCCCCCTTCCCCGTTCTTGATCAGTCTCCTTAATTTTCACCCAGATGCCCATCGGTATATGCTTTCTAAGTCCCGCCCCTTCCTGTAATGGATTGTTTTCCCCTGCAAACGTTATGTCCCTTCTATCCATATCTGTTGCAAATAGGTCAATGACTGACGAACCAGAGTGGCATTCATATGTAAACACATTCGCGCTGTTGACTACCCAGCAGCCGATTTCATCTAGTACGTCTAGCAAGGCTACCGTTCTTTCCGAATCAATTCTGTCTAATCTCGCATTAAAGTCCCCTCCTATAATTATTGGAGCCTTTCTCGGTAACGCTTCTATACCCAGCAAGAGGCGCTCAATCATCGTTTCCGTTGACTCCGTCCCCGTCGGTTGCACATAGGTGGCCATTATTTCTAGTTTGGGTGAAGCTATTGCAATCAGATTTTCTGCTACTATTTTTACGTTCATTTTTCCTACCAATGGTCTAACAAAAACTGATACTCCCCCGCTTGGCCTACCCGGACCCTCTCTACAAGACGCCAGTGCATGGTACCCATAGAATCCCCGTATATCAAACTGCTCTCGCGCCCAGGTCTCCGTCAAAATAAGAATGTCTATCCCTCTGTATGCGTCGTCCCCTAGCAGATCTAACACTCCCCTCCCCTCGCAGTTCCACATTACTATCTGAATACGCGCACCCTCTATTGAATTTTGCTGGTTCTGCCGGTTCTCGTACGCAAGGGGCCTGTTCACCGTTGTCTTCAGATGTCAGGTCGACTTAAAGCATGAGGAAGATGTCGTTGCACGATCTGCGCTTCTGTCCTGTCGTGTAGGCCTGGCGCTATCAGCGTCATTGGTCGTGGGTTGCAGTAAAGGCGAGGCGGCTGACGGGGCGCCCATCAGCCCTCCCAGAATGCTCGGGATAACTTCCTGAATGGCCCTAGCCACTGTTTGCGCGATGATATCTTTCAACATCGGCATAATCTTTAAAATCACCTGTTGCACTATATCCTCCACTTTCAGCAGCGGCACGTGCTGCTCACTCAAATTATTTTCGACGGTCGCAGGTGGAGCACTTGTTAGTGCTGGATCCTTTGGTGGTTCGGGTCTTTGAGGTTTGTGTGTCGCCTCGTTGACTTTGATCCCATTTTTTACTACCGAGGACCAAGTGCGCCTTGAGAAATTATCAGATGCCTGTATGTGGCCCACAGGAGTACAGAGTGGTACTAACGGGGCATCCAAGCGCTTGCCAATGCTATTTTGAGACGATTTTTGTAATAATTCTATGCGCTTTAGTCTATGTGGACATGAGCCCCAGGTGGCTTCGTGTTCTCCAAAACACAAGCTGCACCGAGCCTGGGCTTTGCAATCCTTTCTCAGGTGCTCCGTAGAGCCACACTTTCTGCATCTCGGATTACGAAGTGTACAGTTGGCTGCAAAATGATCCATGCTGTAACACTTAAAACATTGCATGGGTTCCCGATATAAGACGACTCCGTGCCGTTTCAACCCTAACCGAACCTCAGCTGGAAAATTTCCGCCCGCGAATGTCAAAATAACCTGTTCGGAGGTCGATACTATGTTCGTCTTCGGGTCTTTAGATTTCACCCGTATTGCTTCGGAAACACCACAAGACTGTAGAGCAGCCAATATTGTAGCTTCCGATATTGAGGGATGCACACCGGAGATTTTACCCTTCACTGTGGATCGGCCTCCACTGATCCTCGCGGATACCTTTACGTTGGCTAACTCCTGAAGCGATAGTAGCGTGGCTCTATCTTCTTCAGTCTCAACCACGATTAAGAGCTCTCTGCTTCTTGTAAAACGCGGTTCTTCCATCTTTCCTTTGACATGCTTAGCGATAAAGTCACAAACATCGTTGAATTGTAGCTCCAAGGAGTTGTCTTCCGTTGAAAATATTACTCCCCCTTTCTTTTCTATTACCACCTTTGGCGCACGAGCTCGCCTAGACCGGGTCACCGTGATAAACTCCGATTCGTCCGGAACGTCTTCACCGTCGCCGCCGTCCTCTGTAGGCTCGCTTGTGACTCCCACGGTCGCTGAGTGAGCCACTGCCTGTTATATACGCATATCTTTGCTGCGAGTGTCTTCCACAGGACTCGATGCAACGCGCTTCCCGCATCCCGCCTTTGCACGGTGGGCCGGACCGCCCGCATCTCTGGTTGGACCAGCAATGCGTCCATCCGCCTCTCCGTCCACATGCACGTACGCAGGCACGTCATGTTGCACCTCTTTTGTTGGCGTTCGCTGCATCGGCATGGCTAGCTATTGCTGCGCCGCGCCTGTTTACAAACAAAGTACCGTTTGTTTATCATGCAGTCGCCGGGCAGACTGAAGTTCGTGTTCGATTGATAATAATGATACTGGTATCCGGGGAGGGGGAGTATTGACAACAGCGGCGTCGATAATGAGAGTAGAAATGAAGACTGGTGATAGTGAGAAGACTGTAGGTGATATGAAGAGAGAGCCAAATGTTGATGCTGCTGATGATGAGTATTGATACGACCGGTACTGTACTGCAGTGATGATAATGACGGATGGGTGGTTCCAATGAAACTTACGGTAGAAGTGGGGATGCTAGGAGAGATGAAGTTGGCAACTATGATGATGGTGTGATGATGTTGAAGACGAGAGACCGTGATAAAGGCGGAGGTAGTGGTAAATGATGTAGATGATTCCGGTGGAGGTGAGTGATGATGATGACTGTTTTAAGAAGACACTGCTTCTAAATAATTAGTCCCGCTGCACACTATAACTTTTCACGGTAATCGAGTCTTATAGACTAACAGATGTTATGTTCACTGATGCTTATGGATTTCCACGCAAACTGCCAAATTTTAGCTGTACTTTCCAAGAGCCACACACGAACACGTCCGCACCGTTTGAGAACAGCTGTTCTCTCCTTGACTGGATTATCTTCAGTCAAAGACTAAGGGCGGGGTCAGAACCGTGCCTGAGTTGCCTGTAAAGACTTGGCCAATGAGAAGAATTGAGCCTAAAGACGCAGACGGAGCTGCCGAGCAGATGCGCACCTGGTCCAAGGTGTAGAGTCAACTAATCGTGCGATACCCGCATACCCAGATGTTCATCAAGGACGCCGTTGGGGAGGTAGGAAAGTTTTTCCTAAAATACAAGCGTCTTTCCAAACAGAGAGACCGTGAGTGGATGGAATAGCTCGAAGCCGAAAAAAAAGCCGGTAGAGTCACTCGAGATCGAGCTATCAGAACTCAGGCGGAGATTCACGCAGGCTTCAGGCAACAATGAGGTAGACGCCTTACTAAAGGCTAAGGTCGAGCTCGAGGAAGAAGTCCGAAAGCTTGCTGGGGTGAACAGGGTGCTCGAGCTGCACGGAAACTCACTGTGTTCGAAATGTAATCAGAAGCTCGATAAGGAGCAGATCGAGGCGAGAGAGACGGCTGCAACGATCGACACGGCCTTGGAAGCGGCAACCCGAATCAACGACGTAGAGAAGACGGCACGCATAGTGTTAAAGAGACGGCCAGAGAGATGCTTAAAAAAGGTGAAGCTAACCCATAGGGGGATTAGGAGCCCTAGAGAAGCGCAAGGACTCATTCTGATGAAGAAATCGGAGAGAGACAGAGAACTCATCGAGCATGTGCTTCCTCAGTTTACCGGTGCGGCAGCGCTGGGCGACCTTAAACCAGGAAAAGTGGCGGCACTTAGATGCAAAAGTGACTTTGAGGTCGTCGGCGACGGCGAGTTAGACAAAGAAGGGGAGACGGAGGGAATACACCAGAGCCCCCCGGAGGCGTCACAAACGCTAGTGGCCGGGATGGTCCTTTTGGGAGCGACTTCGGCCGACTTAATTAGGCTTTTTTCTAGAGTCCTGCATACCCTTAATATAGATAGGCGGGAGGAGGCACCAGCTTTGGCTGTGACCGAGGAGCTGGGAGACTACACGATCCCTTAGATCCTTGAGGCGTGCTGTCGGGTACTCGACTGTGATGTCGAACTCATTGTTAGAACACCGCCTACGGACCGAAGCTCACCAAAAGAGGCGAACGTCTCAGACCAGACGTGGGCGACCCATACCACTGTCCGGGTAAGGAAGATTGAGGGTAAAACTGCAGCAGAAACGCTCATGAGCGTGCGAAAAAATGCAGACCTCAGAGCGGCGGGCATGATATTGGCCGCGCGCGGAGGACTAGCCACGACCGAAAGTGGGGACGTTCTCGTTAGAGTGACCGGCACAAGGGCATCAACAGGCACATTTGCTGAGACGCTAGCACGATCGATCAACACAAAGGTTGATTGCCGAGACTCTGGGGGACCGCCAAAGACTTTCATACTGCGAGACGTGGACCCGTTTGCGGACAGCGACAGCATCAAAAAAACCCGCGGTCCGGCAGGACAGGGCGCTATCAGTGTCTTGTCGTTCTTCCGACTGCGGCGGCAAAAAGACTAGTCGACATGAAGCACCTGCAGATCGGTAACACCACGTGCCGGGCAGAGGATTGGTTTAGCGTACCAACATGCTTTAACTGCCAGAAGCAAGGCCACATGGCTAAAGACTGTCAGGAGGAGAAAGCGCAAGGCCGACGCTGTTACCGGTGCGGCGACGTCGGGCACCTCCTTAGTGCGTGCACTAGCGAAATCGGGCATTGCTATATCTGCAATGTCGATGGGCACTCAGCTTCGTCAAGCAAATGCCCAGTGCTGGCAAAAAACTTGAGGAGCTGAAAGAGGCTGCTCGTAAGAGTAACCTCGAGAAGTTCGAGGGTGAAAGGAAGCGGAGGGAAGCATCCGAGCAGGAGGCTAGGGCGCGCCAGGAAGCGGCCGAAAAGAAGCGACAGCGCAAAGAAGCTAAACAATTGACTGCGGACAGCGAGGGTTACAGCAGGAGAGGGCGTGCTGCCATCAGCGCCGCTGTCGCTGGTGCCGCAGCCAAGGGAGGGGAAGTCAATGGTACTTCTAATGATTAGAATACTTCAGGTGAACCTCAACCGGTGCAGAGCTGCGTTGCGCGGCTGTGGAAAAACGCCAACCTGGTCCTAACCCCCAAACCAACGGGAGAGAGCAATGCTTTGGTAAGTAGTTCTGCTTACCGGCCTATATGTCTTCTTGACACAATGGGCAAGATCTTAGAGAATGTTATCGTTAAGAGGCTCAACGCTGAGATTGAGCTCAAAGGGTCCCTGTCAGACGCCCAGTACGGTTTCCGTAAGGGAAAGTTTACGCTTGGCGCCCTTACACGGGTTTTGGAACGAGCAACCGAACAGTTAACGGGGACCCCAAAAACAAGGTACTTCGTTGTGCTCGTCCCCCTAGACGCCAAGAATGCCTTCAACTCGATGAGCTGGGAGGTGGCCATGGACGCAATGAGGCGTTTCGTCATACCTTCGCCGGATAATTTCGTCCTACCTATCGGAAAGAAGGCTGTCGGCCGGCGGTCAGGAGTATGAGATCTCTGCGGGGGTTTCTCAGGGGTCAGTCTTCAGATTCTGTGGAACCTAGCCTATGACGGGGTCCTCGAGCTACCGGACCTACCGGCGGGTGTTGAGATGGTGGCCTATGCCGATGACTTGGCGCTGGTTATCACGGCACGGGAAACTGGGGCCCTGGAGTATGCCGCTAATAAAGCCTTGAAGCAGGTGGCAGAGTGGATGGAAGACCATTCTCTAAGACTGGCCCCGCACAAAACGGAAGCAATGTACCTTACAGGCAAGAAGAAAACCCGGAACATCCACCTGCGTCTAAACGGTCATCCTGTCAAGCTTGCTCGGACAGCAAAGTATCTCCAAGTGGTGCGTGCTCGACAAAAGTCTCAATGGATTGGCGCATATCCAGCATGTGGCTAGTAAAGCCCACAAGGTCGCGGCCGGCCTGGCGCGGTTAATTCCCAGAGTCGGCGGCTGCACAGAAAGCAGGCGGTGCCTGCTGGCCAGTGGAGCAGAGTCGGCAGCGCTATACGCGGCTCCAGTGTGGGCAGACATGGCGCTGAGGACACAAAGAAACAGGAGAGCGCTTCGATCGTCACAGCGGCCAGTAGCCATTCGTGTCTGCCGGGCTTACCGCACGGTGTCGACCGCGGCCCTCTTGGTCCTGCCTAAGATGCTGTCATGGGATCTGCTGGCAAGTGAACAGGCCGAAAGATAGAAGGATGGCGATCTAGACTTAACAATGGGATCGAGGACAATCGTCCGGTGGCATGAAGAATGGGTCGCAGTGCTGCCGGGAGACCCTCAGAGGCCGCCCGCGGGGAGCTGGACCAGAGACCTCATTCCTGACCTGAAGGCGTGGTACGACTGCAACCACGGTGAGCTGTCTTATGGTACGACTGCAACCACGGTGAGCTGTCTTATGGTACGACACAGGTGCTGACCGGGCACGGCCAGTTCCAAACGTACATGATAAGAATTAACAAGGCGAGTGTCGACATCTGCGCGTTATGCAGATCGGGTGAGACGGACGATGTCGAGCACACAGTTCTGCGGTGCCCGGCCCTTCAAGAAGCCAGAGGCGCGGGTGCGACCATCGTGAGAGGAAAGCCGATCAAGAAGGTTGTAGCACACATGCTGACTTCGGCGAAGGCGTGGAGGGAGTCCTGTGCTTTCTTCGCAATTATCATGTCCTTAAAGTTGGCCAAGGAAACTGCCAGGAGAGCTCGTTTCAACAATAGCCCCCGATCCAGTCGAGAGGGAGCGCCCGTAGTTGACAGGGAAAGAAGGGGAAATAGGCAGCAAAGGCGAACCAGCCTTGGGAGTAGGCAGGGACAGCCAGGGACGCTCCAGGCGATGACTCTCGACGCATCCCCAGGTGGCGGAGCTGTGGAAGGCGTTAACGGTCTGGCTGACGCGTCTCAGCTGCACCAAGGCAGACATGAGACGATGGATGATGCCAGATTGGAGTAGAATGTAGGAGTTGGTGCAACACCACTCCCATGGATTCGAAGCAATGCCTACGCAGTTACCGATCCCTGGGGGTGGGGGGGGAGCGGGTTTACTGGGTTAGCGAGTCCCAGACTAGTCACCATGGCTGGGGTGGCGAATGTCCGCCTGGATTCCCGGAATCCCCCAAAGTAATGCTAAGAGGTTTCAGCAGTTAAAAAAAGAGCTAATTATTTTCCTTATCGTCAAATGCACTGTGGCTCTACCCAGAATGAACTATAATTCCATTATTTTGAGTAACCCCGAGGGTGACACCGAGTTCCGACACTGACTTCTAGAAGGGCTGCCAGAACAGATGAGAATCGGCCAGAACCGAGAGTGGGCCAACGCGATACTGTACGCAGATGACGTCGTAATGTTTGGTTGCTGTTTTTTTCCCGGACTGGCTGGTTGCTTGTATGGATGATCAGAGTTTGAGATTTACTTGAGAAGAAACGGTAGCCGCGAAATTTTGAAGGGGTGGTCGCTTGGCTAAGGGTGATGTGCTTTATACTAGAGAGAATTGTGAATAACTTCACATATCTGAAAGTCACTTTATTAACAAGCGGCAGCAATTCTTGTACCCATGTCCAAGACAGAAATTTAGCACGGTGTGTCCGACGTGGATAGCAAAAATAAACAAAACGGTAGACCACCCTATACAGAACTCCTGTGTGCAGCACAACCGGGCTTTTTCCAAAAAGGTAAAAATATATATTTATAATTATTTTGAGTAATTTTGAGTCCCGTCATGACAGCTGAGTACATAGCCGTTGGCAAAGAAGGTTATTTTTAAACCTTGTGGAGCTTCTACAAATGAATTGCACAATGCTAATATCAGATGAGTTGAATGCCGCATGACGCCATTAGTGTAAGTCGTAAGGCGAATATACGGAGGGCACTTCCCTAGGAGGTAGAGAAGCGCCGGCTTCTCAATCCCGATGCTGGGTACCGGTGCTTTACGGCCTAGTACGAGTTAGCACGGGTGGAGATCCTTCGCTATTCTAATAAACTTGCCTTGTGACTAGCAAATTCCAAACTTAACGGAGTTTGACGCGATTTGGAACATTCGCGAGTGAGTTTGGTCTTGAAACTAACAACAGTAAGGCTAAAAGCGGGCCGGCTAGTAGTGCGTAATGAGTTCATCACGTGAACAACTTTTTGATATCTCGCGCTCTCTCTCTGTCCTCCGACGGCTGAACAGACGTGTTAAAAAATTCACCTGTGAATGGGACGGACCTAAATGACGCTTTGCCCTAAACTCATTGAAATTTCGAAATCTAGGGTTATTTAGACTGGTGCCAAAATGTCTACTAACTCCGTTCATCTGAACTTGCGCAAAGCAGCCAAGCTACAGAAGTTAAGAAACAGGCGAATGCTCGTTGTCAAATCAATTAAACTATGTTAAAAACCTAGCCTGTATTCGCTGAAGTAGTCTCTTATAATGTTTCCCTAGGCCGTTCGCAGACTCCGATGCAATAACTTGAGCTCAAAGAGTACAAACGAATTCTAAAGACGTTAAAAATGCATCATACCCAAAATAAAGCACAACGACAATTACAAACCGACGCAGGTGTCGGCCACGTGCTCACGTGTTTGCATCTATCTGTAACAAAACGCCAAACAAAATCGTAACAGTAGTTACTTTAATAAGAAGAACGGATACACTATTAATAGTACCATTATCGTTACTGCCAATAGGAAAACTACTTACGCTGCGACTCGAGTCGCTCACTTGCCATTACTAACTAGTGGTGGCGACCACGAGCATAGGCCCTGAAACAGCTTGCGTCCGAACGCCTGCTGGTTCATCTGGTAGAACTTCTTTCACACGTGCACACAAACATGAACGGCTAATAATGACAGCAGATCAGTAGCGGCATCAGTCGACGACTAATCTAATTATGTTCATCGTAGACTGTTGTCTGCCGTGAAAGTGTATCGTCGTCATCATCACGTGTAAGAGTAGCCGATGAGAAGCGCGCGATCCTCGTACGCACCTAAACGATAGACAACTACCCGTGCATGCATGGCAGTATGAGCCGGTGTACGTTGTGGTGGCTCAAACATCAATCAAACGAGCTCATGAATAAGAGTGGCCGTAGCAGAAGCGAACGAAAACTATCAGCGAAAAGTTATCAGCGAGGTAGAAGAAACGTAGTTCCGAACATACGTTTAATTAAAACAAACAAACAAAACAAAAACAGCAGTGGCAGCAGCAGCAACAACAATTAGTACACCTGTCCCTCGACCGACAAACGGGACCAGGTGTTTTTCCTCATGCTTTATGTTGTTTCTTTTGCTTTTCTTTTCACCGTAAGTAAATGTTGTTGCTCCCTCTAACGCATGGGGCAAATTTCGCCTGTTGTTGGCGGCGGTGTTCAGGCCTCGTCAAGGCCTCATCCCACCTTTACATTCATCCAACTGAAACCGGATGTACCGACACCGTCTCCATTGCTACTGCTGCTGCTGCTACTAATAATGCTGGTCTTCGGGTTGTTGTTTGTTGTAACTGTGTTGTTGTTATTGCTGCTGCTGTAGCCCGTATTATTATTATTATTACTGCAATGGCAACACTGCCTCGTCTGGGGGTGTGCGACTGGCAGTAGGGGTGGCACCCCCCTTCTACCAATAGCGGTGGCGCATTCATTACTCCTGGTAGCTGTCCGCTCAAAGTTGTCGGTACCTCCTCTAGGAAGGCAACACCACTGTGTGGACCATCCAAATTGAGCTCGTTGGCGAAACTTGTTAATGAACAGTGAACATATCAGCAAACAGACGACACACTAGGCGTCAGAGGAAGGCACTCCTAATAAATCAACCTGCGGCTCTTTCGTGTGCCTCCTCGCTCCACGCTTTCTTAAAGCAACGGAAACGCGCCCGGAAAGATCTTATCGGAAACGTGATCGCGTCAAACCGCTCAGCAGTCTTCTCGAGGGCACACTTCACTTATAGATATGGGAATATATGTACTCGAAAGGGCATATAAATAGTATGTAGGTAAGCTTATACGCGACTTATGCACATAGGTTGGTAGGTCATGCCCTAGACGTGAGCATTCCGGCTAAGCCGTGCAAGTGTTATGCCTCCTAATAGTTAGCTCAGTAAAACCTAGTCGACGCGGAATTCACTTCTTTTATTAGTGGTCGTAGGACACCTCCTTAGACCAAACGGGCAAAAGTGCACGGTCAGTACGAACCCGCTCAGGTTAGTGGAAACCGGATCGTGAGTGTCGCGAATATCTGCAAACACCATTGAGAACAGGCAGCAGGGCGACCAGCGGCCTGAGCAGTAGCAGCAGCATGGTGGATCAGAAACATGGTGCCTATGTGAATATATATATCAAGTAAACGCAAACATCGTTTCGCTTCAGTGTGCATTTTTTGCAGGAATGTTTGCTCCACCAGCTAAGCTCAATACAGAATAGAGAACGCCGTCTCAAACTATTGCGGACCTCGTTCATTGGATGGCGATATCATTTTTTTGTGGCTGGAGCCTTGCTTTTAGCGCCAAAAAAAGCCAAGTTGAGTACGGATTGAACTGTCACTGAACAGCTTATCCATTGCATGACGCCACCCTCAGAAAATGGATTTATTCGACCACACCTACTAAAACGCATTAAACTAATTTCATGACAGGAACTTCATTACAGAATGTGAGCCAAAACCTGCAGAAGTCGGTTTCTCCCGCCGCCAAACAAGATCATTTAGGATTTTGGAATTTCACAGAAAAACTAGGAATTCAAAAAGGTATCAAAAGACGCTGGCCTCTTTTACCTAGATGATCTAGACAAATAAACCCTCTCGTAAACAACAATGAATGAACGGCACATTTCGCAAGGCATTACAGAAATGGTGCGCCAGCCAATGTTAAAACGAGACAAACATTATGGCCTGCAATGTTTACGCGTATTACGCTTAAGTGTATGCTGGCTACAGCTGTGTGTAGAACCTGTACTGCTAAAATACCTAAACACTTAAAGCATTTGCGAGTGCTGATGGGGACTGCCAAGCTCTGTCCCTGTTAAAAATATAGAGATAAAGAGGTTGGCGAGGTACTTCTTTGTGCTGTGTGAAGATCGAATAATTTATATATTGTAGAGAGTCTAACTACACACTCGTTTCTACTTTTCTTGAAAAAGTTAGTCCCTACTTACAGTTTGATCCATAATATTTGTATTGGATAACGCAGCAACTTTTGTGGAAACAAAACTGCCTAAGACACTTTGGAGTGATGTTTGTCAAACAGAAGCGTCGAAGAACTTTGATCTTTACGGCATTGCGTGAAGGTCCAATGTACACAATGTCAGCTAGTAAGAGTGGACATTTAAAAAACTTATCAGAATTAGAACTGCTATGCGCAATATATAGGTAGCGCTGTATTGCCTGTTGCAGAAATCACGACCATGCTACACAAAATTAAGACGGCTAGAAATGATTATACATTTTACTTGCTTGCTTAGCGAGGTTACTGGAATCTATTTCTCGCTCAGCGAGGTATAGAATATATTTACTGACTTCGGTACGTAAAAATAAACCACGTTTGAAATTCATAAATTGTACTTCTCATTCTCTGTAAGATAGGCACGAATGGGATGTTATTTAGGAAAACTTCCGATTAAAAATATTATTTTTCGAACACAACACTGTTTGCCATTTTGATTCTTAGATTTAGTTTAAAAACAGCACCAGCCAATAAATAAGAAGTTATTAAATCTTCACTGAATCATGAATGTTCGTGTGAGCAGGTATTCACATTGTGAATGAAATTAAGCTACGCGCTGTTATCAGCAATACAGTTGATAATATTATAAGCATAGTAGAAAACTATCACGGGATGATGTTATGTGTTGCGAGTGGTGGCCTCGTCTGCTTAAAATCGTTTGAATCGCTGAACCGTAGCATGAAATACTTAGTTCGTTGACTTTGCTTTGTAGACTTGGGTACTAGGTCTCCATGGTCGTAAGCGATTGATGTGCAATATCCATGATTGCAAACGGCACGAATTGCCATAAATTGTCTTAGTGCCTAACAGCTGTAAAGAGCACTTGTTGAAAATTTGTGTCAGTCAAATTTGTAGACGCTGCTTGAATACAAGGAAGCCCGTAGCGCTAGCAGGCAGCTTTGTCAGTGAAATTCTGTGAACAACTTTATGCACAAACTATGCGTACAAACAATATGAGCATATGTGATGCCAGATATTACCCATACATCTCTGGTGTGGAGTCTATGGCTCACAAAGGCACCTGGTGAAGTTGAAGAAGCTAGCAACTCTACCAGCAGCTCTAGCTCATAAACACGAGAAATCGTTACGAAAGAAATCCTTATGCTGTCTGCTGCCAAACAATGGCGGTTGCATTCAAGTGGCCGCAGTGCCACATCTGCAAGTCTCCTTAGTCAGAGTTGCACATCTACTTCTCGTTTTCTTTGTCTAATTATTTCAAGAAACTATAATCTACACTCCACACGAATAGCAATATTTTTTTATAAATATCATGTCACGATGGTGACTTTTCGAACGCCTACATTTTCTCAAAGATATGTTTTGGAGCACTCTAAGGTTCACAGAGAGAGACTTCGAATTTAGAGTAGGCGCGTGAATAATAAGGAGACGTGTATACTTGAGGTAGCAGAGCGGAAACCCTATATCTACATTGCTTGCGGGCAGAATACAAGTATACACAGCATGACAAAAGAGCAGTTGCGACAGCACTTTACCGCCTATCTGTTCTGCTTGATGCAAACGTCTCAACAACCCAGTTAATAAGCAACCGCTTACTCTAGACCAGCATGATATGAATTCGCCGTCTATGGTGAAAAAGATTGTGCAGATTATGCGCGAGCTACCCAAAAATAAGAGTAGCGATTCTGGTAACACATATTACGAACATTGGGTTGAATCGTCCGATATTTTAGCAAGGGAGCTGTGTAATCTGTTAAACCAGGTACTCAACCGGGGACACTTACCCCAGGCTTGGCACAAGGCCAGACTTGCTCGGCTATTCAAGGGCAAAAACGGAAACAACCTGAGGATCTAAATAAAGAGAAGAGACAATTGTGACAATTCCCCTGATTTATTTCGATACGCTGCAGTGGGAGGTTCGCTTCTACGAGTGCTCTTCTTTGACGAAAACCGCCTTAAGTAAACAAAGAGGGCGAGTGCTCCTTCCGGCTGAGTCAACACGTGGGGGCACCTCAAGTTGATCTTCTCAGTTGCCTGGGTTTTTCTTTAGTCATCGCGGACCTTGCCCGCCATGTGTGGAAGAAGGTTAAAAAGACCGTCGTCGTCATGTACGCGAATGACATAGTAGTGGCCGGAACCGCGGTGCCATTCGTCAAATCGAATTGAAGTGTTCGCTCTCGTGAAAGACGAATGAACCACTAGTGGTGTGCATCCAAGGCTGCTCAAAAGTGTTCCACGGGGGTTGTCTAAATCCCGTGCTCCCCAAGAATGCGCTCTCAGTTGCACTTGGAGCCTGTGACACCCAGGAACCAAGCCAAGATACGTTGAGCCAACAACCGATTAAGTAAACAACAGTGGAGCTTTGTGAAATTGTTGTTAGAATTCACAGAACTGCAGAAGCAGATTGCCAAAATCAAGGCAATCCCGCAGGAACAGTTTGCCGCACTTCTAACAATTGCAGAGGGCTTGAACTCTATACTAACCGCCAAAATTAGCGTGGAGAAATACGGCGGAACGCGGACAATGCAGAGGAACAAGAAAGCAAAACTGACAGACAACAGAGAAGGTGGTGACGTCACCGAGGCAAGGGCGAGAAAGCATGCTAAAGATACCAACAAAAACAACTGCGCAGACGCCAAGTAAAGCTGGGCGTCTGCGAAGTAGAGTAATGGCAGTTGCACCCTAAACGGCACTGTGTGGTACACTGATGTTGCCAGCTGCAGTAAAAATAGCAGCGATAATAGGTACAGCTGACACGCAACCGGAGAAAGGATAGTTGAGGAGAGTTTTATTGCGCCTAGCAGTCCAAGACATCGTAAGTGACAGACCAGTCCCAGAACTGCAAGCGTTTGAGTTGACATTGCTGAAAAGATTATTGTTGCGTAGTGCACTCTTCTGGGAGAGCAAACGTCGCTGTATTCTACTTTCCACTTACATTCGATTCCTCGGGGTTGCTTAGACGGTAAGCTTTGGACTTTCCGAGTCTAAACTGATCATGCCAACTATCGTCGGCGGTGATTTGAATGCCAGAGTCTATTGTGGGGCCAGCGATGATATAGGCGAGGTGCTGTTTCAGGTGATGGAAAATACTGGTCTGAGATGTGGTAACGCGCGTGAAGACTATACATTCTTCGTAACGGAGGCAGCATTATCGACCTGTTGTTTCACAACATTGTCAGCCGTGAATTCAAAAGCTTTGATGTTCTCGATGAAACGGCCGGAAAACACCAACCAGTGTTGGTCGTTGTCGTTTTTCCCGGCATTTGGCGAGATCGACATGACCCGCCGCGCTGGTCTGCAATGAGGCGGATTCTTCTGTGTCTTTTGAACAGAGCGGTAAGCTGTCTTAAGGGTAAGTCTTGACATCAATACCACCTGTGACCAGCTAGAGAGCACGCTGAGAAGTGCAGGGAAGTGTAAAAGACAGAAGAGATCACGTCTGTGGTTTTCACAAGTCTGCTATTTCGCCCACAGTAAAATGCTCGGGTTTTTTCTCCAAGCAAAAGCAAGCCAGGCGTAACCATAATCACTGCAAGCCAGACGGGGCTACTTTAAGCGTAGAAAGGCCTACATAAGACTCTACTATAAGCTTAAAAGGGAACACGCAAGGCGGGAGGAACGACGGCTGCTCAAAAGAGCAGAACAAGAGCTTTCTGCTTATATCGTGCAACCTCGTCGTTAAACGCGCCCAGTGACGTACACTTTTAGACAATCGTGAAGTTGCGACCGTATCCCCAATTGTACAGGATCAGCTTACACTGGAGTAGCGCACTATGAATCTGTCCTACCGTCACTCCCGAAATAAAAAAACTCAGGGCCCGATCAGATCTATTATGAGCATTGAATCCAGTCACTCCCTCTCTTGGTGGAAACTCTTTGTGACTGATCAAAGGGGGCGGAAACACTGGTCTGGCATGTCGCCAGGCATTCTATTCTGTTCAATTCGGCTTTAGAAGAGGCCGAGGCACCCATGGTGCAGTCCACGTTCTCAGAAATCGTGTAAGCTGTGGCATAACGCAGAAGCCATCTTTGTTAATGCGTCAAGGCCTTGACATTGCCCCTCACTATCTGCTGGTTGAAGCATTCCAATGAGCAGGAGTGGGTGGCTCTCTTCTGAATGTAAATCGCAAGTTTCTTTGATGAGGACACCTTGTTGGTAGACGATGAACATAGAGTATTGGAGATAAAGCAAAATGTGGGAATTCCACAAGGAGACTCCCTAAACTGCCTCTCGTTTACACTTCTCCTTGCTGGCTTTGCGGGTACGTCAGACAGGAGTACTAAGGCCGTGGTGGTGATGCATGCAGATGATATTGTGGTCGCTCGCGGCCTAGATGCCAACAAGCGCACTACCTCTATGGTAGGGGAGCTCCTTGTCGCGAGGGACTTGAGATAAACACCAGAATAACCAAAATCATGAAATTCAGGCGTGGAGGTCAATTGACCGCCAGAGACGTTATACAGTGCTGCGGCCAACCATCAGAGCTTGTCAACTCTTTCCAATACCTTGGTCTTCGGGTACACTACACAGGAATGAGGTTCACAGCGCATATATACGACGCAGTACCGAAGACACTTGTGTCTTTTGACGGGGAAGTAGGCAAGGTCTTAAGACTATCTGTTTTCTAAATGTTTTATTTTGGACTGGGAAGTTAAAGTTGAACAGGCCAGACGGAAGGTCAGAAGTTCGGAACGTTTTTGTGCCTAGTACCTTTGGTATGGTCCTGCATGTGACAGTCATTACCTATCTACCAGGTACATAGTGCATGGATGTCACTGCAGGGTATGTTCTAATGGCGCCTTTCACGAGAAGTATGAGTTTTGCACCTGCTGGTTATGCCTGCAGAGGTGTGCCAAGTGCACCATGTGCATACCATGCAGTGGAATGCACAGCACTGGATCAAAAATCACTTGTCTCGCTGGAAGCGTGAATAAGATAAAATATTATGAAGAAACCTTTACGTAGATTCTACTCAATTCAAGTGAAATAAACATAATTAGAAATTACAGGATCATTTCGGCAGTTGTTGTTGACGCAGGCAGCGAAACGTGCTCGAGGCCTCAAAAGGGATAGAGCAGTTAAATGAGCGCTTATTTTAATACATATCGCAATGTCCTGGTATATCGGTTACAGGCTCTTATTAGATTGACAGGTTAAATGCGTACATGTGATACTACCAATAAAAGATAGGTCATTAGCCTCATATCAGCTCTTACAGTGTGGCTAAACTCTTGAGAATAATTGTCCCATTGTACGGCACAGGTGTTGCCCGAGCACGGGCAGTCACAGAACTACTATACATGGTCAAAATTGGCCAAGCCAGCACGGATATCTGTGAATTTTGTGACTCCATGGGACCCGGCGGCGTAGCTAATGCTATCTTGAGAAAAGCACGTGGCCTTCCAGAATAAAGAACAAGCCTCTTAGAGAAAGAGCCGGCTATAGGCGGTTTCAAAAAAGCGCAGACGACATCCTAGCGCTTAAGATGGGAACAAATTAGCCAGGAGCATAGCCCGGGGGGGCTGGTGATGACTGAGGCAAATTTTAGCGCACCGAGTCGAAAGGTCGCGGGCTTTCTTGTTTTATCTGGATGCACGACGGTGCATGAGGACGAGCGCATGAACTAAGGAGGAAAACAACCGCAGAAACGCCGCTTTGGTGGTTTTAAACAAACGCTTTGGAACCCCGTACCTGGCTATCGGCGAAAATATGGGTTTAGTCGGTTTGAAAATTTAACACTGGGTGCTGCCAATGGTTTAAATACATAATATTTTCAAGAAAACAATAACATCAGAAAAATGTCTTACATGAATCAGCAATTATAGCATAAGGCAACGCATATATTTTCACATTCACTTTAAACCAAACATGCAAATTTTGAGAAACGTTCCTTCTTGGTATAAGCGTATAGAGTATAAGCTAAATAATGAACACAATAAGAAATTAAGAGTATAGGCGTGGCGAGGATCGAACCTATGGCTCCTAATGCCAGAGCCGCCGCCCATAAATCGTCCTGTCAAGGAAAGGATTTACATATATGTTGGAAGCAAACGTCGACATAATAACGTAGCGGGGTGTCGGTATAAACTTAGAGCATAGTTCGTTTTGACCAATGGGCTTGTCAGCAGAATACAGCCTAAATACCCTGAACAATTGTGACGCGCCTTCCGGCAGCGAAAACAGAATCTGACTACCCCGAACATTATGCGACGCTCGTCAAGGCAGACAGCTATTCGATAATGGACAATTGAAACAATGTAATTTCTCTTACGGGACCTACAATAAGATGATCCGTTCTCCAACAGCACAGCTTTATAGAATTGCCTTGAATGCTTGGCCTATTTTGCTCTTGTATGCGCTTTCACTACACGCCGATGTAGAAATTAACGTAAACAGGTAAAATAGACACGTCTTACGTAAACAAGTCGAAAGGACTACTTTATCTAGTAAGCAGTTGAATTAAAAAGTAAAAATTACTACAGTCGACAAAAGC
This sequence comes from Dermanyssus gallinae, assembly GCA_003439945.1. Taxonomy (NCBI): domain Eukaryota; kingdom Metazoa; phylum Arthropoda; class Arachnida; order Mesostigmata; family Dermanyssidae; genus Dermanyssus; species Dermanyssus gallinae. The sequence goes on along the minus strand of QVRM01004207.1, from coordinate 238,798 downwards.
GGAAAAAATGGCATTGTAAGATCACCACAAAAGCCCTCACCAAATGCCTAAATCAAAACTTCGATTAATATGACATTGTGAACACACATGCATAATGAATGTGCATTTTCTCGAGGCAATCAAAATGTCTCTCGACGTTTATCAAAACATTCCACGTAAAAACGTTACTTGCGTTTATTCTAAACATAAATCAAGCTGAACTTTTTTCGGGCAGAGAACACAACGGGTGTGTTCTTTGTTGACATAATGCTTACCAGCTAGAATAAGTCAATAATGTCTCACCTTTGTTTCTCAGCATATTCCCTCTGATATGCGGATAAAGTTTGCCGTGTACCGGTATGGTGTAATAATGATCAGTTGAAGCTGTCAATCAATGCGGATATCATGGATAAACTATTCGACAGGACGAACGCACGAGCTGAACGAAGGAGGAAATTAAATGTCAAATAAACTAAAATGATAGACGGATCAGGGCTAGTGACCCTATTTTGCTAGCTATAGGTGCCTTGCGACGCCTTCAAGCGATCTGACACATGGGGTGACGGATAAATTCCATACGCTGCGCTCGCTATATACATCTGCGATTTCATAATGATGGTGCGCTCTACAAGAACGGCTATAGAGACATCCAAGGCATTCTAATGCCGGTTTAGCAGACGTACAAGCTTAGATGCGGCCTCTTTGACTCGCCATTTAGGACTGACTCCGACAAGATTATTGATACGAATATATCTAGGAATACCAGTCTTGACCGTGGCTTAAGGAAGGCGGTCATTATCATTCGGCTCGCTATGGCGAACGCTATAAAAGCAGTTAGCGATATCGCCAAAATTATGACGAGCATTGTCGGCCGACGTCATAGTAAGCGACAACTACTTATATCAGTAGCCAACTTAACGATTTTTTTTGTTGCCCCAAGGTGGATGACACCTGATATAGCCACATCGGACTGCTGCGGAAAGCTCCAAATGTCCTTCTGCTTAAGATAATCACGTAACGCACGGTCAGCACTTCTAGAACTAAAAAAATGAAGTTGGCTGTTTTTAAACAGCACCTCTGCTGTTTGAGTTATAGCTGGTACAACCAAGCGTGAGCTCTAAGAGCGGATAAACGCCGCAGATACAATGAGGTGACCCTGCTAAGATAAAGGAGCTAGAGCGAGAGGCTTAGTGAAAGGGCAGAGAGTCCATATGTTTCTAGAACCTTGCAGCCAAGTCGGTATATATATATATATATATATATATATATATATATATATATATATATATATATATATATATATATAGTCTCTTTCAAAACCGTCTTGTTTAGGAGTGAGGGTGAAATTTATAAAATAAGTTATTCTTCCTTTTTCTCCTACATGGTTGTGCAAAAGATACATTTGTAATAGGACCAGTCAACATATGAAGAAATAAATCATAACGGCGTCTTCGGCGGAGAATTCTGCATTATCTGAAGGATACCAGACGCAAGCTAGCATGTCTGGTGGCACAATAAAAGGCAAATAGCTAGCGTTAAAGCTTTTTACGTGCATAACCGTAAAATGTTTCCATAACGACCAAAATGTGAGCCTCAAAGACTATTCACAGGCAATAGTAAATTTAATGCCCGTCATTTTCATACCAAAGTGTTGCGTTAGGTAGTTGCCGAGTAACTAAGCTTTTTCGACAGCCATACCCAACGCGAAGGCCTGCATACTTGCACAGGGTGTATGAGAAAGTTTCTATTAAACCTTAAAATATGTACATACGGTTATAAAAGACCATATATACTTATTTAAGGGTTAGAAGAAAGAGGCTAAAAAACAATATATATATATATATATATATATATATTCCAAAATGACAGCGCCCCCTCACGCATGCACACCCCAAGAGAAACTGCTGCATTTTTGCACCTTCCCTACACTCCAAATCTGGTACATAAATGCTCTTAGACCTTTTCTATTTTTTTTCAATATATCTAGGGCGTTTCAGGTGATGAGAAATCTACCGCAATTATAGATTAACATGATCTAAGAAGTACCTATTGGTATTAGTACAAACTGAGTAACGTGCACTGACTGTTTACACTGACATGCTGACCCACTAATTTATCGCCATCAATCGAATTCTTTGCCATTGAGGGATTTTAGCGGGACTGAAAGTGATGGCCATTCAAATTCCATAAACTTCTTGGTGGGAAGCAGAGATGTGTGCGACCTTGCATTGCCGTGGTGAAAATCACTTCTCGCCTGTTCGCCAATTCCGGTCGCTTCTGGTCAGTTCAATCAAAAAATGTCCAGTTGTTGGAATATTGTATCGTATTGATCGTTTCTTTTAGTTCTAACAGCTCATATAAAGTCACCCGTTCGCATCCTATCAAACCCTTAGTATCACTTTCCTTGTATGGGGTCCGGGCTTGGCAGTTGCTTAGGACGCTTTCTCTATAATAAGCCATGCCCTTCTGCAGACAAAAAAAGACAAAAAATCTGATAACGCATTTACTTCTCATCCCCTATCACCATGGTGCGGAGAAAATGGCAATCCTCGTTCTTCTTTTAGGAGCTGATGATACACTAGCACACGCCTCCTCAGCTAGCGTTCGCTAAGCGCGTGCGGCCCCCAAACATTCAACTTGCTTACGAATCTCCAGGCATGGAAATGCCTTTAAACGAATGTGTACGTTGACAATGGCCACGATCTCGCGCAGCGAGATGTGTGAGTTTCGTTCGACCACTGTTGGTAATGTGGCCGTGTCTACTGCCACATAGAGTCTACGCCGGTCTCGGTCGTTAACGTCGAAGTCGCCAGTCCTGTATCGAACTATTGACTTTTGCACTGCCCTATCTGTTATTGCCTCTCCGCTATACACTTTACACATCTTGGTTACGACTTGGTTCGCATTCTTTCCTTGCCGGAAATAAAATAGCACTAAATGGTGAAAATGCATATTAAATTCTGCCATCTTCACTCAAGCGTTACAGATTGCGTGAGTTAGGTATTAGAACAAAGTTCACGGAATAATACAAAGCAGCTCTGCTCTTATCGACACGTAAACAAACAACCTCTCCTAAAAGTGTTCGTCCTCCCCCGGGTCTGCGCAGTACGGCGCATACAACTTATATAAACCCAAAAATGATGCTTTAAAGAGCGAAGCGAATCTATTCGTATTGAACATGTATTTTCCATCTTTAAATTTTAAGCAGGTCACACAATGACAGACACACACAGCTAGATAGTTAGAAGGGTCCATCGGCATGGAACGCCGACAACATTACCTTAGCCTACTGTGCCCCTTTAGAATTCGGCTTCTCGATAGGCTGACTAATACTCTATGTTAAACAATAGTGTGTTAAATGTTTGCGTGGCGCCAGTGTCGCAAGATTCACGAAAACCGGCAGTGGTCTGGTAAATTTTACGAACAAACAGTTTCCTCTGCACCTGATAAAGTTATTTTAGAATATAAAAAAACAAACCCCAAATTGGTAAGCGAAGCGATCACAAATACTCGTATATAAGTACATTCGGATACAAGACCTATGGCGCATACCTGCATCTGGCGACGAACATTCATGCCTATATACATACAACGTAGATCTGTAGACATTTATTGTCGCCTTGTCCAAATATTTCGAATCCTGCAACTATAAAATCATAAAACATTTAAATCAACACACATTCAGTGATAGCTGTCTTCAAATAAATTGTCTGTGTTGGCTTACTTAGAAGAGCATAGATATATAGACAGCCAGCTTTCTGTGTTAAGGAGAAAATTCGCGAACTATTAGGGTGAAGTATATCAGATCCTCTTTGCGTTGCTTTATCGTGCTGAATCTGTGCTGATAGCCCGTAGCTGTATGCCGATCGTTATTCTCTTGCAGGGAGCGTTCTCGAAGATTTAGGCACTCTTGCTGCTACGAAAACTTGTCGTCTTATTTTGAGGCTATGTGAGGAGTTTTTGGATTTAAATCAATGTTTTCACAAGCAGGCAGCTGAGGAGAGCCACTTCAGTTAGACGGCCCTCGCAGGGGCATTCATAACGCGCAAAGAGGAAGTACACGTTGATGTATAGCCTGCTACGCAAAAACCATGCAAACTCAAAAGGGCCGCTGAACAAATATGTAGACACCAAAATGTTATATATATATATATATATATATATATATATATATATATATACGTATGCAGCGATAAACGAACGTTTATTATTATTATTTTTATTATTATTATCATTATTATTATATAGAATACTCAAATAGGGTTTAAATAAACCTAGTTGGTATTAGGCATTCTGCAACATTATTACTGCCGAACCCACAAGAACGCTGCGCAGCTGGCAGAAGCCATATGTGTACAATATGTACGCCACACAGGTACTGAATAAGCTTGCTTAAAAAATAATTATGTACGGGCAAAGTCGTAGAACTGGTACCAACGTCTGTTAAAAGTCTGAAAGGTCATTAAACCGCAACTGCCACCATGGCTAGATTCGAATGCTGTTGTCGAAGGTATAGTCTCTTATCTAGGGCCCGAACCTGGACGAGACTCTTTGATATTTGCTTTGATAATGGCTAACTCCGCGGCTCGTAAAATCACTGAACCGATCTGAGAGCCGGTTACGCAGTAAGAACTTTGCTTGCACAGTGTCCGTACGCAGCCGATTAGCAGAAAATAATTGGTCAGTATAAAAATGATACAACTAATGATAATCCTACGCATAAACTTGCTAAGCAACTGTATGGGTGAGATTATTATTTGTTGCAGGCCTTGCTAAGGAGTAAGATGAATCTAGGTCACAGCCTGTACTAAAACGTTAGGTGAGCTCAAGAGCTCAAAATAGTCCCCTCCCAACGTATGACTCAAAATCGACATAATAATCACGGAGACCCGCTAAGTCCGACCCTATTTAGCTTCGATATAATAGATCTTGTCTCCCAGTGAGAGAGTTCATTTACCTTGTGGTAGTTGTATGACGGTACGCCAGGAGACCCGGCTGATCTTGTTTTGGCAGAATACATTTTAGTTCTAGATTTTGGAGAAAAAAAGGCGCTAAATGCATTAAAGTGCGAGTAATTCCTGCATCGTCATTGGAAGATACAGTTTTGTACGTATCACAATGGAGACCGTGTGGCACATGAGTAAGGCACTGACTTGTTCTTCAAAGATTTGGCTAAACGTATTCAAGGGGTCAATGCATATTAACGCAATGCATATATATATATATATATATATATATATATATATATATATATATATATATTTATATATATATATATATATATATATCTATATACATATATATATATATATATATATATATATATATATATACAATTTATTATTCAATCGTAGGGTTACAGGGATATGTAACCCAAGCCCAGCATTGTGCCCATTTTTGCTGTCGCACTACCGCGGTGAAGCCGTCAAAGTAGATCGTCAAGAGTTATTTTCTGGCCCTGTTGCCAGTTCGATTTGTTTGCCAATCTTCTAGAGAAGCGACCATGTCTCGGGGCCGAGTCCGTCAAGCGTCTCAAATACAAGCGGCACGAAAATGAACTTGTTGGCGAGCTGGGCAAGTTTGTTAATCTTTAGCCGTTCAGCCTTGGAGACAGCAGCGGATGCATTGACCTCTAGGTTTGACGGGATGAGGTTGCCAATGACGGGAAGAACGGGCTGCTGAACAATCGACATTTCTCCTACTGTAGCCCTGCCAGTTTGTGTGACATATGAAAGCCCGGCCTTCCGTGCTTTACTAATAGGGCCGCTTCTGCTGCACTTTTATCAGTTTCGTTGTTTTTTTTTGCTAATTCGCGGTCAAGCCCCACACAGGAGCAGCGTAAAGCATGGTCGGCTCTTCCGGAAAAGTCTTCTCTTGTCTTCCGTTGCTCAGCGTATCCTCGGCAGGAGATTGGCCAGGCTATCGGCGATTTTTTCTGCCTTGGACATCCCCTTCTAGACAGCTGGTGAAGACTTCGTTAATGGTCACGCCTGGATACCGGGAAGACTGTCATATTTAAATGGCCGCTTCACTCATTGCCCCAACTGGACCTCACCGTGATTGTTTCGTCCTGTGAGAAGCAGCCTCATTATTCCCGTGTGTTAACCGTAGTCCGTGCCCCACCGTCCAGTCATTCACTATCTCTATGGCACGCTCGGCGCGTCCCTAGAGTACGTCTGCAGTGCGCGCCATAGTTCAGGTCACCAGCATCCTTTTGATTCAGCTCCAAAACGACCACCAAATATGCGGCGCTCTCCGCGTTGGCATGATAAGGATTGCTTTATGCTGAAGCATGTTCTACTATAAGCTCCCCAGCAATTAACATGTGACCCAGCTGCGGCCGCTATTTACTCAAAGAGGCACTACTGTGAAACGTTTTAAGACTACAGCAAGCGATAATGTGCCGACCAACAGGAGTGTATCTTTATACTACAAAAGCAAATAAAAACGACACCACATCATATAAAAACCTCACAACTTTAAATATCTGAAAGATTCCGACCGAAAGACTGTTAGGGCCTTTTCAAGCAACTTTTGCCGCCTTGAGGTCTCCTCGTGTCCATATGGCAGCCCCTTTAACATAAGTGCTCTCAGAGAGACATCAACCGATGCCTCTCAGAGACCACGGCGCCGGTTTACGTGAGATCACGAAAATTAACGGCTGACCAAAGGCAGGGTGTTCTACTCCCGGGTGAGACTGGGATGTCTCTCCACAGTAACGATATACGGGAAAGAACTGTACCAGCGACAGGGAAAACGGTTTGCGCAATCTTGCATTGTGGAACGTGTACAACAGCGGCAGACAGCAAATCAGTCATGGTGTTGGATACCGATATCGATAACCAAAAGAGCCAAACTAATGGAGGTCTCTTGAGTCCACGGTTCTTATGAACGAGAACAGTGGCCCTGCCTTACGATATGACGATTAAATTCAGACACCTCAAGTGGTGCATTGTGCAAGGTCTGTTGGTGATATTTCACCGTTATATTCCCCTCGTTATACACGACAATGCCCCTCCCGGCATTGCGGCACGGGAAGCGTAAGCTGAAATTAGTTAGAGACAGAACTTCTGCTGCAGCGCCACTTCCGTAACCCATGAATGCTTTGGAGGAATAGTAGAATTATATCCCACAGCAATTCACTTATGAGTTAGTTGGATCAATGCCAAGTCGCATAGCGGCCGTTTGTAGGGCATGCGGAAATAATGCATACTATTAAATTAAATGGACGTTATTTTCAAATGCACAATCTAACAATGTACTATACATTGCTATAGAGCATTTATTGTCATCAGCAAACAATTATGGGAAATAAAAAGCAGTTTCTACGGGATTTCCGGATGTCCATGTACCATACTGTATTGGATCGTAGCCATAGCCCATGTAATATTGTATTGGACCGAAAATGATCTCCGTTGTGAAAATGTCATTTTTATTATATTTCACTTGAATATTTTAGGTATTAAAGACCCAAACTATAACGTTCTGCTATATATATATATATATATATATATATATATATATATATGCAACGTCTCAGAAAACGAATCGAGCATATTTTAAAAAGATCGTAAAACTCGCAAAAAATACTCTGTTTGTTGAAATGGGAGAGCGGAAATGTCTTGTTAAGGAGTAAGAGTAAAATTACAAATTTTTGTTATGCCAAAAATACAGAAACTTCACACATTATGCAAGAAAATTAAACTGTCAACTGGAAAACCAAACATACTGAGTGTAAGAACATTAAACCTCGCTTAAAGAACTTCCAAGGCTGGCTATGGGAACCGAATAGTCGCTTTGATGAAAGCTGAAATATAAGGCATCACAGAATCTTGATTTTTGCAAACTTTCCTCAACGCGACCATTTCGCTTCTTCAAGCGAAGTCGCGTCCCCTTCAACGAAACGGAATTTTTCTTTGAACACGCCGGAATGTTCGGTTTTTCAATCGGCCATTTCGTTCTCTTGAATTTAATTTTGAAAACTAATATCCGGCAAGTCACATCGGTATAGCCAACAATAGTAATTCACTCTCACTTCTAAACAAGACATTTCCGCCCCCTATGCAAGTAATAAAATGTGTCCCGTCCTTTTTTAAAGCCCTATATATATATATATATATATATATATATATATATATATATATATATATATATTATTTTAAACTGATACACGTGTATATGCTTACACATATATATATATATATATATATATATATCACTTTTATTAAATGCTTCTGTTTGCAGCGAAGTTTCAGTAAGGCTCTATGGATATTACAATGCAAGGATACTATTTGAAACCATTTCATGCTTGCCGAAGCATCAATGCTGCAAACCTAGTGCTCTTAGTCAATAAATTAAAAAAAACATGGTCATTACTTGATTTTTATACGATTAAACATGAATAGCCGAAATTCTAGTGTTTAGCAAACTATATGTCGTGTATATGCACTGTACTTCGTGTATATGCACTGTACGTCGTGTATATGCACTGTATGTCGTGTATATGCGCTGAATGCTATTCTATATAAATGGTATTCTTTACCGGTAGCCCAAGTAGTTCCTGCAAACGTATTCTGCTTACCACCACGTAACGATTCTCTTACTGAACGAACAATTTAAGGAAAGAATATTACAAAGGATTGTACACTGTTGTTGCAATGAGATTTAAACACGTGTAGCCCGGCAAACATGTCAGAGTACAGAGTATTTTGCTACGTTACACAAGAGGGCCAAATCTGCAGGAACATTTGTCGACGGTTTCTGATACCTTTTGTGCGTCACCGTGGTACATACCAGCGGCATGTTTTCGTGTGCAATACTCACTAGATACCTCCTTCGCACGATCGCCGTCCCCCGAACTGTGCTATCGTGTTCTGATTCAACCTAGATATTTCTGAGAATAATTATCACCGCTCACTAGTTACGTCAGGTTGTAAGTTGTTCCGTCATGTTTTACGTTATGCCACGGCCTCAGGTTTGGTACAAGCTCTCTTACTTAGTGTCCAGCAGGGTCCTCGACGGCAGGGCGTTAAGATATTTAAAGCGGCTCGTGTTGAAAATAAAGACTAAAATTCGCTCAATTTTGTTAGTCGAGTCGTGTCGAGTGTTTGTAACTTTGAGGAAGGACACACGTTTATACGAAATACTATTGAGGTTATCAGTTTTAGTTTAAATCTGCTAGAATATACCTAAATTAATTTGCAATATCTGTGCACACATACTTTAGACGATTCCACGTGTTTTGCTATTTTTTTCGTAGAAAATTTGTTCCCTAATAAATGACATTACTGCTAGTAAAATTATCTATCTTGTAGATAGATGCATTTAGCAGTTTTCCATAGTGGGCCTTCTTTTAATAGTAGAAGGCCCATTAAGCGCAAATTCCCGTCGTACCGACGGGCGCCGCCTACGAAAGAGCTGTACTTAATAAGGTATTTAGTACTGGAGTAGCATGCTGGATTGCGGAAGTTAACTGGCAACTTTGGCCTCATCAAGAGTCGCGCGTCCTAGAACGGCACATGCCAATTACAAACGAATTGTATTATACTCTTCAGAATTGAGCGAATGTTGGAACAAGAAGTACGTGATTTAATTTGTCAAACAGGATTTGTATAGCACCACGAGGTACAATAAGATATCCTTCGCATACCAACACGTAGACACAACACGGCCGTGGAACAGACTATATGTACTCACCCCACCCTATTTATTTTAGTATCGACTTTTTATAAGCGCGTAAATATCTCTGCTGAGTGCCCCACCAGGGGAAGAGCATTTATGAGACACTGGTTGCGGTGCTGTCCTTTTTTTGCTCGAAGCGTACCGAGTGGGTCATTTAACAACATGCATTTATCAATATTATTTACGTACATCATACTTAATGACAAAATTAGTAATAAATTATAATATATATATATATATATATATAAAGAAGTATAATATAGAAGAATTATAATAATATAAGCAAAATGCTAATCGTTCCAAACAAATTTGTCGGAATCATTTTGACATAAAACAACGTTTTAATTCAGGCACATATACATGCACTATCCAAGTAAATATGGAGCTATATATTGTTTTTGTTTATATGTAATTCTTCCATTCGACAAGTACCGTAGAAATACTCGTTTTCGTCGTCTATTTGTTTCACGTATTTGATACCCGAAAGAAAGAAAATTGATGGTATATATTTATATATACCCAAATCTGCTAAAGATGATTACTTAACTTACCAGCGAAAGTTTTTTCTACCCCTTAACCTTAACCCAAGTTGCAAATCCCTAGGACTATCGCCTCTAAAGGGCTGGGCATGTCGAGACATATAGGATTTTCCCAACAGTTCATTAAGGCAGTACGGTCAATGATTATCAGCGGTATCGCTCATCATCTATTCTCAATGAGCGGCGCCTAAAGACACTTCGATCAACAATAGGTGGCTACCCGGTAGATAACAATCATGTCTAGGACGCTAGCCTTCAAGATCACGCCGTCACTTGACGAAAGAGTCCTCTCCAACCCTCCCGATGATATGTATAGGGGGGGGGGTGCTTTGAACAATATATTCGAATCGATAGCGCGCTTGGATAACGCTCTTGGGAAGGTGTGCGCGTCGTGGGTTCCGAAGAAGCCCAGCGACCGCAAAAAGTGCAGCGTACGGGGCTAGCGCTGCAACACCTGTTTCGGTATCGCGAAGACCCGCTCTTTAGAGCGGACCGTCATCGGTGAAGGTTGGTACCATCACTTCAAGCCAGAGACAAAGCAGGACTGCATGCGATAAAAGCATGCATCGTCACCTCTCTCTAAATAATTCAAAACTGTATCCTCAGCAGGCCAGGTCATGCTCATAGTCTTTTTCGGCGTCCGAGGTCCGATACTCATCGAATTCCTCGAGCACGAAGACCAAAACAGTGATGTGCACTATGACACACACCGTACGCAACTTCATCAAGAGCAAACGGCCTGACCTGCTCACAAAGGGAGCGATTCCGCTTCACAATAATGTGCATCCACATCTCTCAGCGTGTACTGGCCAAATTCACGTTAACATGCTTGAGCATCCGTCTTACAGCTTGGTCATCTCGCCCTCCGAGTTCGATCAGTTGATTTCGTTAAAAAGGACCTTAACGGGAGACGCTTCAACTCCTACGACGAACCGAAGGACACAGTGACAGACAGAACTAGCTTTTATCACAGCTGCAGGAAATCTGGGGTCAGAGATCCATTCGGTTCGTAAAACAGTAGGATAGTTGTGTATCTTATGATCACTCATACTCACAGTATCGTTTTGTACCTTCTCCTTTGAACATGCTGGATGTATAGCTTAGAATATCCATCACTTGCGCAGGCCCTACTTATTACCAAATTAAAATAAGCCTACTTGAAACAAACTAGCTCTTGCTTCTGATTTAGCCGTACGTTCGTAACTGCAGTTGTATTAAAACACCGGCACAATTTTATATCTACCTGAGATAGTTAATATAGTGCTGTATAGTTGGTGAATTTGTTCAAAACTGAACACGTTAATCTCACAGCCTACTTTCTGGCCTTTACTCGGCGACCAATTTTTTTGTCTATACATTTTCTAGTATTGCTTGTGTCTTCTTTCATCGAAGCCTGTGTCAACAGAATTTGCGTGCCGCCGCGCACAAGCTGTTAGGCGTAAGTAGCCAGTTTTGATGACGAGTGAGCCATGTTACATGCTACAGTTCATATGCTGTGGCTCAATATTGGGACTATATACGAACGCATGATATGAGTTAAAACTGCGAACAGAGATTCGCAGAGGCTACTACCTAGCTTCAGTTAAGTCTTGCTGTGCGGCCATTTGTGTCCTACTTCGAATTTAGAGCTATCCATATGAAACTGCATACAGACCGCGCTACACCGGAGACCAGATAAGTTAATTATCATAGAGATTTTTTGGCCTTAAGCCAAGCTGGACGCACTTTAGAGCCGAATTATTAAGCCTTCAGTCTACTAGCAGCGTTCCGCGATGACGTGATAAATACATGGTCTTCGCAGTCTCGTGAAGATGGTGGCGGCCGCGCTCCCGATCTATATCTGTCGTATCCTTTCAGGATCGTCCTCCACTCAATCAAAGACGTACGTTAGAATAGAGACGCTAAAATCTCGGACCATGTCGCCTTTAGGGCGACCGTATTGAACGGAGCACGACGCACACGTCACGCGACAAACCCAGGTAGTACTAGTTGGGTACGCCCCGTTATGTTGGACGCAACGATAGCGGAAACCAGGTCGAAAAGGAAGGGGGGGCTTTGTGGGGTCGTTGGTGGCGTCTTTGGACCCAAGCCAACAGTCGGGCGACCTGTATCGTTGCAAAAATGAAAACGTTCCCCAGACGCTGTCGTATCTCGTGCAAGCCAAAGTTGTACTAACGGACTAAAAACTTGGCAAGTATTGATTTGATTCCTACTTTCTTTAATGAAAAACTGGCATACCAGCTCAGAGGAGATGGCAAAAAGCATGCCACAAAAAAAATGCACCACTTCTACCATTCGTTGAATATCTTGGTCAGTAAGATGGGCTCTCTCTCTCTCTCTCTCTATATATATATATATATATATATATATATATATATATTAAGACATACTGCGAAGAAGGGTATATCGTTTTTTGCAGATCAAACTCTTTCTTGCACTGTATATCCATTAAGTGTCTCTAGATGTCGCTCTCGGGAACAAATGCAGTTTTAAATCTATAAAAGCTACATTCTAAATATCTCCTAAGTATAATTTAACACCTTATTTAGAGCCTTTGCCGTTGATTTGCAGGAAACAATGTTGTTATTTTAGAATAAAAGACTCGCACTGTCGTAAAGTCGGCTTACGATTAGCCGATTGATCTATCGTCATTCTTCCGGGATTTTCCCTTGCCCACGTAGCTGCTAAAATAAAATTAAAACCTGCGTTATCTCGAGTGTAACTTATTTAAGGTGCTTGTAAACGGCGTTTGCTTTGTCTTTTACTTGCACGCACTTTGTCTCTTAGAAAACATAGTTAAGTTTGTTTAAGGGTGGTAAACATGCTGAGTGTTAAACTTGAGTCTGATAATTTCAGGTATTTTTGAAGCAGTACTGTAAAATGCAGAGTTCATTTACTGTCACCTATGGGAGATGGTTTAGTCACTCTGAGTAAAAGAAGGTATGGTTATTTGACACTATCGTGATTCATTTTAATAATAACAATAAAGTGTAATTAAAAGTGTTTTAAAATGCCGTTTGCGTGGTGCTAAATCGTCTTGGTTTTGGTATCTGTGACAGCATATAATTGTTTTTGGGTTTTACACTCCTCAGACATTTCCGGTGTTTTGTTCCGTAACTGCGGACGTCGGTTTAGCTTAAGATTGTGCCAATGTTGAGTTACAACCTTAACAGGGTGTGGAATCATCTTTCAGCGGCAAATTTGACGCAGCTAGAGAGGTGTTTCACAGTATATATAAAGCATGTTTTTTGCTTATTGCAGATGGAAAGAAGCCGCTTCGTGTACCTGCTAGCGGGTTGCGGGCCGGCAGTAGAAACAATTAGAGTCAGGCTTAGGTCACCGTGATCAGTGACCGAGGCCTCGGCAGAGGTAGCGCAGTTGGATGTGTACCTCGCCAGGCAGCTTTGGGATGGAATGGCATGCACTAGCTAGCACGTGTACACAAGATATATTGTGCATGGCTATCACCACTTGATATGTTCAACCCATGGATTTCACCAAGTTAGCGATCAATGTCGTTGCCAGTTCTGGTTGAGTTGGCATGTGGGAAGGCCTGCGTGACACAGAGGTGTGTATTTGTTGTGGCTGACGTTGAACAGCTGAGACAGATGAGCGCTACGGCAGTTTTTTCTACATACATTGCTGTCCATTCGTTTTCTCAGTATTTATAATTTTGGAGCCTAGGCAAAATAATAGTTTAGCTGTAGATACCCCAGTACAAGCGTCGACAAGTTCTCCTAATAGCAAGATTTGCAGTAGGTAGCTGTCTTATTTGGTATATGGTAGCTATAATGTCTTGTTTGTTGCATCGGTCTGTTGACGGACTTGCTGTATCTGGCCGCCATCTCACACAGTTGAAACTGGGGTTTGGCTTCCGTGACGTTGTGGGGTGACAGAGCTTTCGTAAAACAAAACAGCGGTAACCTCCACCTGGAGACCATCGAAAACATTTCGCGCAAAATATTTCACAAACTCCTTGGTCAAATCATGACCATAAACGGTTAAGAACAACTGCAATAAAATAACGAAATGAGAAATTTGATGTTAGTCGCATGTTGTTGCAGCGCGCGTTCCCTGAACAAGCCAAACGCGATCGACACCCTACTTTCGTACATGACTTCTAACGCTATCTACGTTTCTGACGATGAACTGGAAAAAAAAGATGCCCATTGTGTGTTCAGGATGGACCGAAGCACAAAAGGCGGCGGCGTCCTAATTCTGGTTAAGAGTTGTACTCACGTCCCTGATTGTTGATCTGGATGGTAATGATGATACGCTTGAATTGGTTGTGTTGATCTCATTTTCAAGGGTTCATCGGCTCGCATCATTTGCGCATATTACTCCTCAACTGGGACTTCTAACCACCGCAACACTAGAATCTATCTTTACTGATTTCTGATCTAAAACTTGATTAGAACACATTATCAATGGACTACTAGTGACAGAACAACAAACCAGGAGGCGCTGTCGAAAACCGGCCCACAGTTTCCGAGCCCAACACTCCATACATTTGGCTATCAGCAGTGTTTGAAACGCTAGCTAAAATACAGAAAAATGCGCCGAGGGCAAACCGGTCGCGTCGTCTGGCCTTCCTCTTAGCTGTAAAAAAGCCTTCAATACGCTTTCGTAAGACACCATAAACAAGGCACGCGTTAACATAGGCGTGTCCCCCTTGATACGACGTATCCTAGCGTCATACCTAAAAATATCTACCTCCAAAAGCATGAACTTTGCAGTCACAGCCGAGGTCCCTCAAGTATCCGTACTGTAATCGACTCTGTGGTATATAACTTATGATTGAGTACTTAGAGGTCCCCCCAGGAGCGTATTCCGTCACTTACGCAGACGATCTGGCTCCGATCGTTACCGCTCATGACGAGGATCTGCTCGAAGGAATGAGGCTCTACACGCTAGTGTACAAATTGGTCTCACAAAAACGGAAGCACCTTTTTTAATAGACCTGAGGCACCCTCTCTAGAATCTAAATTTGCGCCTAAGAGAAAAGCCAGTAACACCCACGCCGTTTGTAGTATAGTAGATAGCGCACGATTGCCATGAATACAACACGCCGCCTCCTTAACGAGACCCAATGACCTATGGCGCTCAACATCACACGGGCAGGTCGCAGGATTCCACATCAGCCATACAAGCCCTCTCTAGATAGATTATCTGGAGCCTAAGAGTAGAAGAATTAGCTTCAAGATGCCCCTCAAATAACTACTAATCAGCAGAACAGATTCTCTAAGAAATTGGAGCCAGCAATGGGAAGCAATACAGCCGGGCCACCCTGATACATGACAAAATCAATACTTCCTGATCTCAAACAATTGTACAGCCTTACACGCGGCTCGCTTCAGTGCAACTGCTAACAAGCCACAATGGCAGACGCGCTTTTGCGTTGTTTCTCGGGCTTTGCGCTACAATTAATTGTGTTTCGGAACAGAACATATCACAGAGTCGGTGATGATCACCATCTAACACGGAAGTCTCAAGCAAGTAGCAGCAAAGTCTAGTAGACTGCACTGTGTCGCGGAGCGGGTGGACGGTTCATGGAGGCAGTTAGCCCGAGACGTTTCCGGTAAAGCTAACTACCCCTTATACCGTACGTGCAACTCAGAAGAGGCTGACGATAAAAGACACTGCTACGAACGCTGTGCCTTTTTAATACTAAGCGAGAGCTACTGTCTCGGAACCTAAGGATGACAAGTCCCCAGACATGCCAACACCTTGTAAAGGCGCTTCTTAAGGATCGTGATCCTGGGTTTATGGTAAGAAGATTTACAGACTTTGTCTGCGAGAAAAATGCGACGCCCGGTATTGATTTACCAGTTAATATAAAAAATATATATATCCACATTGGCGCAGAAGAGAGGGTGGTGGAATGGTCAAATAAATAGAGCAATTGGAGCGGAAAAGGTGAAGTATATATATATATATATATTAGCAGGATGTGTTCTTTGGATTCCTCTTCGATATCACATTTTTTACACTATAAATGAAAAAAAATTGAAAAAATAATATATATACATATATATATATATATATATAGTCAGCACGATATGTTCTTTGGATTCCTTTTCTATATCACATATTTCACACTATAAATAAAGAAATTCCAAAAAAAAATTATATATATATATATATATATATACATATATATACTGAGCAAATTGGCTTAGTGGCAAAGCCATTGGCTTGCATCGGGAGATCGTGGGTTCTATATATATATCCTACGATTGAATATTAACTTAAGTTTTGCTCCTCAAAAAATATGTACATTTATAATTATATGTATACACATACACAACTATTATTATTATTACATGTTCAGAGGGTACCCCATAGTCAAATCACACTGTGCCGTTGCACAGCACCGAAGCGAACAGACATGTTTAAATTTTGGCGCCATTCCGTTCTCTCTGTTCGCCTGCTGTTTCTACCCTTTCCACCAAGCGAGTAAAACACACCGGCTAAGTTTCGACGGTGCTTCGAATCGAACAAGGTTTGACGCTGTTCGGTTGAAGAGTGGCATCATTTGTATGCACTAGCATTGCCAGTTGTACGAATATTGCCGCCTAAAACTTGCAAGGAAAGCATTGCTTCGAGGTGGACGGGCACGAGCGTGTTCACAGGCTTTGTCACACCAGTGTGGGTTAGCAACTAGCTTAGATGCAGACCGTGCTAACCGGAATTTGTGCGATTCGTTTGTGCAAGCATTGAGACGCAACCGCTTGAGGCGGACATGTGCTTTGGACGTCGTCTATTTTGTAGTACGTATGCTCACTGGGCCGAAGTGCGATTGATTGCTGTGCGGTGAAGTGAGCTGAGTGTCTCCGAGCACTGTGCCATTGCAAAGAGTGACGAACGCTTCGCCAGCAACAACATGGATGCAATGCAGCACGTAGAAGAAACAGGGCCGGGCTTTGTAGGCATCAAGTTCTGTCAGGAGTGCAACAACATGCTCTACCCGAAAGAGGACAAAGAGAACCGACAGCTGCTGTTTGCTTGCAGAAACTGCGATTTCCAGCAGGTAGGTGCAGGACCATTGAGGCAGCTGAACAGGAACGCGAAAACAACAACGATAGAAACCGCAACAGCACCACCACTACCACTTGGGCTGCATGACACAAGCAAATGACTTCGATGGAAAATCACGACGGATCGAGTGATCTCATGTACACAGCGTGATTATGGTTAAACTCTCTGTGTTACTTACTTGATGATGCCGAAATCGAGTACTGAAAGAACGGAGCTCAAGTTTGATATGGAAGAACTCTCTCTCTCACGATATATATATATAGCCGCCTTGTTGTGCGATTTTCTGGCTAGATACTAGGCAAGAATATTTAAAGTCTTACAATACATTTTTGTAAAAGCAAATATTGGCTTCTACGATTGTGAATTGTCTCATCTCGAACAAGCGGTTAATATAAATATATATATATATATATATATAGTCTCCTAATTATCTTATTAGTAATATATATTTTTGGCAACGTGTTGGTGCGCAAAATGGGCGGTGGTCTGCCAGTGCCTGGAGTTTGAGTCACGTGTTTGAATCCAGTGTGATACATGCCGATTTAAAAAAAAAACGTTTTTATGACTTGAAAGATGGCCTAATAATAACGTTCTGATTGAGTTCTCTTTTAACTCAGCACTTCAGAGTTTCAAAGTAAGTGACCGACAAATCATATTCGTGTAGGAGCTAAGTTGGTCTTTTTACACTCGTTCCCGTCATCGAGTATTAAAATTTGTTAATACTGGCTGTACTAATAGCAGCACTGGCTGTAAATAATAATAATAATATTGTTTTAATATACTGCGCTGCGGGTGTGTAGTTAGTACGAAGGCAAAACACACGCCTCATGGATAACAACAAGTTTTCGATGTCTACGAACTACGACTGTTTTGCTTAGTATGTCCTTGGTTTCTTTGTTGTTCATTACTGACGTACCAGAACAGCGCGTAACGACAGCACGTATTGACAAAAATTGCAGTTATTTTTTGAACAACACATTTTAACACAGGGTACTACGTACTTTCGTCCCTCGAGATCCAGTAAGGAGCTTGACTATAAATAAGTTCACTGAAGAAATTCCTTATAAAATTTATAAAGTTGTGCCTTTTCTAGATCATCACCTTATACCACTTTTTCTCAAGTCACTCGAGTTGTGTCTCTCAAACATTGTTAGAAGAAAACAGTCAATGAAGCGCCGTAAATAAAGTTGTAGTAAAGTGCTAGTGAACAAAAAATATATTTTATTGGCTATTCATGCTTATATAAGTATTATTTGGATGGCGATTTGTAAAACATTTAAGCATGCGTTAGCCGTGTTTTTTTTCTGTCAGACAGTTAAAGAAAAAAAATATATATATATATATATAACCGTATTTGTGATGAGGAAGTATAATTATCAGACTTTCAATTCACGCCTGCAATTTAATTTCGAGATACGATTTGGCTGAATTGTGTAGTGCGGTATGTTTAGCGTTTAGCCTTGCAGAATTCACAGAAGCGGCTGTCTTATTTGGTCTGGTCTATCTCTCTCTTGGATCTTGCACATATGATGACACATAGAAGACGTCGCTCTTACCGGTTGCACTGATCGTTGTCATGGAGTGACAGGCATATGATATCATGCTATATATGCAATATAAGTGCGTCGTCGCTAGTGTTGCTGTTTATGCCATGAAATTGGATGAGGAAAATCGCTCTCCATTCGGATTTGTAAAGGATATTCTTACCTGCTATGTGTTTTTCTTTTGGGAAGTTTCAAGAATGCTAGATGCACATACCGTCACGAGCAGCTGGCGTGACTAGTGTGGGACTCACAAACCCACTAAACCCGTACTCCTCTCCACGCCCCCCCCCCCCCCCCTGCAGGCTTGGTGTTTTGTTCGGCATGACTTCGAAATGTGTATGCACACGCATACATATACTTATATAGAACGAAGTATGTCCAGCAGAGATCGGTTGAGGAGCATCTCACACAAGTGAGGCTGAAGTTGGCCACTTGCTTTATTGCTGATTTATGCCGCTCCGAGTAGCTTCATAGTCGCTTTGATGGTCACAGCCACGACGGCTTTTCTTGCTGTGACGATCTGCTGGTCACAACGCCTGCAATAAAAAATAGTTTCTATCTGCAATTTTTATGACAGAAAAAATAATAATAAATAAATATATATATATATATATATATATATATATATATATATATTACAGAACGATGGAGCATCATCAATCAGTGGCGACTCCAGTGGGCCACTAGAGTCTATTCATCTGACTTAATCAATATTTACCATTTATGTACTGACATTGATCTATTTTTAATACTAATCTTATATATAAAGACTGACCATTCACAACAGTAACTTGGAGGAGCGGTTTATCCTGCATTTTTAGAGATGCGACTACTAGCATGCAAGATCGTGAGCCAGAACAGAATGTGCAACTTTATCTAGCTCAATTTTCTGGCGATCTAGTTCATATTGCCAGGCGGAGAGATGTGTGTACGCGGCTTCTCGCTAACTCGTTTATACGGAAGAATATAATTGACTCTAGTTTTTCATACGCTGTGGAAAAATACTGCTCTCCTGCATCGGCTGTTCAAGCTGATGTAAGCCTGCCCTTCGGAAGAACCGTGAGGCAAATCGTTTTGATTGAACGCACAATGGGATGACGCGTTTTGATCAAAGTATCGAATAATATAATAACATTTCTACTTTATTAGATACATCGGTGAATATCAACTTGATATCTATCAATGTATGCGCACTTCTTGAGGCGGTAGATTTATACATCGAAGCACACTTCCAAAACGCGTTTTTCGATGCTTTTTAGAGTGACCTCAACGGCTTAAAACAGTGACTTGCGTGAATCAAAACACAACGTCTTCTTCTTTTTAAGTTCGGAAAGATGAATACATTTTACAGTGCTGCACACGTCGGGTGTTTAATCGGGGTGCTTCACCTGAATTACTTCAGGCGCGACGAAAGAAGCCTCAGTGTGTTTAACCCTGTGGGCTGGCGCGTGTCGTGGTGGAGAAACCATTACCTACGAGACTTTTTAGAGCCCTTTCTGATGAGCACAGTGAGCACGTTTGATAGGTATTCTGCGGTATATCAATCGCTCGTCACTGTATTACGTTCTAGTTTGACGATGGATGTGACTTTACACCCAATGGTCCATCGAATCTAGCATTACCTAGTGTACTTTAGGAGGCTTATCCTCCGTTCCACATACGATTTCCGTGTTGGCAAAAAAGTACCTGCCACCTAACGTTAAATATCTTGAATATGCAGATGACTTAAAACTTTATTATTCTGTTTGTTCGAGTAACTCCCACGCTGTCCTGTTTTTGGCTGTTGACGATATATCTCGAAGATGTTTTTCACTGTCCAAAAGCGTCGTACAGAAACATGGCGGACTTTAATTCAACTATAAAATTAACGAATACTTCTTATCAACGTTCACTTATAAATGTGACCTAGGCGTATACATTGCGCCCGATCTTAAATATAGCTTTGACATTCCCAAAATTGTTGAGGCATTATTGCATTGTTGCATATTGCTTTGTTAATATAATTTCCGCTGCTTTATTCTAACGATACCGCATCGGTTTTATGAATATTTTGTTCTTACCAAACTGAGGCTCTTGCAGTTCAGGTGTTCTCCATGAGGCTTATTCCTAGTATAGATTCGCTCCTCGAGCAAAGTAACATATATGCTTTAGTCAACGTATAAAATGTGAATTGCTAGGACACTTTCGATATACGCTCCAACAACTTAAGGCGCGAGCAATCCATCACTCCTAAGGCCGTGGCCCGTGCTGAGTTCCCGTACTGAGTTCATAAACAGTTTGTTTGCTTGGCAGATGGCCAAATTGGCACATGCAAATCCAGTTTGCACCCGCACATTGGTTGCAAGCAAAGGGGACGTTTTAGGGTACCTGCAGTAAAGGGTGGGGTGAATGTTGTGGCACTGACTTTGCGACTATGTTATACTTTGTAGGGTACCTGCAGTAGCGACGTGAGAGCCTTTCAGTATCTCCACTCGACCATGCACCCTGCAAAAAGCTCGTTTACTTATTCGGTGGGCGGCAGTGGCTTCTGGGGTCATTGAGAGACAACTATTACTTTGAGAAAGCAATATTTAAGTATATCCAAAAGTACGCCATGTTGCACTGTTTGCATCTTGTCCCAACTGTGATGATGAAAACAGTCGCTCACAGCCTGCTAGGATCACACTAATGTTGGACTACTACGTGATTTGGGGTATCTGCGACCCATCATAGCATCGACCGTAAATAAACTCTTTGAACATTTATGGATTTATTTGCAGGTGGCCGATAATCACTGCATCTACGTGAATAAGATTACCCATGAAGTCGACGAACTCACTCAGATTGTGAGCGACGTGATCCACGACCCAACTCTACCTCGTACCGAGGACCATCCCTGTCCGAAGTGTGGTCATCGCGAAGCTGTCTTCTTTCAGGTAAGCCTAAGCCAGCCGGCTACGTACGAACACGGCGACACTTATTTGCTGCTGTAAGTTTATCTAGCACACTTTACATAAAGTTAGAACATGTATTTATTAATTTTAGTCGGCCGCATACTACGCGGCCAGCCTAAAACAACGCAGGATAGTAACTGTACTATTGTCTCCGAGCGGTTAGTGATTTGGCGAACGACGCAGTTAAACATTTACACGAGACTAGTTACCTGGAACGACAAGGAAATACAGGAGATGTTTCTAGGGTCGCGTGATGGAACTGTAACGAACACAACAAATTACTTTATTCGACTATTTATATGATTTTTACCACTAAGTAGAAAGCGCTGTTGTTACAACAACAGATGTCCATTCCGGTAGAGCGGATGAACTTACCTATGTGTAAAAGACACATAATGGAATACCGATCTTCTAACTTTGTAAATAGTCACGATATTTCTGACGATTTGCGAACAATATCCCACCTTGTTCTGGCATTCGCCAAAGGAATTGTACTAATTGGGCATTGTTGCAACTGGGCAAACTAGCGACAGCACAGTAAAGCTATGTGTTTGTTTTACCTAAACATAGATTAATGCCTACTGGTTAGTTTTTAGCGGCACTTAGTGTGACATCGCGTCCTCCGGGTACGCACATGCTCTCTCTCTATCTAACTTCCCCCCCCCCCTCCCTCTTTCTCTAACTCCCTCTCTCTCTCTTTCTCTCTCTCTCTCTCTCTCTCTCTCTCTCTATATATATATATATATATCGATTTCACGATATGACCCTTTCAGACCATGATCTCGACGCTTTGGCCTAGCCTCCGTGGGCATCAATAGCGACATGCGGATCTTTGTTTTTGAGACCTTGTCAGCTGTCACTTCTCCACTAACACGTTAGAGTTGATCTTTCTAGATAGATACTGTCATGGTTCTCCTGGGCATATTAAAAAGCGGTATTCTTTGTTGGTCAGTCCAAGCGTTCTCTATGGATCAACAAGCGCAGAGCTCACATATTGAGTGGTTGATAAAAGCGCATGTCTCTAAAGATGAGTGGTTAAAAACAGCGCTAACAACGAGTTGTCTCTAAGAAAAAACAACAGCAGTAACAGCAAAATAAAGCTATTCGCGCACATAAATGAACTGTACGTTCTTCCGATTAGTGTACCTATAACGGACAGCGCTCCTGCACCAGGACGTTCTTTAATAACGCTCCTGAATAAGATTGACTTGCATTTGCTCTCTTGCTTCGCAAAACAAATTTAAATGTGTATCGAAGACATCGTAGACATTTCACTAGCCCAGACACAGTCGACAACTGACTCGTTCAATCGACGCCTGCAGAAATTGTTTGTGGGTCACATAGAGAGATGGTCTATTTCGTTCTAACAATGATCATATGTATCTTTGCACTCATTCGCAGGCCCAGTCGCGTCGCGCTGAAGATGAAATGCGACTTTACTACGTTTGCTGTAACCAGTCTTGCACACACCGATGGACCGAGTGATCGGTATTTTGGATCAGGCGATATCTTTTTGGTGTGGATTTCTGCCTTCCATACAGATGCATGCCGTCTCAAGACACGTCCCGCAGACAGCCCTACGCTGTTTCATTTGTCGCTATCTTTTGTTACTCAAACGTATATCTATATATACATGTATATATCGAGCCTTGGTGGTGAAGCATATGCTACCGTACGGTTTATGCACAACCATATCGTGGTTTTGTTTTCAAGTCATTCACGGTTATCTTCCGTGATAGTGATGATTCATCCGGACATGTCATCGTTACGCTTTGCGTCATTGGCGGGGAAAGCAAGTGAGAGAGTTGATTACGTAATAAAATTGAGATTACTAAGCACTGTTTTGCAAACTTATCCCTAGTCGGGTTTCTGAACTGTAAATAAATGAACGAATGAACTTATCGCCACTTTACCGCGACCTGATTCTTCGATGATAAAATAAATAATTTGTGGTACTAATTAATAAAGCAGTAATTGAAAGTAATATGTTGAATGATATGTTCCCGCGTTTTTAACCATATGTTGACACATAGATTACTGATGAAATGATTTTATAACATAAGTGAGGTATGTTTTTATTATTTTATTAAATCGTTTTATTTTATTTTGTGGTTACAGTGAAATATGAATATCTAACTACCCTTGGGCTTGTGAGGGGTGCTACCAATCGAGCTTATCCTCGAGGCAGCCCCTCATCGTGCCCATAATTGCTGGCGCATTGCCGCGCTGAACCGCCAGAGATAGCCGCTGGAGTAGAAAGTCGAAAGCTCTTTTGTCCCCCGTCGTGAGTTCAATTCGTTTGCCAATCTTCTGTAAAAGTGACCATGCCTCAGGGCCAGGTCCCCCTAGTGTCTCCAATACTAGTGGCACAACAATGAATTCGTCGGTGAGCTGGGCGTATTTGTTGGTCTTTAGACGTTCAGCCTTGCGTGCTGCGGAGCCAGCGGCTGATGCGCTAGCCTCCATGTTCGAGGGGGTGAGCGTGTCGGTGACTGTAGCATCCTAAATAAGCGCCTTTCCCCTTTATAGTGAGGTATGTAGCCTCCCTCGATGTTTACGACTTCTTCGCATCTCTTTTATTTCCTCCTTTGGTCTTATATTTGCTTGGACGGTGAGAAGAAGTGGTAATCCGTAGGTGCTAGGTCCGGTTTGTACGGAGGGTGCTGAAAAGCCTCCCATTCGAGTTCACGGAGAACGGTGCTGCCAGTGTGGGACCTAGAATTCTCATTGAGCAAGATGACTTGGTCTTGTCAGTTGGCTCTTTTCTGCCGAAAGATATTGCGGACCTAATGCAACTGACGTATGTCGAGATACTGATGGACGTATGCTGTTTTCGGACTAAGTTTGGTAAAGCCACTCACTTTTTCCTGACCTTAAGTTAACATAGAGGCACCTTTTTCGTCTCCAGTGATTCTGTACCGATTACAAATCGGTGCGGCCGCCTGTTGCGTGGTACCGGCCAAGTTGTTGAGAACAATACTCAACCGATTTGATTTTTTCACTTTCGTGAGCTTGTAAATAACCAGTAAAATAAACAGTGTGTGCTTTGTGCAGCTGTGAAAATGTTGAAGAGCCGTAAGTGTGTTTTTAGACGGTTTTTGTCGAGGTTGGCTGGTCGTCAATGTCGTGGTTGCAATCGTTGAACTTAGCCAATAATTTCCTTTTGCGAGCTTCATCTCAGTAGAAGGCTCTAGTTACTAGCTGTGGTTAGGCACGTCAACTCAGATCGGCCATTTTGGGCTTTTAAATGCAATTGAGACCATTCAAGCAGTTTGGCATAGGATATATCGGCGTACACCAAAGATAATCGCCGCTTACTTGACACTTCACTTCAGGACCGTATTCTGGACATTTTTAGAATGAATTTCCATATGTATCCTGGTTAGAGCTTTTTTGCATTCACGCGCGAGTGATGACTGCGTTCTACCCACTGGGCTGTAAGGAAGTGGCAAAAGCCTGAATCAATGATGAATTGGTGAATTTTTAGCACGCGCGCCATTGACGTCCCACAATACCTCTTCGGTCTCACAGCTTTGTGTTTACCAGCGAATATGGCTAAGTGACCTAATCCCAAATTACTTACGTTTCTTGTTAACTAATTAGGCAATAGTACGTGTTATCCCATATACGCATATATCTCTATACGCATCCCACGCTGTCGCGAGTCTTCAAGTGTCATCGTTGTTTTGTCATACTCTTCTTAAGATTAGCCTTTTATCTTTCTTTTTGTTATTGTCTTAGCTGGTTATAGCGTCGTTATAGTTATTGTTGTATCATTGTTTCATTTTTCGTTTGTGCATTATGATACATGCATTTCTAACACAGTTGCGACCTAATAGGACCTTTTTGGAAGATCATGGAACCAAGGTCAACCCTGTTTGGCCGTAAAGCTGAGTCCGCTGCCAGTCCAAGTGGCTCGTTCCTGCAGGGAATATTAGCGGATTACGGCAACAGAGGTCCATTAGCTCGCACTTTCTGCTCAGATCGATTATTGCCAAGGTCATTGTGAGGGGAACTCCAAGAAGCTCGACGTGTTCATCGGTGCACAGCATGATGTCAGAAAGCAGGTCCTGCGCCAGGACCAAGCATTCATCACGTGGAGCGGAATCAGAGGATAGAACGTACAACTCACGCTTTAAAGCATTGAGCTGTAATATTGACGTGGCACTGGCATCGATCAGTTTTTGCGCATCTCCAAGGCCAGAACCAAAAGTTCCGCCAATCGTTCCATGAATTGTCGGTTTGTTGACGTCGCCGTGCTGTTATGTTTTGCACTACTGCGGCTGCTACATATCGTCGTCGGTTTTGGAAGTGTTGTTGTTCCTCCTGGGACCGAGTATACTTCTAAAGACAGTTGGAATGGTTTATATCTATGTTCTCGCCGGGAACTGGCCACCCGAGGGTCAGTTAGCGGGAGAAGGCTACCGAGGTGTACAGATCATTTGCGCCCATGAAAAGACAAGAGCATTGTCTTATCCGTCGCCGCCTGCTAATGTAATGGACATAGATTTTTTTTTCCGAAGCTGCTAGAGTGGTAAGCCTTCCATCTCTTTCGACGTGCTCCGAAGTAACAGAACGGTGGCATGGCAAAGCTTGAAATTGAAATTCTGGGAGAACGTCTTCTATGTTATTTGCGCTCGCGGCATGTGGGAAGTAACTCCACTATTTTGCTAAGCTTAGGCACTTGACCTTCGAGCAATT
The DNA here is from genome assembly GCA_003439945.1 of Dermanyssus gallinae. Classification (NCBI taxonomy): domain Eukaryota; kingdom Metazoa; phylum Arthropoda; class Arachnida; order Mesostigmata; family Dermanyssidae; genus Dermanyssus; species Dermanyssus gallinae. Next base: position 212,383 of record QVRM01004207.1, on the reverse strand, counting down.
TGTTCGATTTGCGCAGTGCACGCACCCCTTCAAAAGCGCTTCTTTCTTAGGACAGACAACCCTGGACATTCTATAAATAAAGACTTGCTTGCCATTTGGGTAGTTAGACAAACCGAATAGCTAAGCTGCGTTATCGATAGACCTTTAGTTATCTCGTTTTCTGTAAGAAGGGTTGTTAGTAATTTATTTTTTAATTGCATTTCTAACTAAATAGTAGCTTTCATATATATACCATGTTATTTAGTTAATAAAGAGTTGCATATTATAATTGCTTGACTGGTTGTGTTGTATATATTTGTGTGTGCGTTTGAATTTGTTAAATGATTAGATTAAACTAGATTCGTTCTTTATCATCTTTCTGTTGGCCTATTAGAACTGGTTTAGCAAGGCCCTGTGACTATACTCTTGGCGGACCTCGTGATTAAATTTTAAAATTAACTTACTTTAAATTTTGCACACAAGTCGAGTGTTTTGAGAGACCGGAATTACTTCATCTGCCTTTCTGAATAGCTAAGGTTATTTACTGAAGTTGTACGCTATTTAAAAACGAAAGGAAAAGTTCACCCTTTTTTAGCATTGCCGGTACTAACGGTGTTTAAGTTAAGAGTACTCGACTGAGTAATGCCGACATAAAAAGTTTTAAAACCGCGGACTGCAACATCTTAGATTCAACTTCTATGTGACTCCACTCGGAAAAAGATCGGTGAAATTTACTTCAAGATTCGTTAGAATATGTTTTGAGCTTAATCAGACCCACTTGCTCTCAGAGTGTTTTTTAGAGGATGAGTTATAACATGGATTTTGCACCCACGGACACCACGCAGAAAGTTCGTCTGAAAATCCAGGTTGGTAGCGTGGGACTCCAACACTAAATACTGGTCACGCATTGCCTCATACACTTAAAGAGGGCGGGCTTATTCCTAGCGAAATCCTTCTCCGGAGGTCACGCCGTCTTTGTCAGGCATGCTACACCCTGACGTCACGTGATGTGTTATTAGAGTTTAGATCCATTGTTCTTATTAAAAGCGCAAGATATGCGCACCGATTTCAGCAAGTAGACAGCCGAGTTATGAGTGTTATGGCGTGTTCTTTAGTCTATCACTGCAATGTATGCAGGTGGGTCTGAGAGCCTCTTTGATCACGTAAAAATACTTTGGAAATCTCCGTGGCCTGCCGAAGCCTGGGCAATATAAACAGTCGTTAGCCAGATCAAAGCGTTGTCATACTGAATGGGCTTTTGTTTTTCAGTAAAGGAAGATAGCAGCAGGACAATGCTTAACCAATTCCAACTGAGCAACGTCGAAAGACGATTATGACTACAGCTGAAAATAGACCTGCGTTGCTCTTCTCGTGAGAACGACGGTGCATTAGCCGTCTAAACCACGCACGCAACCGTAGCCGCGGTGGGAAACACAGTAAAATGGTTTTACCGTCGTCGAGTGATAGCAACCGCTCGCGCCTAGCGTTCATAAACAAGCAGACCGAGCTGCATGACAGAAGATGACGTGGCCGGCCAGCCGAGAGCGTTTTTGAAGTCTTTCTCGGTGCGGGGCACGCCCCGAAAAACGGCAGTAAACCTTTGCAGTTGCCAGTATCGCACATATAACATTTGCTTGTTACCAACACTGCTGTTCGGTGGTCGTAGTAACAACATACGGCTCGACAAACTAGTGAGTGGATTGTTTACGACACGCATTCCCGTGGGAAGCTGCGTCTAATCTCAGAACGAAAATTCACATAGCGAAACTCTCTCTAGCTGCAGCTACCCGCATAGCTCTAATTTGACGCAGTTACTCAACTAAATGAAAATTCTGGCGCGTTATAAAAAAAAATATAGATATATATATATACATATTCAGACAAAATAAATCCAGCACCAAGGCTCTTTTGACAGTTCTTTTTGACTACAGGAGAATCTTCCACAAATGTTTAGCTCCTCGTCCTAATGTCAATAAAGAGCACCACCTCGAAACTTTAAGAATATTTTGCGAGAGCAAGTCCGACGCAAGAGTATGTCATCAGGGCATTCAATAATAACATGCTTATATATATATATACACGAGGGCGAATCGTTATATCATTGTCGTATATCTCATTGTCTCAGAACAATGTTAAGTGCTGATCACCATATTAATATTAGTACCGGGAGGCCTCCGTTAATTTAATATGAATGTGATCAATATTTAGAAAGAAACAATAACCTCCATACTACTGGCCCTATTTGGCACATGTGTAGCACATATACCGTGCTTCAATTAATTTTTATTTAATTATTATTTTTTGTTACAACATGGATTTAAATGCAAGTGCTGCCAATGCTGACGGTATGTGCTCATACATTTGTGCTCATACTGAGTAAGGAATTAAAGCAGCCAGACACTAATTGGGAAACGCTAAGCGTATTACGACATATGGACAACAATGCAAAAGAAGTCGTGTTCCTGAACTTCTGCGCCGAGTACGGGTCCCAACAGCACATCACAAGCAGTGGCCGAGATTGTTGTATGTATGTATGAAGTTTCCAAAAATGCCTGCAAATGCCTTAAGGAAATAATAAGGCTTAAGTTTGATTCCAAAAAAGAAGATAACGATGTATTGAGGAATAACCTCAGTCTCACAAACTGGACCAGTTCTTTCAAGGATGATATTTAGTTAACTGTATGTAGACCACACTTACTGACAGTATGTACCTTCTTGCACAGCTGCATGTGCCATAGCAAATCTGCTACACATTTTTGCTGACAGACGTATCCATGGACTTTAAGCAGCTCTTGATAGTGAGGCTAATGGGCAAAACAGTTACCGGCTTCGGCAAGAAAAGATTTTCCATTACCTGAAGCAGCACCTCGCTTTTATCTTCGTTGACCTTTCGATTTTGGCATTGAAATCACCGCCGACGATAGTTGATATGGTCAGGTTTAACCCTGAAATTCGAAAGCTTCCCGCCTCAGCAACGTCCACGGATTCAAATGTAAAGCGACGCTTATTCCCCCAGAAGAGAGCACCGCGCAGCATTTACTTTTCCTGACGCATTGCATCGGTAGTAGGCGTTTAGGTAGATAGATAACCCACCCACAGGTCTTCTCCGACCTCCCACAGGTAAGACAGCCAGTTGGTGAATCCCCCGCATATCAATGATATGCAGTTCGTCCGGCTGAAATGTCTCCGTGAGGAGTGCAATGTCAACCAACCTAAGCATATCATCACGTGCAAGATCCATTGTCCTCTCATGTCCCTCAAAATTCCAGAGAAAAACTCGTAGAAGTACGTTTGCCGCTACGCTTGCAGTTCTAGAACTGGTCAGTCACTTACGGGGACTTGGACCGCCAGGCGCAATAAAACCATCTTAACCGTCATCACCGGTGGGGGATGAATATCAAATAATTAGCATACTCTCTACAGCATGCGAGAAAGCTGCTCCCTCACAACACCACGGGAGCCGCCACCCTCCTAATTACTGGTGGAACAAAGGGATCGCAGCTGCCCGCAGGGCTTGCATTAGGCTAAATAGGATTTTCACGAGAACACGCAGCTGGTTAACGCAAAGAAAACGACGGGTGGGATTTTACGGGGAGCGAGAGACCGCAAGAGCTGAATCCCAATTGACGGAGTACAAGGCTGCTCGATCGAGACTCCGAGGACTCATCGCCAAAAGTAAAGCCCGAGCGGAGAAAGAGCTGATAGACGCGGTGGAGAGGGACGTATGGGGCCTGCCGTAGCCGTTATAGCCAAACTCCGGAGACCTCCCCCGAAACTCCCCCCGGATGTGCTGCGGGAGACTGTAACCGGTCTTTTTCCGGCACAGCCGCGGAGAGAAAACGAGGAGTTCTCGGTCACCCCGGAAGACATTCCGGAGGTGACGCTGGAGGAGGTCGAACAAGCCCGGAATCGGTTGGCAACCGGTAAAGCGCCCGGCCTAGACGGAATTCCCCCAGAGGTAGCGAGGCTACTGGTCAAAAGGTGGCCTAAGGTCTTCCAAGACCTTGCCAACAAGCTTCTGAGAGAGGGGAGATTCCCGAGGCTGTGGAAAAGGGCAAGCCTGGTTCTGATCCCCAAACCCGGGAGGAAGACGGGGCCTTCGGCTTACCGGCCCATATGCCTCATTGACGCCATGGGTAAGCTCCTGGAGAACGTTATAGTCAAGAGACTAAACGACGAGATTCAGGAAAAGAACGCCCTATCAGATGCCCAGTACGGTTTCCGGAAGGGCAGATCCGCATTAGGGGCTCTAAAGAAGGTTCTGAAACGGGCGGGTGAGGAGACTATGAAGACCCCTAAAACAAGGGGATTTGTGCTCCTGATCCTCCTGGATGTTAAAAATGCCTTCAACACAATAAATTGGAAAGTAATTGTGGAGGCGATGAAGAGCAAGGGCTTTTCCCTCTACCTCCGTCGAATGATTTCATCCTACCTGGATGACAGAGGCTTGGTTGCAGGGGGGCAGGAGTACGAGGTTACTGCCGGAGTCCCACAGGGCTCGATTCTAGGACCCGTGCTCTGGAACATAGCTTACGACGGGGTGCTCGAGATCCGAGGTCTCCCGTATGGGGTGGAGACGTTGGCGTATGCCGATGACCTTGCACTCATGATAACGGCCAGGACCGAGAGAGCCCTGGAGAGCGCCGCCAATGAGGCCTTGTCAATGGTGTCCGAGTGGATGGAGTCCCATCACTTGAAACTGGCACCCGACAAGACGGAGGCGATGTACCTAACAGGCAGAAAGAGGACGACCGGCATTAACCTCGTGATGGCGGGCCACCCGATAGAAATCAGAAAGAAGGTAAAGTACCTTGGGGTCATGCTAGACACTGGACTGACCGGATCGGCACACGTTAAGTACGTGGCCAAAAAGGCCCAAAGGGTCTCCCTAAACCTGGCGCGAATCAAGCCTAGAGTCGGTGGGGTGGCTGAGGTGAAAAGAAGGCTCCTGGCCTCGGTGGCCGAATCAACGGCGCTATACGCAGCCCCAGTCTGGGGGGACATGGCAATGCGGACGGTGAAAAATAGGGGGGCACTAAGGTCGACCCAACGAACGCTGGCAATCAGGGTAAGCCGGGCGTATCGAACAGTCTCGACCGAAGCTCTCCTGGTCCTCGCCAAGATGCTGCCATGGAACCTCCTAGTGGCTGAACGAAGTAAAATGTATCTAGACGAAGGTCTGGATCTCACCAGGGCCAGGAGTGCCACCATATCGGCCTGGCATGAGGAATGGGCGCACGTAAGACCCGGTGTGACCATAGGGAGCTGGACCAAGAGTCTGATACCGGACCTCAGGGTATGGTATGACCGCCGACACGGGGAGCTTTCCTACTGGACGACTCAGGTTCTGACCGGACACGGCCAGTTCCAGAGCTACCTGTCAAGGATCAAGAAGGCCATCAGCGATATCTGCGTACTGTGCGACTCTGGAGAAACGGACAACGTAGAGCATACTGTTCTGCGGTGTGATGCTCTCAGGGAAGCACGGGACGCAGCACCAACCGCTGTGAGAGGCCGACCCATCAAGGAGGTGGTCTCCCATATGATGACTTCAGCGGAGGCATGGAGGGAGGCGACTAACTTGTTCGACGCTGTTTTGACACTCAAGACAGCCAAGGAAACGGCCAGGCGGGAGAGGTTTGAGCGGGTCTCTCGGGAGAGTGGTCGAGACGAGGAGCCGAGGGAGGGGGGAGGGGGTGGGGAGCAGCCAGGCCCTCATGGTCTCGACGCACCCTCACAGGACGGATTACAAAATGGCATCCCCCTATCCAACCGCAGGTAGACATGCGGGATGATAGTCAGGGATAGAGCTGATTGAAGGAGAACGGCAGAGACGCCTCTCCCACTGCTTCGATGTAATGCCAAAGTAATACCGAGCCTGGGGGGTGGGGAGGAATCCGGGTTTAGTGGGTTTGCGAGTCTCACACTAGTCGCGCAGGCTGCTAGTGGCGCATGTGCATCATGCATTCCCGAAACCTCCCAGAACCTCCCTCGAGCTGTGTGGGACTTGACCCTAGCGGTTAGATGTTGGTTAAGACCCCACTAAACATACCTCTCCCTATAAGCGTCGTAATAGAACAGTACTATGGGCCATTAAGAGAAGTGGCGAGCGCCTTACGGACCACTTGACCGAGGTCACTCACGGGTTCCCACACCGGTCCGACGTGCCTGTCCCAACACCTGCGAACCCGTTTGATTATAAGCAACTACTTCAAAAATACCTTTATTATGCAAATTCCATTTGAAGCCCCCCATATACATATATACAGCTGATAGTTTTTCCAATATAAGTGGAACTACTTCTGGCGAGAGTAATAAACGGATTGATACGTAATAGTAACTTTTATTAGCGTAGTGCAGTCACCACACTATATACTAGAGAATTTCTTGTGACTTGTTTAAGATTGATTTCTATTATGTTTGTTATTTGAACACTAAGCATAAGTTTAAATACCCGAAGCCAAAGAATTATGCTTGCCATAGTCTCCATGAGTCTGGGTTGAGCATCTCTCGAGAGCTATGAGAAACCAGCACGCACGTGTCAACAGTTTCAACATTTCCCACGGTTGCCGAGACATCCTGCAGAGGCTTATTCGCGAAAAGAATTGGTTTCTCGGTTACTTTGTAATTCCGAATGTACTACGTTTAATTATCGTTTTCCCTTAAGTAATCCGCCCTCAATAATTTTAGTATTAGTAGTAGCTTCCCTTGTTTGTATCTATAAGCTACATATTTGCGTCATTCACCATGAGTGCGGTTTGAATGACAAGTCCTAAGAAACATTTCATTCTTATTGCTTTGCACCAGGTCTGGTGTTATGCATGATTTCTTACGTACATATTTCTGGTTTTACTTGATTCTTTTTTCCGATTCTTCATCATGTGTTGTGTCGTACTAATCAGATCATTTGCTGACTTATTAGCATCCGTAATTTAGAAATATTCTATCCAATCTGTTGAGTGAAGCTTATTTCGTATTACTTCTTATGAATACACTATTTTCATTTTTACTGGGTGAAAGCCTATGTCCAATGCTTAACTTTGTAATAATTGCAGCACAATCTGGTCGCTGAACAATTGTTACGCATAGTGCGTGCTCCTTCAAGTGTGTAAAGCTGTGCCAAATTTTAACCGAGTAATTTCATTATGACTCATTTCACCTCTTAGAAGTCAGGACATCCGAGTAAATATAGAACCGCCCCACTATATTGCAGTAAATTAATATTCATATCTCCAATTTCCAAATCAGTAATTAACTCTTGTTATATATAGTATGTTTATAAGCTTTAGGACTGATTATTTGTATACGCGCGCCATCTGCGGAAACCGGCGCAGACTTAGGTTTGCTAATTCGAGTTTTAGGGTGTTTGTGCCGTGTGAGATTAAGCAAAGTTGTGCCAAATATAATATTCAAAGAATTGAATGAGGAGCGACGTATATGGTTAGATGTTGGTTAAGACCCCACTAAACATACCTCTCCCTATAAGCGTCGTAATAGAACAGTACTATGGGCCATTAAGAGAAGTGGCGAGCGCCTTACGGACCACTTGACCGAGGTCACTCACGGGTTCCCACACCGGTCCGACGTGCCTGTCCCAACACCTGCGAACCCGTTTGATTATAAGCAACTACTTCAAAAATACCTTTATTATGCAAATTCCATTTGAAGCCCCCCATATACATATATACAGCTGATAGTTTTTCCAATATAAGTGGAACTACTTCTGGCGAGAGTAATAAACGGATTGATACGTAATAGTAACTTTTATTAGCGTAGTGCAGTCACCACACTATATACTAGAGAATTTCTTGTGACTTGTTTAAGATTGATTTCTATTATGTTTGTTATTTGAACACTAAGCATAAGTTTAAATACCCGAAGCCAAAGACCTCTTAGAAGTCAGGACATCCGAGTAATATAGAACCGCCCCACTATATTGCAGTAAATTAATATTCATATCTCCAATTTCCAAATCAGTAATTAACTCTTGTTATATATAGTATGTTTATAAAGCTTTAGGACTGATTTTTTGTATACGCGCGCCATCTGCGGAAACCGGCGCAGACTTAGGTTTGCTAATTCGAGTTTTAGGGTGTTTGTGCCGTGTGAGATTAAGCAAAGTTGTGCCAAATATAATATTCAAAGAATTGAATGAGGAGCAACGTATATGGATTATAAGCAATTACACAATGTTGGGAAAAAATGTCTGTTTTCGATCACCCACCTGACTTAGTACCTGCAGGTTATTTATGGTCCCGAAATTAAAACTCAGATTGAAAACTCGTAGTTTCGACTTTCAGACGTTCAACAGAGCGCGACATGGTATTAATAATTGTCGCAATTAAGAGCTGCTGCCAAGCCATCTAGAAACTGGTCTACCGCACAAACAGATTTGAGTGTCTAGAAGGGGTTTGTGTTAAAGTATAGGCAATTAAATATATCAGTATTTTCTATCGTTCGTATAGAAGTTCTGCTACCTACTAGCCGCTACCTACAAATAAAGCTAGTCTGCGATATTTTCTAGGTCTAGCTAGCATTAAGTCGCACAGCCTGTGCATTATGAGAATATATCATTACAATATATGTATTAGAACGAAAAGAAAGTCTATTTGCAACGCTCTTGCAGCACGGTTTAACAAGCCCATCTCCATGACGTCATATCTGCTGCATCAAACTCCAATAGTATTAAAATGTAAATTGATTGTTTGCAGTACAGTAAATTTCGGCATGTACTGAAAGTCAGTAAGTTGTTGGAGCAAGGTTTGCTCAGTGAATACAGTACACTTAAAATTAAATTGTACCGGATACTCCTTGATTTGTACGACTCATAGGATCTAGTGGCCTTGGTTTGTGCGAATTATAGGATTTGGCGTAACGATCTATCTTGCTTCAAATATCGTCATTTGTGCTGTACGCATCGCGACAAAGAAAGGATGGGAATATACAGACAACGAGCGGCCGCTTATTTAGCCAATCCGAGTGTAGAAAACGGTTCCAAAGGTTTCACCCGAGCTCAAAGTCACTAATCAAATTAACTCTAAAATTGCCAACTTTGTCAGCTAACAGCTCGCAAGCCATGTAGACTTTAAACTAAACAAAGTAACAAGTGTCAACAGCATGGCAGCAAGCCTCAGTCAAGCGGCTAGCTCCTGTCCAACTTTGTGTCGATCAGAGCTGCTGAAACGATTCGAGCGTCAGTATAGCCTTTTTCTTCGGAAGAATGTCGTGACTGTGTGGCCCAGTCGGATAAACTTATAACCATCTTAAAAAGCCGTGTTGCGTTCCACAGACGTAGGTGGCTGCATGCCACACTTCACACAGCAGGTTGGTAGATATCCAAGTCTATATGTCTCCTCCGGCGTCTAGTGCGCAGCATATTATGCGGAACGTTATTTCGTTTGTGCTAAAATATCACTCGACCCTGGAACAAATAGTGTGGACAGTCTTAAATAGACAAATTGTTTTAGATACATTATCGACGAAAAAAATCGTCTCCGGGCAGTTGAAGTATTTACCTAAGATGCCCGTCCGTAGTCACAAACACCCACCCGAAAAAGACGGATCGTGGTTTGTCGAAAATTATTTTAAAATAATAAACGGTATTCCTGCCCAAGCAAAACCCAGCAGTAAACTTTCCCCGTTAACGTCTATCTGATGGTTAGTATCATATATATTGAAGTTTAATGTCTAGGTGTTCTGATGCCATTATACTGACCGTTTATTCTTGCCTGTTTTCTGTTTTTTTCTGACATGGTTGTCACTGTTGTAGTGTCCACCACCCCATGGCTAGCAGGCAACCGTTACGAGTTCGCCATTCTCTCGCTCTAACAACACACGTCCTCTGCCTGGCTCGCACCAACGACTACTAACTCATTTATTCTCGTGCCTCCTTATATATAACAGATTTAGTGGCTTCTCGCGTCTTCGCTACTGGTGTGGCGGCATCCTCTATTTGGCGCCCTGTTTTTAGTTTGCTCCAGCATTACCGCCAACAGACGCTGCATATGCCCGCGCTACTTAACGGACGCTGCTATCCTACATTCTCCCCCCTTTCACTGGCTTGTTTCGAATTCGGTCTCATCTTCACCCACGAACTCCCGTAGCCGGCTCGGTGCGCGTCTCATCCGCCGTGGACGTTCTTCCCAGCGGTGCGCTGTCATCTTCGTGTAGCGCACCCGGCGGCGGCTGGCCTTCGTATACTGACCCAGTCACCGGGTACGATCGCACGAACCTGGTTCCGACTGCCGTTATTTTTCCGTCTGCGTACTCCTTCGATTCGTCCACTCTCGCTCGCTCATCCTCATGTGCATCTTCCGCCGCCTCCACGAATTCCCCGTTGGTCCAACGATCCCAGCGTTGCCGCGTCTTCACGTCGATCGCCTGTACATTCTGCCCCGTTCGTACGCTTCCGGCCGAAATGGCTAAACTTGTCACAGTTTCGGCTCCTTACTCGTGGCTTGTCCGTCCGCACGCCTGGCGTCTACCCGCTCCGTGTTCTCGCCCTGTCGCCGGTCTTTGTCCGCTTCGTTCCGCCGCCTCCCGCACCTCGTTCATCAACTTGCGTCGTCCTACATCCAACATGGCTTCCGTGACGCACCCCTCCACGTGTATCGCGGCCGTCACAGCCTGCTCGACTAGCAAGGCCTCCTAGAGGAAGAGCTTTCCCCTCACCTGTAGCATTGTTGCCCCCAGAATGAGCTGGCTCCTCAACACCAGGCCCGAGCGTCGAGCTTGCACTCCACCAGCAATGCAGTGTCGCTAGATACTCACGGTTGTCGTCCCCGGCAACGGCTACCGAATTCATCGTCCCCGGCAACGGCTGCTCCCTTGTATTCCTTGAACTTCTCCGATAGCCTCGTCACCATCTTGACGTAGTCGCCTCGCCGTCTTCCTCCGGCTTCGTGTCTGGTGCCATTCCCATCACGGTGTTGTTGGCCGGTCCATGGATGGCAGAACCGGAGGTGGGGGTGGCAGACCCGTGGCACCGTTGCACTACCTTTTCATTCTTCCGGATCCTGTTGATTTTTTTGAGGAGGGGGTTTAAAATACATTTACGTACGACTGAGAGAAAGCATAACAGGAGTTGGTAAGCCCCCTAACATGCCAACGCTCAGACAGTGTGGGACTCAGCCACCTAACGGCAAGTCTTGGCGCTTGACAAGAGTCGAGCCGAAGGATTAAGGCAATACCCACTAAAATTCCACATATATAGACGGCAGTGCCTACATATATGTATCCTCCTTAAGATGACCCTCCGACCTGCGGGATCCTTAACGCAGAAGAGTAACTACACACAAGCGGCGGAAAAGAGCCGGATTCTGTTGACTGCGCCAGTTGTAGTGTCCACCACACCCATGGCTGGCAGGCAACCGTTACGAGTTCGCCATTCTCTCGCTCTAGCAACGCACGTCCTCTGCCTGGCTCGCACCAACGACTACTAACTCATTTATTCTCGTTACTCCTTATATATCACAGATTTGCCCGCGCATTTAGTGACTTCCCGCGTCTTCGCTACTGGTGTGGCGGCATCCTCTATTTGGCGCCCTGTATTTAGTTTGCTTCAGCATTGCCGCCAACAGACGCTGTATATGCCCGCGCTACTTAATAGACGCTGCAATCCTACAACTGTGTTACCGCATATCTAGATAAGCACCGCGACGGCTTCCCAGTGTGGTTCGAAAAATATCTAATTTCATTCAAAACCCACAGCATATGCACCATAGATCGATTGCGGCTTAGTCTCTCAGCTAGTTTCTTTGTTTTGGCATGAAGTTTAGGCAGTCGTTTAGAACAATAGCGAGGCAACTTTTGATTGTTTGCAGCTGCTGTACCTACCAAAAATTCCCTTTATTCGGGAGTGGCTCTAAACACTGCTAATGCCTATCGCACCTCCTCCAATGTTTCGATTCCCTCAGATGTCTAGATATGACAGTGAGTGTACTTTTCTTATAGAGAAGTCGGATCGCACGTTTGTACCGTGACGGCTCAAAACGTACCAAGTTCGGGTGGTTTTGGTATTTCATTAACAATAATTGGAAGTTAGGGCCCAGCTTCGTAATGGCCTTCCTCAATATATATTTAGAGAGAGAGAGCTAGGGTATACTCAATAGCCTTGTAGGCTTATCATTCAGCTAATACGTCATAGTTAATGTGTGCTTAAAATAATCATTATGACCATTTATTTCACTCCACTCAGTATATATATAATTAGTATCTTCTGCACCGCCCTATTTACTGCTCCACCAAAAGAGATAGTGGAGTAAGGAAATCTGCAGTACATAATCAAGGAATATATTGCTCTATTTTTTATATTTATTAATACCAGTTGATCTTTTTGACGTTGTTGACGTTAATTTTCCCAGTCCCCTTTGTGTAGCTGTTTTATTGTATCTCTATAAGATTCGAGCAGACAACAGAGTCTGTGGAAGCGGGGTAGGAATTAGAAAACGGAGAAGAGGAGTTGGCTTTAAAGGTAGAGAAGCGTGCGCTTAGCGACGTTCAGCGAACATGCTGCAATATGCACTTTGCTGTTGGCTCCCGAGAAGGCCGGGTGGCGGACAAATCGTCACGTGAACGACGTGTGACGTTGTAGATTGCGGCTGTTTGGACGGTGTTGCATTTTTTTTCCAAATAAACCTTACGTTGTTGAAAGCCATTCAGTTGTACTCTGTGGGACACCCTACTACGTAGGCAGAAAATAGCATTTTCCGCTTACATTATATATATATATATATATATATATATATATAAGGGTTTTGCTACGTTCACAATGACTTTATTTTCTAGGAAATTGGCACAGCAACTCCATCGTCAACTGAGATTCGTCGCAACAACAACCGCATCACTGCAGAGTCCTGGGAGAATGTGTACCGTTGTCGTGTCATGTTTCGTTTGTCCAAATATACTATAGTAGTATATGTGTCTTCTCCTCCCTTAAGTTTCGCTATCATCTGCGATTGATTTCGTCCTGATAGCCGCAGGGCTCCTAGATATTATATTAAGATCACCGCCCAACGGTTCAATTAGTTTTTGTCTACGGCCGACAGCCCACTGGAACGAATCCGGTCGTCAGTGATGCTTACCTTGTAGTCTCTAGCCAAACTCCATCCCTGTGTACGCACTAAGTCCGCGTCTCATGACTGCCGACGCCCAGCCAAGGATTCTGCTAGCGATGATGATACTAACAACAATAAAAGTAGTAATACGTAATAAGAGCGGCGATAAGGTGTCTAGTAATAGTTCAGATGCAGTGCATATATTTAAATAAATAAAAAAATTAAGAATACATTCTACAATTTCAACGATCACTTCTGGGTGAGTGGAACAATAGCTATTGGGTTTGCGGCGGTAAGGTGGACTTGCATCCCACTTTCGTTTGTCTCAGACGCTTCTTCTGGGACAGAAAGTGCAAATGGTCTAAACAGATCGACATTTATCAAAACCTCCCCTCAACGCGCCCGGCGCTCTATGTTATTTTACACAAGCCTATATCTTATTTGCGTAACCAAAACACACGCTAAATAAAATAGAATCTCTTCTAGTTAATTGTCACTTGATAGATGATAGGCACGATTTTTTTTGCAGAGACAGCACCGGCAGGTTCGGTGGTGGGTTGTGTAGTCTTGCCAAACTCAACGTATGCTGCTGCGAGGTCGTCACAGTTAATTTAGCTTCTGAAATCATAGCTGTTGATGCGGAACTTCATGGACGGATGCAAAAGTAGTATGACGACCTCAATTCCTTTTTTTCAGGTTAGCTGGCCTGTGATACTCACCGGCTACGCTAAAACGTCGCAAATACTCGTGCGCACCTCGCTACGTTGCCATCGACTGCCAAACATGACTTAAACATGACGCCAAGAGCTTATTTTGTTATGCAAACAAGCGGCTGTATTTAAAGTTTCTCCTCTCGCCGCCTAAGAAGTAGAAGACGCTAAAAACCCTCTGCTTTTAGAGACTATCTTAGTTGTGTCCTAAAGTATTATTGTACACCCGTGAGCCAAGTGACAAAAACCGTGATGATTTCTTGTTTTGCTGTAAATTATATCTTATTTTTCTCTGAATTTGTATACATGAAACAGTGCGACACCCAAAAAAATATTCACGCCTGATCCGGTAAGCTGACCGCCAAAAATTGCTCTAACTTAAATGGATAAAGCTGAGTGAATATATATATATATATATATATATATATATATATATATATATATATATATATATATATATATTTAAGGAGAGCACTGCCGAGTGTGCAAATGTATTGTAAATGATTAATAAATCATCACTATATTTTCTTTATATATATATATATATATAAAGAATATATATATATATATATAAAGAAAATATTGTGATGATTTATTAATCATTTACAATACGTTTGCACAGTCGGCAGTGCTATATATACGGCATAACATGGCTATTTCGGCAGAGGGCTGTACGTATGTTAAACAGCACAGTTCCTTATGTTTAGCTCTATTCTTAAATCAGGGCTGACGACCGCTGACGGTTGTCGCAAAAATTGACGTAATTATCGGTTGATTTTGTGCACATAAACCCACCTGAAAACGTCCTGCAGGCGTTACGCAAATGGCGTGCGTTGCTTGCGGGCGCCCAAGCCCACTCGAATTTGACTAGTTGATGCGTCATGGCACGCAAAAGTCAGAGTAGCAGCCGTCATACTAATAACAACACACGTCGTGGAGTAGAGAGGTAGGCGGGACATTGCATGAGCAGATTTTTGCGTCCTTGCAAAGGCCACGACATACTCAGTGCTTATTCAACTGAAGCCACGGACGACGACAACAACCATGCACATCTGCTCTATTCCCACAATGTCACAAACTCTGTCGTTCTCTCCCTGTCTTCCTCTGAACTGCGCATTCTCTCGATTTACTGTTGCGCGGCCCATCTGTTGTTAGTTGTCGAGTGGGTGCCTGCGAGGAACGGCCTGCTACGTTCAAGTGGACGGCCGTATTTCGGTATTATGGAGGCTTTTGATACTGCAGTATTGCTTAGACTTGCTTTTTTTCTGGAAGATACTCACTTGTTGGGCCCTTCTCGTCAGTTAGTCGTCGCCTCCAAAGGGCGCCCTTCATTCGCCTTGCCAGAATCTCGTCCGTTCCTCAATCTGAGGAGATCGAGCGGGCATCGTCACCGGTCGGTTCGGCTGCTTAGACACGCCGTCCTTGACCCAGCCGTTACTAGCACTAATATAAACTCTAATCGAATGCCCTCCGTACGGCCGGGCCGACAATTTGCTTTCTTCGGAAAGAACAGCGCGAACAATGTCAAGTGGCTAATGTCTATCTAGTTATTTTTGATTAGGCTTTGCAGCAAGGAGAAACGAGGAGGAATCGTTCGCCGCCTGGGGCGGTCCGAGTCGACGGGGCGCCGCACTTCAACTGTCGCATCTTCCCTTTGATGACGGGACTCCATGGTGATCGATTTTGTAAGTTTTCTTATTCATTGCGTTTATATTAGCATAGCTAAGTAGACGAGAGGATAATGCTATCCGCCTCCGGCACTCGTCGAAATGCAGTAAGTGAGAGAGACGTGTGGAGGCGGCTGTGTTGATAAATGGTGAGTATATATATATATATATATATATATATATATATATATATCTCGCTCACAAAATTAGTGCGCAGATAATCACTCTGAACGATCGGACGGAATTATGAAACGGAACGAATTATCTATCGTATACAATTTCATAGTTTAATATATTGAAATTATTTAATCACAAGTTTCTATTTCCCTTGAAGGTTAGACCAATCATTTAATCGAAAAGAGGCGATATCATCGAAGATGTATTTCTGTGCGCAGTAATTTGTGCATGAGTAACATGTTTTGTAGCCTCAATTGATTCCATATATTTACCACTTGCGTTTATTGTATCATGTTGTTCATCCTGCTTGTCATAACAGGCCGATAAGTGCGGCATTCCTAATTTGATTTTTTGCGAAGCTAAAACTCACATATGGGAATGGGAATGACGCACTGAAGTGTCAGTGTGTAATTGAGCTTCCCTATCTACGAGTACAACAATCCTTCCGAAAAATATTTCAGTTTCCTGGCATTTTTTATTTTTCGGTGTCACATTAAGTGGTTAGGATAGCTCGTCAGCGCGGTATAATGTCAATGTCTTAAACCGTATTAGGATTCTGCTGGCTCTACGCGATGACAACAGATTTGGCGTACAAACTAATTGCTTTGAAACCTACAAACATTCGCTGTGATGTTGAGACACTCTCCCGGTCTAAGCAGCATCCAGGCAAGCCGAGTGTCCTACTGGACTACGTAACCTGTCACGACGAAAACGTGAAGTGCTTTTGTGATTGATTACCTTATCCAATCACCGGCGGACACGCATCTACGCTCACCTAGGGGTCGCCATGTCTATGCAGGTTTATTTCTTCCTCAGCTCGCCAAACGGCAATATTTTACTGTGCGGGGGCAGTATTTTTGTGTTTTACGTTTCGATTCACCTAAGCAGTCCACACATAAATCTTCTAGCAACTTTCACTGTCGGCTATCGATCGTTTTCAGCACCGGAGGAAGGTAATTACGTTTTTGTCGAATTTGTCGGGGGTTTATGCGATCTACTAGAATAAAAACATTTTTAAGAAGGTTGTTTTTATATGTAATTTACTGTTATTAGCTTGATCGTATCGTAACCTTTATGACTGCCTCGTAGCGTGCGTTCCCAGCTTTTAACTACTGGCTTAGATTGATGTGATTGTTGAACATTGTTTATGGGCTGTTAATTAACCCGACTAAATCGGCCATTGTTGAGTTCGAATTAACAAGCGTTAGATTGTCATACTTATATGCCACGGAACATGTATTATTTACCCAAAAGTTTAATGGAAACGACATAATATCCTCATACTGGCTTTATAATTATGTGCACCCTCTACGGCATTTGTAGATAGAACGTAGCTAATCTACATACATTTTAATCACGTACAAAATATTGTTTATATGTCCACATCATTCACCGTACCAATTTTGGTATCTGTTCTATCGCCAAAACATATATTGCTTATATGTGTCAGCATTTTGGAGTGAAAGATTGCCTCTGCGCAAACGCGAAGTCACAGGTTTTTTAACCCAGGATTCGCCCACTCAACTATATGCTCCGAACAGGTGCTGCACAGCCTCGTTGAATGTCGAGCGACAGCCTCTGAAGTATGTATTTGGATGCTCTCGAGTTTCTTGTCGAAAAGCTAATACCCACCCACTGGACCAGCTTGAATGTAAATGAGCCAATAGAGACACAGAAAGCAATGCAGGCATGGCAAGCCAAATTGGACTCCATTCATTCTGGAGCACCGGGGCACACTCTCCGATCCCTCATGCCAAACATCAAAAAAGCTCCCTCAGCGAGCTGTGTTTACTGCCAGGAAGGAGCGGAGGATGACTCGACCCACACTCTTCTAAAGTGCCAAGTACTAAAACAGACTAGAGCCACAGCAATTGCAAAACTCAGGAACAATTGGACTAATGAGGGAGACGGAAAAGAAGCAAATATTCCAGAACCCCCAAAGGGAACCCTTAAGGAGTTCGTAGACTACATATGCGACATGACTTCTCTGTGGAAGCTAGGAGTAGCTATGGCTACGGAGGTACTGAAGAAGAAATGAGCCTTAGGAAGGCTCAGGAGAGCAAAATCCGTCTACTGTACTAGAAGATCATGTGAATCTGAATGATGCGGCTTTGCAGATGTTAGTACAAGACACGTCGAACGTTGAAGAAACCCGTAAGTGACCCCGGCCAAATAATCCGAGTGGCACTCGCCACTTCTCCTGACGGCCCATAGTACTGTTCTATGGAGATCTGGGCCCTCAGAGAGTAAAGCTTAAGGGGAGAGGTGCGTTTAGTAGGTATGGCTCTTAGCGGGCTAACATCCATTCGCTGGGATCGTATCCCACACTGCTTGAGGGAAGCTGGAGCTTCTCCTTTTTCTACTCGCAGCAGTAGTACGTAAAAGTATTTAACCCTCCTCCATAAGAAAGCTGCTGATTTTACGCTTGTAGAGGCGTTATAAAATGTTTCTTATTTTTTTGACGTCAAATATTAGATTATAAAAATGTAAAGCACCCTCCTCACCTTCTTTCTTTCGAAACATTGGTTTTAGACGAAGGCATTTCCCAGAAAGCGAATAAGAATTGGCATATCGATTTGCACCAAGCTTCGTATTATACATAGTTTTTTTCTCTTTGTGTATAAGTAAAACAAATATTTAAATCTGAAACGAATCTGAAAAACTCCAGCATACCTCTGAATTTAAGTGGTCGGCACTAGGATCTCGCAGTTATCAGCATAGGGATGCCTCATCTGCGTTGTAGACAAATCATCAAATATGAAGACGTTTTCATTGTTGTAGAATGGAGTCCACTTAATTCGGGCGAAAGAGTCAACAGCATGTGTCGCGGCAAATTTCGAGGCTAACTGTACCATCTCCACCTCTGGTAGGATCTCCGGAGAGCTGGCAGTTGAAAGGATAGCGTTCATTCCAAGAAGAGGCTGCCCTACCATTGCCAATAAGGCGTCGGATGGAGCCGACGACTTATTCCAATGGTAGGCATAAACGAGAGAAGTTTTGGCCATCTGATACGCTAATCGTAGGGTTTCACACAAGGGCCCTACTTTGGCCTTACTGGATAAAGAACTTCCCATTCCTACCGGGTTGACGGTTCCAATAAGTACAGGAACTGTTGAATTTAGAACCGATGAAAATACTTTAAGTTCTGGAAAGAAACGCCCGTTACTTGCAGCGAGCATGGCAACGTCTTGTGTTCGAAGACAAAAGGCTACTTCTTCCGGTGATGTGCCCGCGCATCCGGCAGCTTGGCTCATGTTCCGGGCATGGTGGCCGGAAGCATTAACATTAGAATCACCTGGAGGCGTCCATAGAGAGCCTATAATGGCCGCATGAAAGATTTTCGGCATCCGTTCAAGTTGGTACAGGAGCGACGAAGCGCCCGCACCGCTGCCCATAAGCACCACGTTGTGGCGATCTCCTCCGAAACTGTGGATGTGGTCATGCACCCACATCAGAGCCATATGTTGGTCCTCGAGGCCAACATATTTATCGGCGCCATGCACACCGAGGTTCAGAAAGCCGAATATGCCCAAACGGTAGTTGAATCCGACGACCACTACGTCGCCCAGGGCAGCCATCGCAGTTCCCCTCAATTCGGCGTGCGCCTGTCCTGACTGAAAACCATCATCGTGTATGACCACCACTACTGGCTTCCGAGAGAGGGCGGCCGTCCCCGCCCGACGCCACACCGTCACATAAAGACAATCTTCGCTAGCACTCACTTCGTGATTACGCCCACGGTATGTGCTATCCTGTACGCATGCTGGCGGGTAGCTGTCTACAACCACGGGTTTAAACCTCGACACCAACGGCGTTCTTCTCGGCCTTTCGGGCGGTCTAAAGCGGTGCAGATTTTCGGGTGGTCGTACCGGATGCAACTAAAAACCTCAACATTCCTGTCGCTTTGCTCAAATGTTTCGATAAAGCCATGGAAAGTGCCAACCGATGTGATTGCAAGCGGAACCACCGTTCTCGTGTAGGCTGTTTCGGTGAGCAGGAATACTAGCACTTGGCATAGGTTATGCTTTATCATCATTACGTTGCCAGTTTATCACATTGTTAGCCGCACGTATTCACAAATAGAACTATGGAGCTTAGTGCTCACGTGAAAATAGTACATGAATACTCCTCCACGTCTCCGACGCGCGTCAATAGATATTTGTCATGTCGACTATGAGATGTGCTTGCTTCAATGTACTCTTCTGCGTAGGGTTGTAAGTTCGTTTTCCTCAAAACGGTATAGCATCATCTGAGAGAGCAGCTGCGAAGAAGACAACAATTATCCGTCCACCATTGGTATGGACATTCGCGTCTGCAGCTGAAAATAAAAGTGACAGTGGCACTTTTGGTGTTGCTTTGGTTGGTGTATCTCTGATCAGATATTTTTAGGTACCACGGGTCGATAGAGTACTGCAACAATAGCAGCACAATATGTATAATGTTAGAATTCCCTGTTGAGACAATTTTTACATAATTACACAGATTATACACGTTTTAATATTATCTGTGGATATCAATGCAATAATAAAGCAAAAAAAGTAATGCACAGCTCATTAGTTTACTCATTAGTGTGTTATAGATACCGATTGTAACATACAAGACTGTTATCATGCTGAGCGATATAATACGATTCTCGCGTGCATCTACATTAATTTTATTCTCAATTCCATTTAATTAAAAGAAGGTTGTGGCGTGGTCTTCCAACCAATATAAATGTATATATATATATATATATATATATATATATATATATATATATATATACAGGTAGTTCAATAAGTTCTTAGAATGAAAACCGAGAATTTTCCAAATCATGTTTTCAAATTTTTCTTATTCGATATACTCCCCGAGAAGCTCAATACACTTTTCCCACCGAGATTTCAGAGCTTTCATACCTCTTGAGTAGAATTCCGCGTCGTTAGACTGAAAATAGGCATTGACAGCAGCCTTAACCTCTTCATTGCTGGAAAAACGCTTTCCACCGAGACTATTCTTCAAATGTCCGAAGAGGAAATAATCAGAGGGGGCCAGGTCTGGAGAATAGGAGGGTTGTTCAATAAGTTCGAACCTCAGTTGGGCCAGTTTTGCCGATGCTTGCCGGGACTTGTGTGCAGGAGCATTGCCCTGGTGAAACGGGACAACCTTCTTCTGCAAAGCGGGCCGTTTCACGATGAGTTCTTGCTAACGGCAGTCCAACAGTCTTGCATAATATTCTCCTGTGATCGTTTTACAGCTCTCAAGGTAGTCGACCAGCATTATTCTACGTTGGTCTTAAAAAAACTGTAGCCATCACCTTTCCGGTCAATGCCGTTGTCCGCACCCTCTTCGGAGGTCCTTCATCAGGTGCACACCATTGGCAAGATGCTTCTTGGGTCTCGGGAGTGTAGTGATGAACCCGGCTTTCATCGACGGTCATGAATCTGCACCAAAAATCCGACAGATTGTTCGACATCTTGGCCAAATTTCGCTGTAAAGCCAAAACAGGCGCGTCTTTTTGGCCTTGGTTGAGCAAATGCGGCAGCCATTTTGCTCTAAGCTCTTTCATCTTCAAGTTTTCGTGTAGGATAAAATGCACACTGCCTAAACTAATCTTTAATGCCTCCGCTATTTCCTTAATGTTCATTCGCTTATCTGTGCCAAACATTTTTCGCACTTTCTCTACGTTTTCCTCATCAGTTGCCGTTTTTTGGCCTCCTGGACGTAGTTCATCCTCGGTGCTCCTGCGACCTCTTTTTAACACACTAATCCAGTTGGAAACAGTGGCAAAACATGGCGCAGAGACACTGTACGTCTCGTCTAACCCAATTTTTACTTGGGTCGCATTCCAACCTTTGAAATAAAAATGCTTGATAACCACTCGAAACTCTTTTTTCTCCATTTTTAAAAATCACGCCGATACGTTGCACGGGAAAAGCTATCAAACGAAATCGCAACGGCCAATCACCATAATATATTGAGTGCTAGCAGTCGAAAAGTTGCAGTTCCTATTAGCGGTGAAAGCGTGCCAAAATTCGAATTCTAAAAAGCTCATTCTAAGAACTTATTGAACTACCTGTATATATATATATATATATATATATATATATATATATATATATATATATATATATATATATAACGGCTAAACCGACAGTTCATTAGCTAGCTTTACCTGATTGTTACAGTAAGCTCTCAATACGATTAACTCGTGACTGGCCAGTATGATCGTAAAAGAACACTATTATTATCCTAATCTTTTTGTCGGTACCCAAAGACAAGCTATTGGATAACCATAATGATGCCACCAAAGCTGAGAACTCTTGGCAAAAAACATATGCTCCCGAACCGCGGTATTAAGCATAGACTTACAACTTGAACTGGAGGTCAACTCCTCTGCGCCATACTTGAAATTTGTTTGTTGTTTTCCTGCACGTGCTTTCTTGCTCGCTCTATAAAGGCTGACTTTGGCGTTTAGGATAAGTGATAAATAACACTTCGCGTGTTCATTAATCACATCAGTAGCATTTCAGTGGATCCACTTAAAAATTGAATTTGTAAAAACAAATTGAGATTTTTCGCCTGACGGTATCTCCACGTGTTTGGAAACTATAAAAATCTTCTGTTCCAGGAGCACCACCAGTCGATAGCATAGGCGACACAAAAGTATGAAAAAAATGTGCTGCTACGTTGGTGTAAGAGAGCCAGGTACTCAATTGATTGGTGACTAGCTGTCGCAGACGTAAAGCCATTCTTTGACAGAGTCTCTGAAGTGTCTTCGTCTTTCAGCTGAACAAATTTTAAAAGGCTTACCCTTTAGACGGCTCTTTTTGCCAACAGCGACTTTATATTATAGCTTATCAGAGCATATTTCTATATCAGACTGATCTGTCAAGCTGCCTAATTATTTGTTCGTATGTAACGCTTGCACCAAGAAGTGATCAGAAACTTCACTTAGCAAAAAGCAATATTTTTCCAATGACTTTTTAACCGTTATATATGTTTTTAATAATAATAATAATCAGCAAGAAAGAAACTATGAAATAATGAGGATACACATTCACACCTCACAACTGTATTGCTCTAAGACATATTAAATAATAATAATAATAATAATAATAATAATAATAATAATCATCATCATCATCATAATAGTAATAATAATATTATATACAGAAGATATACAGATGATCGACAAGGAGTGCGGACGTCTGCATGTCGAGCTCCGAGAAAACACGCCTATTCGTGTGTGTGCAGGATGGTGAACCTAGGAAGTGACATACCAGAGTAATGCTTGTAACTCAGTGGTCAGTTTGGTGTACTGTGTGTGACTATGCGACAGAGGCACGAGCAGCTATGAGGCTGTTAGGATCCACACGACATGGTGAAGCAAAACGAAACCACCGGCGTAACGGTCCATAGCCTCCAAGCGGCACGCCGATGCCATTTACATTCGAACTCCAACGGCTGCTTAACTAAAATTTGATGTTAGAAGAGCTAATCTACGAAGTGGCGCCAACAGTGATTTCAATAACTCATCGCGTGACAGCCACAGTACAACCAGACACCGCTTTGCTATTATTTGAGAAGCAGCAATAATAATAGTAATAATAATAATACTAATAATAATAATAATAATTTTTTTTTGAACAATGGTTTATTTTATCAATATGTACATGTATCACAATTATCAATATATTACTTATATAATATCTACAATATTGCTTATATTATTCTTATTGCTTGAGTGTCGGTGACCACTCAACATCATCTTGGCGTTGCCTCTCTGTAATTCTAATGACACTCTCTGTCGGAGGAAAGCGGTCGATCTTGGCTCCGCTGTGGCCTCGAAGAGCTTCTTCCCAAGCTCCTTTGTCAGTTTGAGTGCATCCTTGCCCCAAACGCCAGATGACTCGAGGCCGAACGCCATTACAACGTGGTCCTCAAGGAGATGCGCGTATAGGCGCCGTTTGTGCATCTCCCGTTGGTGGATAATGTTGCCGACGCCCGCGTTGGCTAGTGCACGATAGCCGAGAGCGTACGTGTCGGAGACGGTGACGTCCCATGCCAGCGGCCGATTGCGGTCCCAGTCTCGGCTGGTAGGGCCGTCCGGTCGACGCTTGTCGTCGCTCTGTAGTCCACCAGGCTCCAGTGTGACGCGGTAGCCGGCTTGTCTGAAAGCGCGCCCGAGGATGTCATTTATGGCATCGTGGCGGCCCTGCGTAAGCCCAGCCAGCTTAGTGCAACTAAGTCGGTGCAGGCCACGTTCATCCACCGTTCCACCACACGGGCATGCCTCTGTCTCAAACATGGCAATGCCAAGTCTGAGGCCACTGGCGGCACGGAAGTGGTCATCAGCCAGCTTACTGCCGACTAGCTCGGACGGAAACACGTCAAGCCACGCTCCGGCAGCGTCGGATGAAACCGCTTTCAGTCTAATGCCGTCTATATCTAACTCACAGGCAGACAGAAGAGTTAAGTGGGTAGCCTGAGTGGCGATTTGGTCCCACCCCTTCTGCCTAGTGACCTGTTCCTCAGATGGACGACCAGACTGACGCGCATCCCAGATCCGAGCGGCGTCTTGTTGGTGGCTGATGAGTCCGCCGGCAGTAGCGGCCACTGCAGAGGCGCAGCTGTGCGACGAAGCAAGGAAAGCGGGTAAGGCAAGGTCCGTGGCCGAACGAATGCCCATTCCACCCAGCCGGACCGGTAAGCTTGCCTGCGTCCATGCCTTATCATCAAGCGTTAGGTCAAGGATGTTTTCCAAGGCTCTCCTCACCTGGTCGTCGAGGTTCAGAGTTTCTGACGGTAGAAGGAAGACAGGTGAGGTCCGTAGTACATACAGGACCTTTTGCACTCCCATTGCGTGCCGGAGCAGGAAGTAGGCTTGATGTCTACCGAGATGGCCCAGTCTCTGGTAAAGCCGGGAAAGTTGTTCTCCCTTCTCGGCTAGTATCGGACCGATCATGTCGGGAAACACCGCCGTACTCAGCAGGTCCAAATCACATCGATCCTTTACAAGGATGCCCGGGAGGTTGCTGTTAAATTCAGCGATCACCTGCTGTCTCTCTTCGTCCTCAAAACCCTGTAGAAATAGCTCGCATTTAGATGGGTTAAGCTGCAGCCCGCTCCATTTCTCGAACGCTCGGAGATCCTTGATGTCTCTGAGTAACACCGAAGGATCGTTGTCCAGAAGGGTCCCATCGTCGAGGTAAAACAAGGGGACCTTGGATGCCACCTGCTTGACGTACTGATGCAGAAGCAGGCTAAATGCAAGAGGAGCCGCTACGTCTCCCTGCTGACAACCGGCTGATGACCTAATTTCAACCTCACCAAACGTTAGGGGAGTCGGTTTCCTATATGCCTGGTGCATCATTGGATAGAGGGCCGGGGCGTGCTTGGAAATCTCTGTCAAGAGGTGTCCTCGTTTGTTTAAGTTAAACGCATCTTTAAAATCTAAATTTAGGAGGCAGCATTTTTCGTTGTGTTCGAGAAAGGTGCGAGCTGTGTGAGCAATTATTTCTGCACCATTCTGAGTGGCGTACCCCATCTGCCGTGGCTGCAGGTAGCTTTTCACATTGACCTGGGGAAGCAGGGTCTTTGTGGCCAATCTTCGCAGAGTGCAGCCGACGGCTATGGGTCGGTATCCTCCGGTTTTCTTTTTCAGAGCGATAAGCCACCCTCCATATATCACGTTTCTCACAGCCTCCGGAACTTGCCCGTTACGTATGATGTCGCATACTTTGGCGAGTGTTTCCAGTACATCGTTGTGGTCTCCGTTAGCAGGGAGAAGGCATTTTAGATGGTCAGGTGTGAGGCCGTCGAGGCCTCCCGCCGCACCGGATGGAAAGGAGCGAAGTGCCTTGGCAACATCCTCGCCTGAGCACAACCCGACCGCTGGCAAGCCGAAAGGGGACGGTGGCACCACGTCCCCTGCAGGAGCAGGAGGATGTTTTGCCACCATCTCATTAATCGACTCCTCCGTTACGGGCGCAATCGTGTCATCGGAAGACAAGATCCTAATAGCGCTCCGCACATTAAAATCCATGGAAAGCTTGTGAGCAGCGATCTGAGCGCGAGCTTTATCCGTCAATATACGTTTGCCTCGACCCTCAGCTTCCACGCAAGTGAGAGCGGCACCCCCGAAAAGGGCCACCTTTTCTTTGACTACGCTGGCCAAGCTATGGCCTCCCTGGGTTTCTTTTTCGACGTGGAGGACTTTTGGGGCGAGGGTGAGCAGCGCGGTCCAGCTCGCTTCGTCATTCTTTTTCACGACGTCTTTAAGCAGACGGTGGAAGAGTCCGCGCAAGGGTATTCTCGCTCCCTTTGGGATCCTGCGCAGCACCTTGCGTGTCATCTTGGCGTTGGCGAGTAGCTTGTGAAGAGAAAGGGGAGAAGAGGGCGGCAGGTGATCATCAGGTGTCGGGCCTCCGTTCACTGGAGACTGGCTGGCGGGGTGAGGAGAGGGTTCTACTAGTGAAGCGTGCGGAGAAGGCAGCGGCTGTGAGACGCTGCTAAGAGTAGCAGCGACCTGTTGAAGCACTGCTGGCCCACTAGACTCGGCTATCTTTTTCTTATGAGTCCTTCCTGCGTGAATCTGCACACCCCTCTTTGTAGGAAAGCACATCGAACACCACGGACATTGAAACTCATTAGCCATTGCTGTTGCTTCTCCTTTGAAACAGAGCAGTTGCTGGCTTTGCTGCGGCTGTCCACTTCTCATGCCTTGCGGTTCCAAGTGAAAATCCCGTTTTTATTGTCGGCGCGGTGAGTTTTTGAATGTTCCAAACTCAAAATGTTGGTTGGGCAGCCGTTAGAATTCGAATTTGAATGGCAGCGGCGTGCCGCTCGGAGCCTCCGGGCCGTTATGCTGGTGGTTTCGTTTTGCTTCATCGTGTCATAGTTAGAACTTCTCAGCGTCTTAGCCGCTGGCTTCTCCGTCGAACGGCCACACACAGTACACCAAAATGATCACTGAGTTACACTCATCACTCTGGCATGTCACTTGCTGGGTTTGCCGTCCTGCACACACACGGATAGGTGTGTTCCCTCGGAGCTCCATACGCACACGTCCGCACTCCTTGGCGCCGATAATAATAAAAAAAATATATTATATAAAAAAATAAATAATAATAATAATAATAATAATAATAATAATAATAATAATAATAATAAGTGAGAACGGTGACAGAATACACACGAGTAACTTTGCCGGATCCTTCAGAAGGATCTGGCCCAAGCTTCACACCTATGCAAAACCTTGCGACTACACCAAACCCCCTGGGGCCCAACAAAGTAACATGTCACCAATGCGGCCAGACCTTTGCTAGGCGAGGCCTCCGTAGACATGTCACAGTTAACATGGGGGCGGGGGCACTATACCACTTCATGACGAAGCCGCGAATGAAGTCAATCCCGACCTCACGGAGTGCATCCAGGCCTTCTTCAAACATTGGAAGCTGGTTCGCATTTTGCCCAAAATGGTTAGGAAGTTGGTGGCTGACGCACTGTCAGATTTGTGTTTAAAAGTTGCCTTGGACAACGAAGACGCCGCCTGGCTTGGACTTCTCTCCTTTGCCCCAGTTGTGCTAAGGTTACCGGTAGGCTGCAGAGATACACGCTCTTTGGCAGTGGTCATTAGGAAGAATTTGGTGGAGTTCCTGCGCGGTGTTCGACTTACAGATTTGGCTCTCCTGCTGACCGCGGGCGAGTCCAGCGGTAATGTTGAACGAAAACATTCACTCTCGCGAGCCGTGTCGGCCAATATGTCAGACGGTGACGTGTCAGGGGCAGCCCGCCTTCTTCTGTCTAACGACGTTATGGTCAATGAACTAGTTGTCGCAGCGTCGCTACGGGAAAAACACCCCCCCGCGCAACTGAACTTGTGTTGGCCGTCTCCTCCGCCCTCACAACTTTAGCTTCTTCTACTTCAATCAAGGATGTTCGCTATGTGGTGGGATCATTTTCAAAGAGCTCTGGCGCCGGTCTGGATTTTATCAGACCTCGACTTCTACAGGACCTTCTCTCACCGACTCTCGGCTGCTCATCCGACGAACTTAGCAAGGCTCTCGCAAAAGTAATCGATCTACTGCGGAGCTCCGCATCCAGGGTGGTGTCCCCTAATCTTCGGAGCGAGGCTGTTCGCACTAAAGAAGCTGGACGGCTCGTTTAGACCTATTGCTTGTGCATCGGTACTACGCAGAATCGCGGCAAAATTGGCAGTGAGGGACTCTAAAGATGTTATTAGCCTAGCGGTTGGGCCTCACCAGTTGGGTTTCTCCACCAAGGGGGGTGCTGATATAGTGATACACGCTACAAGGGCTTTTATTGATTCTCGACTCGATCCATCTGTGCTAGTCAAGCTAAAGAAGATACTTAGTTTTGCCGCATGCAGCGGTCTGGAGCTGAACCCAATCAAGTGTGAGGTTTACATAATCGGCTCAGATACAGCTGATATCTCCGAAATACTGAATCTACTTCCAGGCTGCCGCGTAACAGACGATAACCTGGATCTACTTGGCGTACCCCTGTTTTCTCGCCAACTTGGACCGACTATCGAACGCGGTAGAGAAAAACTCGAGATTGGTCTCAACCGTCTTCCCCAGCTGGGTGCTCACCGGGGGCTGTACCTTCTGCATTCATGCTTCTCCGCGTCGAGGCTGAACTACTTGTTCAGGAGAGTCAGTACTTCAGCCTTCCCGGATCTTTTGGAGAAAATTAACTCGAAGATGGGTTTTGCGCTGGAATCTATACTCAACTAGAAGTTGCAAGACGATTCCCTAGTTCAGGCCTTCTTACCCGTAGCCAAGGGTGGACTGGGATTGCCTGAAGCAAAATCGCTTTCAGTCGCAGCACACATCGCCTCCCTGCATTCGGCGACTAGTGGCGTTAAGTCTATTCTGGACCCCCAGGCGGTTGCGAACTTCCAAACCACGCTTGAGCAGACCCAGGACGACGCCACTGCATTCTGCGGGTCTCAACCAGAGACTCCTTCTCTTCAGCGCGCGTGGTCAGAGCTGGCAAATGACGGTCATTTGAGCGGCCTATGGGAACGAACAACCACGGCCGCTAGCAAAGCGAGGCTACATGCAGTCTCCTCGCCCGGTGCAGGTGCATGGCTGCACGCCCTCCCGAGCCCTCAGTTTTTTTTTAAAGAGGACTAACTGGAAAATGCGGTTGCACACACGGACACCACTGCAGGGAGTCCCTGCAAGTGTGAGCCGGTAGTGTGGGGCTCCAACCCACTAAAAACCAGTCATGTCCCCGTCCCCCAACTGACCGGGAACTGCTTGCGCATGCATCAAACAGTCAGAGGGGGCGAGTCTTCTTACTTCTGACGAAAGTTGTTCCTGGGAGCCGCAGGGAATCGCAAAAGTCGCAGCTTGTTGGCCGATGTCTTAGCTTGTTAAATCTTGTTAAAAACCGCTGCTGTCAAGTTCCAGTGTTCCAGGGATTCTCGTAGATTAAATATGTGCGTATTCATTAAAGTCCTCAAGGGGTGACGCTGTTCCGCCCATGCGGGACACGCCAGAGCTGTGTGCTCTGGAGTGTCCTCGAGTCCATTGCCGCAGTGGACGCACATGGGGCTGGGGGCCTTCCCGATCCTGAATAGGTACGACTGAAAGTCGCCGTGCCCCGTCAAAATCTGGGTGGTGTGGAAGGTGAGCTCCCCACCGGGCCGGTATAGCCAGTCCTTGATATTAGGCACCAGTTTGCGGAGACTGGCACCTGGGTCCCCCTCCGCCAGGCCATCCCACTCCCCCTGCCATAGCTGCAGTGTGTGTTGCCGTGCCTCTTCCTTCTTAAGGCTCTGGTCGCCCCACAGGCGGCGGATCTCTTCTGCCTTCAGGTCCCATGGGATAGTGCCCGCGAGCACGAGCGCCGCCGCTGTACTAACCGTGCGGTACGCCATGGTGACCCTAAGGGCTCCGACCCGTTGAGCCCGCCGTAAGCGGGTTCTATTTGCCTTTGTCTTCAGAGCGTTGGTAGGCCAGGCCGGAGCCCCGTATAAGGCGACTGACTCGGCCACGGACATAATAATCCTTCTTCTTGTTTGTTTAGCGCCGTATGTGTTTGGCATGAGGCGCGCGAAACTATTGGCGATCTTCAATGCCCTTTCTGACGCCCGCCGTAGGTGTTCAGTACCCCGGAGGCCCCAAGGTGCGGCGGGAGCAAGCCCCTCCGACCCACAAGGAGAATAGCTTTGCTTTTAGCGGGGGCCAGGGTAAGCCCCGTTATTTGCATCTAGTGCGGTATGTCGAAGAGGGCTTCATTCGCACGCGCCTCAAGCTGGCCCATTGTCCGGGCCTGGAGGGTGTGGACCAGGTCGTCAGCGTAGGCGAGGAGTTCGACTCCGGGTGGGAGATCCCCCAGCCGCAGCACGTCATCGTACGTGATGTTCTATAACAGGGGGCCTAGTATTGAGCCCTGCGGCACCCCTGCGGTCATGTTAAAGGTTTGGTCGTGTGAGTGGATAATCCTGTCGTGTAGGTAGCTCGATAAAATCCGTCTTAAGTAAAAGAGCACCCTTTTTCTGTGGAGAGTATCGAGGATGACTCTCCTGGGAGGCTGTTAAAAGCGTTCTTCACGTCCAGTAGTATTGCTAAAAATAGATCTCGGCGTCCGGGCGGGGAGTCGCGAATACTTTCGACCTTTAGTTGGATTTTCTTTATCGCTGCCCGAGCCCTCAGCTGGGTACCCTCCTAGACGATGAGTCTACACAAATACTTGTCGGGTTGAGGTTAGGAGCAGAGCTAGTCTCTCCACACCACTGCAAATGCGGTGACGAGGTCGACTCCCTAGGCCACCATGGGCTTTCCTGTTCGCAGAGTTCAGGCAGAATTGCACGCCACTTGGCCTTGAACAAAACGTTTAGCAAAGCGCTGCGATCCGCAGGGTACCCATGCATCTTGGAGCCCCCTGGTTTAGTCCGAGACGATGGAAAGATACCTGATGGCATGACCCTGACTCCCTTTGAGCAGGGCCAAATGCTTGTGTGGGATGCAACCGTAACCTACTCTTTAGTCCCTTCAATGGTCAGTGCGGGCGCCCTGGACACGCGGGAGCCCTAGCGGAAGCAGCCAAGTGCAGAAAGTATTCAGGCGTCTCTTACCCACACTTGTTCTCACCCCTTGCGTTTGAGATCTTGAGGGGGGGCTGGGCTGCTCACGAAAAAACTGCTTAATGATGTCGGAAAAAGATTGGTACTCGCTACAGGAGACAAGAGGGTGGGCGAATACATACTGCAACGTCTGTCATTAGATGTTCAAAGAGGGAATGCCGCCTCGATTAGAGGTACCCTGGCTAGGTGGACCAGCCCTATCCTGAACCTTATGCTTTGAGTTATGCCCCAAGCGGGCTGTGCACATGTTCTTACATCACAATTGTATAATTTATACAAATAAATAATAATAATAATAATAATAATAATAATAATAATAATAATAATAATAATAATAATAATAATAATAATAATAATAATAATAATAATAATAATAATAATATAAGAGAAGAATAATAGATGTAGGTAATACTAAGAATCACTTTGCTACTCAATGTAATGACACTAACATAAATAATAATTTCAGTAAACTATCCAGTCACACCAATAGTAATGGTAATAGATATAGTAATGACAGTCATGTAACTAGTCACATTATTAGTAATGGTAACCTTAGTAGTGTTAGCCAATTAGCTACTAGTTCTACTAATAGTTGTATTGTCACTGATGAAAGAATCTTAGGTATCTTCGACGATGACGACGACAATCTGGGCTCTATTATTGATTTAGTTTTAACCTCAGACCCGTCCATCATTGAAGATATACGAGTATTTCAGTCACTAATTCCATCCGACCACAATGCCATTTCGTTTTCTGTTTTATTTGATGCTGAATATCTTACGGTAGACGAAGGAGGTTATAATTTCTGGAAGGGGGACTATGAAATGATCAGCTGTAGGCTTGGTTGTATAAAGTGGAGAAACTTGTTTTTAAATTGCGATACCGTTGACTCGATGTATGATAGCTTTGTATGCCAGATACATTCACTAATTGAACAGTTTGTACCTAAACGAAATGGCAAGTCAAAATAGAATGCTAATTTACGTAAATATGTCACCAATCTAGAACGGTTGATTGACCAGGAGCCAAATGTGCAGTATGAAAAAAAGTTGAGAAAGGCGACTAAAAGACTTCGTATAATGGAAGAAGCCAGTCTTGATTATAAAAACACAAAGTCGTTTTTTAGATATGCAAATAAACGATTAAAGGGAAAAGAAAAAATGCGGCTTAAAATATAGATCAGACGGTCCTCGTCGACGACGCTTCTAAAGCAAATGCATTTAAGGACTTCTTCACGTCGGTTTATGTTGCCCAAGGGGTTTCAGTTCTCGAAGGTGTTTCCAACGACGTGGTCTCGAGAGATAGCTGTCCATACTTGGAAATATCAGAATATATTATTCTTTCTAAAATCAAACAACTACCCACTAAATGCAGTTTTACTCCTGATTTAATCCCACCCATATTTATAAAAATGTAGCGTCTGCGATAACTAAACCCCCTTTTTTTATATTCAGTAGGTCCTATAAAATGGCATTGTGCCAAAACATTTTCGGCAATCAGTCGTAACTCCTGTACATAAGAATGGTCTAAAGTCAAATGTAGATCATTACAGACCTGTAGCTCAATCATCTATCGCATGTATCATCTTTGAAAAACTGCTAGTGGACCATATTTTTAATTTTCTTCAATCTAAATGCTTGCTGGATGAGAACCAACATGGTTTTACTAAAGGCAAATCCACGGCAACTCAACTCGTCGAAATGACTTAAGATTGGGCTGTTATGATAAACAATAGGCTGGCCTTTGATTGTATATATTTTGATTTCTCGAAGGCATTTGACAGAGTAAACCATGTGAAACTTGTACAAAAGCTTAGGTACTTGGATGTAGACACTCGCTCTATATCATGGATTGCTAGTTATCTAACCCGTAGAGAGTTTTGCGTTCGCGTAAACAATAGCTTTAGTGAGTCGGGCACGTGTCCCTCAGGCGTTCCTCAGGAATCAAGCCTCGGGCCACTTTTATTTTGCACATTTGTTTTAGATCTTCAAAACGTTATTCCTGAGGTGATACCTTATAAGCTTTATGCTGATAATTTGAAACTATACGGACCTTCCAACACCGCTAGCAAAAGGCAAGTACTACAGAGTACGATTGAGGCGGTTTCTAAGTGGTGTGTGGATAATGAAATGCTTATATCAGTGCCGAAATGTGCTGTATTGTGTTTAAAAGAAGCCCATAAATACATGCTACATGGAGAGGCTATCCCTATTTTAAATTGTATTTGGGACCTAGGGGTTGCGGTGACACCGCAACTGAATTTTAGCACTCATATTACACAAGTCATCCGATCAACTAATCTTATATCTAATATCATATTTCGTTGTTTTATAATTAATGAGTACAATTTTTACATGAGGCTTTATAATAGATTGGTTGTATTTAAGTGTATCTATTGCAATGAGGTTTGGCGGCCTTATTTAGATAAACACATTGAAGCAATGGAAAGTGTACAGAGGAGATTCCTTCGTCGTGTCTCGTTAAGGTGTAACATTGCCCGAAATTCTATTGTGATAAGCCCTATTCGGGAACTTCAGTCAAGAGCGGATTATCGCATGTTCAATCGTATCATAAACTCATCAAATAAGTCAAACTATTTTAGCATTCGGTTGAACAATCTTAGAAGCGGCAACACCATCTCGTCGAAACAAATTGCCAAGACAGATCGTGTAAATAACATGTTTTCGTGGCAGATGGCAAGGGCACTGAGAACTTGAAACGCCAACAGTGCAAATGTCGCCACACAAGTAAACTGACTATTGTATGTATCTAGGTAACGGTTTGAAAATGTAAATATTGTCCCCCTTTGACAAAATAAAGGTGCATTTGAATAATAATAATAAATGGGGGCATCAACTCTCTTAAAAGAGTAGCGGTATCTATTTCTTGGGAAAATGTTCCGTAGGGCAATCATATTTCATAGTATATCAATAAAGTAGCCTTGTCTGGCTAGCTTGCTGTTGGGATTTTACCTAACGCATACAAAGGTTTCATGCGTAAGTTCGCATAAATCACATCTTATTAATGCAGCTGACCTTCGCACAAATTAGGTAGGCACTACGTCAGACTGACTTAAATAAACAGAACCCTAGATGACCTTCGGAATTATTTGCCTCACAACAGCGGTCTATCCTAGTAAATCCTTTGCCGGAACCCGTCGAATGTGCTGTCGAAAGAATTCGTTTCAACTCAGGAAAAGATTACCTTCATCAGGCCTGACACAGGCTGCGCAGTGTGGGCAGATCTTTTCTTATTCGAAAAAGTTCAGTCGGTCCTTTCTCACTTGGACAATTCCCACAAAAAGTTTTTTTTCGAACAAAGCAATTGATTTGAGATACATAGATAGTATTACTCTTGAAAACGGGAGCGGCTAAACTTTTATTCGTGAGCAGGATAGAGGAATAGCTTTAGGCTTATGCGTGAATCAGTCGTACCTAACTAAAGTTTTGCTACTTATAAAGGAGATCACAAATATGCTTTTTTTATTTGTATAACACATTTTTGAGAACGGTGAACCCATGCATCGAACCACACTTCCAGGTCGCGCTCGCGGACTCACGTCGACGGTCCAAGCACTGATTTGCGTGAATCAAATCATCTTCCTCTTTTCCGATTTTCTGATCTCTTTATTTCGGAAATAGAAAAAACGCTCTGTGCTGAGTCAGATGAATAGGCTGCGAACTTTACTACTTTGGTATCTTGGTGGCTCCAGATGCGGCGAGAAACGCCTCAGTGTTTTCAAACGCGTGTACTAGTGCATTGTGGTGAAAGAACCATTGACTAAGGGACGCTTTCGAGCTCTTGCTAGTGAGTAATAAAGAAAAAAATAAAAAACATTTATAGCTATTCTGTAGAATACAAATTGCTCGTCACTGTTCGTCTCAATTTTATTCCTGAAGAAGAATCGACTGCGGGTATATATACTCGTATATACGGTATGTATACGGTATATACTCGTATATATGCTGGGTATATATACCGCTAAGATCTAAACGACATATTGCATATTGTTGCGATCTTTGTTTTCCATGGATGACACGATTCTCTTGAATTAAGAGCTTTTCTAAGAAGGTTATTTTTAATTCTAGACACGAATATCTGCAATCAAATATCTTAAATTAGGAGAATGCTTTGTAATTTGTTCCTCACATATGTTTATATATGAGAATAAACATATCTATAAAGTCGCTTTTATTCTCATATAAAATGGTGTGTAACACAATGAATCATAATACAGAAGATCAATTACAAGAATTCGTTGTATAAACATATACATAAGTCATTTTTATTCATATATAAAAGAGTGTGTGATACAATGAATCATGATACAGCGGATCATGTATTGTTTACAAGTATACGTAATAGAAGCGAGAAAACAATATTAACCGCCAAATAAGTGAGCACAATTTGGATTAAATTACGGTCGTTAAATAGCGTGTTTTGTGTATTGCAGACAGCATGAAGCTCGGTGCGATTTCGAGGATGGTGAGATGCTACCGAAGTAATTGACGTCCTAGACGTCAACTGTGCGCAATAGCCTAACCGCAAATGTTTACCCATCGTATGACGAGTTTGTGTATCTACATATGTCTGCTGCTATAACAAACATTTGATCTTATATTTTTCGACGTAGTCATCATTAAGCTCTGCATACTTAGTCCAGCGGCGTTCGCTTTTTAGATTTCTTCGAAAAATGATGATGTCTTGTCGCATGCCTTACCGGCCCACGGAGCTATACAAATTACGATCTATAAAATGATCAAAAGTATAAACGTCGACAGCGTTTTTGTGTCTAACCCAATTATTCCTAACAAACGTACTTGACATATATATATATATATATATATATATATATACAAGGAGTATTCAAATAAGGTACAAAACGTCGTAACAAACCGGTTAAAATTTGAATGCTTTGGGATACCTTAGTGAGACATCTAGGGACGCAAAGAGAGTGTCCGGCGTGGTTGCGCGCATGCGCGGGCTCCTGTGCATGACGGAGGAGACAAGCACGACGTCTCCTCGAACTGACAAGGGCTAAGCGAACACGGTAATCACGGGCGATCTCATCGACCAAGGTGAGAAGTGATCGGCGTGTCACAATGCGAATGTCAGCAGTGATGGTGGGGCCAAATTTAGGACTGTGTAGACAAATATGCACGACCGATTGGATTGCCGGAATGTGTGCGTGCAGTGTGTTCTAAGGAAACTCAGAGAACCGCAAAATAAACTGTGTATGCGGCTAGCACTTTTTTTTGAAAGCAGATCATCAGCAAGGACCAAATTGATGTTATTACTTCAATTAAAAAAATGCGGGACAGCATGCATTGGGAGCATGCGTCGTCACCGCTTCTTAGAAAAAATCAAAACTGTGCCCTCAGCAGGCAAGGTGATGCTCACAATCTTTTTCGATGTCCGAGGTCCGATACTCATCGAATTCCACAAGCACGAGAAAACCATTAACAGTAACAGGTACTGTGAAACATTTTGTAGCCTACGCAACTATATCAAAAGCAACGAAAACGCACGTTTACACGCCTCCAGGGCCAGACAAAGTGTACTGACCAAGTTCAAATGGGAACAGCTTAGACATCCGCCATACAGCCCGGATATATTGCCCTGTGCCGTTCATCAGTTTGGTACGTTAGAAAACGTTACAGAGGGAGACTCTCAGACGACAGACTAAATGACAGAGTGAAGGACTGGCTTTTCCTTGTTACAGCCCCAGTAATTTCGGGAATAGGAAATGCTTTGGCTCGTGAAACAGTAAGATTATTCTTGAACGATAACTTAATTTATATTCCACAGTGTCGTTTCGTACCTTTGTATTTGTACATCCCTCATATATATATATATATATATATATATATATATATATGTTTTTTTTGTCATAAATACCTATATTTATAATAAAAAAATATATACATAATATAAAGGCTCTCGCAGTCACCTTTGCCTTTGTTTTGTTTACCCTCAGACGCGCTTTTCTCATCAGCTCATATGAAGGTCTGCATACCCCCTATCCCTCCCTAATAGGTGGTAACTGCAAATAGCTCATCAAAGGCTTGCGTACATCTTATTGTCCCTGTTATCGATGATCGTAAACCAGACATACAAATAAGTGATTGACACTCAAATTAGTCGATGACAACGCATGAAAATACATATATATGTCAGGAAATAATATGTACTGCAGCATGGGTGGGGAAGGGCGATCGATACATGGATAGAGAGAGGTACAGACAGAGTAAGGAAGGGAGGGAGAAAGTTTCTCATCTGCCAATCATAATAAAGGCTTTTCAGAGAAACGCCCGTTTTAGGACGTTTATCGTCCAAACGAATACGTATAGCGATGCGACCACGTTGCATGGCAGCATGATAAGCCTCCAGCTAGTATCGTTGTGCGACTGAACAGATCATCCAAGTTGTGCTTACTGGCCTTGATGCTGCGCAGCAAGTTCACCGGAAGAAACGAGAACTGCAGACGACACCACGTGGGAAGGATGCATAGTCCGATCTTAAAAGCATAAGATGTACACATATTGAAATCAAATCAGACACGCGGGCGCGTTACGCGATTGTCAATGCAAAAGCGGACACCGTTCTGTGGCAAGCGAGAAAAGATACATGCAAAAGTATGCATTTCGTATATTTTCCTAAATAAAGACTACCGCCAAAAGGTTCCGTTCTCATTCAGGAAGTATCTTATATAATAAATATAAGCTCAATATTCTCATTATTAGGTTTAAAAAGTAATTTATTATACCTATATTTAAGCAAGAGTTTTACTCTGGTAACACGAAGGTTTTTCGGACGAAGCAGAATTTTCTTCCGTGCATGTGTATTTCGCAGACTCGTTCTCTCACAATGATACAATCTCTTAAGTGATGCCCGGCTAGCCATATCGTTATAAACAAAATTCAA
The DNA here is from genome assembly GCA_003439945.1 of Dermanyssus gallinae. Taxonomy (NCBI): domain Eukaryota; kingdom Metazoa; phylum Arthropoda; class Arachnida; order Mesostigmata; family Dermanyssidae; genus Dermanyssus; species Dermanyssus gallinae. The sequence continues at coordinate 174,774 of QVRM01004207.1, read as the reverse complement.
TAATTTTTCTTCGATAAGATATTTTGGACGCTCTATCATTTACTGAAAAAAAAAATGGAACACGTTTTAACATATCGTGGTGAAGGGACCGTCGCCTAAAAGACGATTTGGAGCTCTTCCTGCTAACGCAATATAACTTCAATGAGCGCTCTGTAGAATATTAGGCTGGACACGACATTTAAGCTCATCCTGCAATCTACTGTAGCGGTGCATATGTTATGTTTGAGTGTTCGTTAATTACAACCTCTACCCTGGCAACGTTCTCCAACATACGTTGTTGTCTTAAGACGTCCTTCACGGGGTTTGTCGTATAGATTTAAATGCCCAGTCCGAAAATTTCCTTTCCACCAATACAGACTTCTCGGGGATAAGGCGCTATCCTCAATGGCAAACAGAAGCCTTCTAAACACACCTCACCCTTGCTGGAAGTTGTACAAAATAACGGTACTTAGCCCACTTTTTAAATGCGGCTGTTGTGCACCGACAATGCTCGTGTTCATAATTTTGTCACACCACTACTTGCGAGATAATCGACTCGAATTATCTGCTATAATAATGTATATAAATAAACGCTGAAAAAGGTTATATATATGCATATATAAACATATAATTTATTAAAATTATTATTAGCCTGATATTTTTCAGCTCTTTCAGTTATCTTTGGCTCCATTCTCCGTGTTCTCTCTTACGCTCTCTTCCTATCAGCTCATATAACAGTCTTTACACTTTCGATGAGGCTCCTCTTAGGTGGTAAAAGCAAATAATCCATCAAAGGCTCGCGGGCATCTCAGTGCCCCCCTGTTATGAATTATTGCAAACCATAGGTACGAATAAGTGATAAACACGTAAATTAGTCTATGACATCATATGCAAATACATGAAGATACCGGGACATTATAGGCACTCTAGCATGAATTGCGAAGAGCGACTGATGGTTGGTTAGAGAGAAACGAGGGAGACAATGATTGAAAAAGAGTTTCTCTTGTGTGAATCATATTGAAGGCTTACCAGAGAAAAGCCCGTTTTGGGAGCTTTATCGTCAGGACGAATACACATATCGATGCGAACAAGTTGAATGGTAGCATGACGAATGACCAGCTAGATTTCGTTGTATCTTTGAACCGATCAGTCATGTTGTGTTTGCTGTACTTGATATTGCGCAGCGAGTTCATCAAAAAGAAAGAGAACTGCAGCCGACACCACGTCGGAAGGAAGAAGAGCCCGACCTTAAAAAGCACAAGATGTACACGCACATATAAGAGCAAAAACAACACGTCACACATTGCTACATTCATCTATGCAAGAGTGTATCATTATCATCATCATCATCAGTCGCTTTATTGATATGCTCTTTTTTAGGTAATCAGTCACTATTAATGTCAAAATCATATTTCGTTTTGGAATACCAATAGTTGTAGCACCTGCATCTGTAAAATGTAAGCACAAGGTTATATACATAAACGCTTTTTAATATATATATCCATATCATAAGAGTAATTTCCTATTGCCCGATGTCAATAATTAATGTTTTCTGTGTTTAGTTGACCTATGATCAAACGCCTTTTAAAGACGTTGACCCGCTTAGTAGTTCGGAAGTTCTGAATAGCTAGTTCCATACGTTTTGCAGCATGCAGGCTAGAGAGAGCTGTGTTAAGGTCAACCTGAACCTAGGAACCTTCAGTTGGCCCTCATATCGCTGAGACCTGAAGTGGGTCAATTGAAATTGAAATTCATAACCTAGAGGTAGTTTGCATTTAACCACCTCATGGGCGACCACGTCTAAATTTACACGTGCTTTAGGTCTGAGTAGTCCGAATCTGCCGTACCATAGCGACATGTCATCCCAACGAATAATAATGGCCAATAATGGCTCGCACAGCGTTGTTCTGGACTATCCGTAACCAGTGTAGGGTTCCCGAGTAGGTCGCGCCCCATATAGTGATTCCAGTAAGTGAGAATCGCTTCCAGCCTGTCTCGGATAGGCCAGCGATGCCAGGACAGCTCAGCAGAATTTGACGCTCGACCGAACGTGACTAACCCTTTTCATGCTCTCAAAAAGCATGATACCGAGACATTTCACATCTTGGCTGAGAGGGATAGCCATACCGCCCACTCGCATAGATAAATTACCCGCGTCCTGTTTTAGCCTCGATGCCCGCTGAGGGGTGTGAAACAAAACGGTTTGGTCGGATTTACGGCAAGGCCAAACTGTTTAAAGTAAGACGCTGACGGCTCGATAACAGCCTTCATATGCCTAAGATTGGCCAGACCATTTGAGAGCTAAGCAGGTGGGACGCGTAGCAGCAGAGTTGTATGATCTATATATCTTATATACCACTTGGTGACACTTTCTTTCTATCTTTATTTCAATGGTGCGCAGGACGAAATTTATGACATATCAAAGATCGCAGCTAGCGGGCCCGATAACGCACCTATTAAAATTAACTGTAATCAACATGGCACGTTTCCCTAGGATCTAGGTAGATTCGGTTTGACACATTTGTAGCGCAGTGCAGTTCTGAGATGTGATAGCACTGCAAGCAAAATGCATTGGGCTGGAAGCTCCACATGTCTGAGATGGCGTTATCAACCGTTTCCCTTTGGAAAAGCCCTGCCGCGGTTTTAGCACCGACTATGCTAAAACACCGAGATCTTGGTCATCGACGAGCAGACCCTTTGATATTGTAGCTTTTTATACCACGGCCGGAGATTTCATTACGAGTTTCCCAATTTCTTGCAGGCTGATCACTAACAGCTACGAACTGTTATTTCAAGTAAGTGTCCTTTATTTCTTGGAGCGGAACTGTAATTTTGCTATGCGGTATATATATATATATATATATGTACATCGCACTTGGAGCGAAACTGTAATTCTGCCATGGTGTATATATATATATATATATATATATATATATATATATATATATATATATATGTAACTCTTGGGAATAACATCTAAGGACGCCCGAATAGGTTCCGCTCAAGTATCAACTCAATTGCCAGTGCCCAGCAGCTCAGTCATAAAGCACCTGCCATTGACAAGCACATGCGTATATATATATATATATATATATATATATATATATATATATATATATATAGTAAAGCAGTATGTGGTGCTTTTTTCTTAGGATATCGCTGATAATGGCCCAATGAAATGGGGGTGGGATGTCATGTTTTTGCTAAGCGGCTGGTATGCGGTCTGCATCTGGCGGTCGCTAACGTTCCTCCTTCGTCAACACGGAACCCTATGATCCAAGAGTTGAGGACGGGAGAAAACGGCTTACGGTAAGCAAATCGAAAAATATCACAAATCGAACCACACTTGATTGTTTCTAAAATAATCCCTGTGAAATGGCTAGTTTTCTAGTTGTTCAATATATTTTTATCGTAACAGAACATTTTCAATTTATTAAACTTGAAAGTTCGAAACGTTGATACCCCAGGACCCCGATTTTTACGAACTGTTGTGCCTTCCGGTAGCAAGCATGAGCACCTTCAGCAACATCAAAGCAAAAAAATTTTCCGAACACGCATGCGTGTTTAGTATCTCTATCGGCACTATCTAATGACACATTCTGTGAAGCAATGTCCAGTTATTCATATCGTCATAAGACAATTTGTTATTTTTTCTTCCTAAGACATTTTCGCTATTCCCGCGTTCCCTCTATTCCATTGAAATAAACTTTGAACACGTTTTACCACTCTCTAGAAGCAAGATAACACATGCTATTCGTTCTATATATATACATATTTAGACTACTAAAAAATGCGTTTTGGACTGACCCTTAGCCAAGATTCAGCATCCACGGAACTATTTTTCACATTGCTTCATAGACGTACCCCCATAAATACAAATGTACAACGTTGGGGCCCGAACCCGCGCATCTATGTGTCTTCTCCAGTCTCCAGGAATGCACCACGCCACCGGGCTCGACATATTTAGACTACTAACGATTGACAAACATGCATAGACACAAAATTAGCGGGCGTCTACGATGTGTATCCTGAGCAATGTTCAGCAAAACTGTATTCACCGGCAGCCACACTGTGCGAACAGTGGTGACATATCGAGGCGCACCTCGTCCAAGCACCAAGCGTTACAGCACTCACCTCATGTACATAGCCGTGAATCTTGTGAGAAAGGCAGCCGTAGGTGGACATCTCTAGACCAACAGTTGTGAGCGCGTGCCGAACCAGGGCGTCCGGCTGGGGAACGTAGATGCCCCCGGGGATCCTCGACATCTTCGTGCTCACGTAGAAGGGCTTCACGCACTGTACAGTAATGCCGAACTGTCGATATTCGGCCGCAAGTGCATCCGAGAAGAAGTTGAGGTACACCTTGGTGCCAGAGTAGACACTCAGCAGCGGAAACGGCGTGGTACTCGAAAACGAAGACATGTTAATGATAACGCCGGCCCGACGTTCGACCATTTTGGGCAGGACAATGTGCGTCATGCGTGTCGCCGCTGTGCAATTTGCTTCGATTATGCGATCCATGAGCGACTCGCCATCCGGCACCAGCGTGAAGTACTCCGGATACGAGTAGCAGATACCAACGTTGTTCACAAGCACAGCCACGTCGAGACCTGCCAATAGCTCCTTAATCTTCTCGTAAGGACTACGGTCCGACAACGAAAAGTCGACCGAAAGGATCTTCGTGTCCACCTGCGTCAAATGACAGAATAATAAAAATAATGACCGAACGAGTTTAACCGTATTCACGTTAGTTTCCAACTGCCGTGAGGTGTAGGCTGGTCTCTGGAACGTCTTTGACGCGCACAGTAATTATATATATGCATAATGCCCGAGATCGATTTCGGTCCGATCGCGATGTTGATATGTTGTCATTTTGTCTCAGTTTTCGAGATTCTACGCGTTATACGTCGTTTACTGAGTTGCCGTCGATACGAGCGCGGAGACAAAAAAAAGTCTGCTGATGCTTTGCTGTTAGACAATTTTGCACAAAGCCATGATATAGTGTCGCTCGCCGCAGTTCGTCACTGGAGCCTAGATCCAGGAGCAGGACCCACCATACGTTTTGTAGTCTTCGTCGGAATTCGTCGTATTATTATCGTCCAAGAGCCTGATTTACGGCGATGGAAGGCCATATCTATCTCCCCAGCCTCTCAAGCAGGAGTCGTTGCCGCAACACTTTGGCAAATTAGTTGTTTGTAAGAGAGTAATTGTAGACTCACGGCCATATGTTGTCAATTCAAAGTGTTCCTCATATGTTTCTACGAAAATGAAATGTTTGTAATTAATGTAAATTAATATTCATAATATTAGCAGTGATGATAGTAGTGATATTAATAATATTTTTGAACGAAGGACTATTATTATTAAAATACAGATATCACAATTATTAATATACCAATTATATAATATTTACAATATTGTTTGTATAACAATAATAATAATCATCATCATCATATAATTATCGGAATGTGTACGCTTGTTTTGTAAGGTTTGAAAAACACTTATGTTTTGTTAACTTTGCATTCATTATAATCCGTTTTATTATTGGTTGCTAATATTGTATTCGGTTCGGCGTCTGGTTTTGCATTGCTTCTGTGCTAGAAAGACTCATATTAATTGTGGTAAATGTTTATTTCAGGCTCGCCAGACAGTCTTTGACGAATCGAATTGTCTGAAAGTTATACGCCAACTACCAGCGCTGTGTCAGCCAGGTGGTAAGCCAGTCTGTTGCGTGCTGTGCGATTAAGCCAAAAAAAATACACATCTTTTATCCACAATTTTCTTTAACGCGCTAGGGTTTAGTCGTGTCAGGTAATTTCGATTTTAAAGGTGGCGACTGGGGCAGCGTTTAGGCCTGAAAAGCGGATGGCCTGATTCGGGAGACAACCGCCGGGGTTCCGCAGGGCTCTGTCCTCGGCCCGGTTCTTCGAAATATGGCCTACGACGGGGCTCTGCGGCTCGGGAGCATGCCCGACAAAATATATGAATAATATTTAGTTTCCCTTTATCGTGGTACATTCATGCTAGCAGTTAATTAAATCACTTTAATAATTCCCTTCTCACCTTGTAAGCCTGCCGGATTACAGCTGCGACATCCTCAAGTCTCGATACTGTCCTTGCGATGAGTACGATATTAAGGCCTTTTTCGGCCAGCTGTTCCGCGTACGCTCGACCGATGCCGTCTGACGCGCCAGTAACCACGGCCCACTGTCCTCTGAACTTAGTGAGATCCACATTCAGCCCGAAATACTGGCCGACCAAACAATGATAGAGGCCACGGCATGCCGACATTAAGATGCGCAGGCCGACAAGCGCAATACATAAAATTCCCAATGCAGCGAGTAGTCGTGACGCAAACGATATATCCGGATTTTGAAACACACATTGCTTTTGGTATGACCACATAGCGTTGCCCTTCTGGTTCTGCCTCCTCGAGCCTCCTGCCGCCTATTCAAAGTGCAAATCGTCGATACATATAGTGTTAGCAGTATCTAGTTAAATGTATATATATGAATATTTCTTTTGTCAACGACGTTTGATCAGCATTCAGCAAGATAACGCGATGTTAGGGTTGCAAAATTCTTAAGTACCAAAACGATTTTGCTAGATGTGAGCTAAGGAATGGCCCGGTTAAATGTCGTCTTTAAGAGGATAGGATATACATGTATGTATAGGACTAGGAGAGCGGGCATTTAGCATGACGTACAGGCGAGGTAATTATAGCTTATGTTACCTCGTAAGTAACTCCTTTTGAACAATAATACATTTTTACTAACTAGAAAATGAAATACTGCGATGAACTCAGCTAGTTACCTCCGTTATTGAGAGCATTTCTAAAGTCAGCTTATAACTCTTACAGGTTCACTGTAAAACGGCAGATCATAGGTAGATTTGTGCAATATTTTAGGGAACACCACTTCCAACCTTTTTTAAATCGTCGCCGTAGCGTCTATATTTGATACTCGAATGTATATAAGCAGTCATGTTTTAGGACACAGTAAACTCTCAAATGTCGTACGCCCGAAGGATGAGCAAGTGGCGCCCCCTGTGCTGGAGCTTTTTATTCGGGCTGACTCTCAGCCAACATTTAACGTCTACGGATTTACTTTTGCCTACTGCCAGGGTGTTCAAATGTACAAAGTGCTCGCTCCCATTTAAAATAGGAGAACAACTGGTTTTTTGTAACCAGGGCTGTTCGACTGTTTGTGTCGTACGGATCCCATGATTTACAGGAACCCAACTTGGTCCTGATGAAGGACCATTTGTGTATGCTACAGTGGAATCTAGCGAAACCGGGCATCACACACGGATCTTCAACGTAAAGTCGCCAGTAAAGAATCTCTGCAAAATTTGCACACCGCAAGACCATTTAAACTCCTAAAAAGCTAAAAGAAAAGGTTAACCTGAAGAAAATAGGCCAAATACGGAAAGGGCGGAAGAACAAGAAGGCACGGCTGACGCAAGGCGGAGGTCGGCTTGTATCAACAGAGCCGAGAACGGCAAAGGCAGCCAGCCTCTTAGGTGCCAAGCGCAGTGCTACAGCAGCTGGGCTTAGCTGGGCAGCGTTTGCAGTAGTAGCGGCGGCGACGGCGGCAACAACAACAACATCAACACCGCCACTACCTTTGTGGCAAATGAGCCGATGGATAACAACACGCCAACGAAAAGGGCAACAACAACAGCGGCCACAACGGAGACTACCGCAGAGCCAACGAAATATGAGGACAACGATGATTTTGTCATTGTTTAACAGAGGAGGAGCGGGGAAAACAAAGCTTCGCAGCTGTAGAAAGGCAGCGCAGCTGATGGATTGGGAAATCTCGAAGTGTATGCTGGATCAGGCAGGCTCAGAGGCGCGAGAGAGTAGCACGGCTGGCGGTCAAAACGGCGTCAGCTGTGACCCTGCACATACGAGTATGGCTCGACGACAGGATGCTTAAGTCGGTGGACATTGCACTCCTTACAGAGACTTATCAGCGGGAGGAACTGCGTATCGATAATATGCAAGGGTTTTTACCAGCTGGCAGTTCTACCTGCGGAAGGCTGTTGTAGATTAGTGGGTAAATTATCAATCTACCTACATAAACGTTAACCAGCGACGCAATGTGTGAGAAAGAAGTCTTTCTGTTTGGGCTTCTCGTCTATGGGAGTAAACGTAGTCGTCTTCTACCTCCCCCCAAATTCAGAAGCAGCACCAATATTAAAAGCCACAACCTTGCCGATGGCGAAGTCAAAAGCTTTGATGTTCTCGATATGGTTGTAAGGAAGCACCTATCGGTGTCAGCACTTGCACATATCCGTGATATTTGGGCAAAACAGCGAGGTAATCCACCCATAGTTGCCATGAGGCGTGTAGACAGTTCATTTTAAGCGGTTGATAGCCTCAAGGTAGACCATGCTGTGGATACTTGTTGTGAACTGCTAGAGAGAACCATGAATGAAGTCAGGTGGGAGAAACCGGGCGAGAGGAGATCATGACAGTGGTTTTCTCAGGCTTGCTATATCGCTCACCGTGGAGTGCTCGAGCTCTTACGCCAAGTAAGGGTAAATGCACCATTGCAGCTGCTAGCCAGACGCAGCCTTTACTACTAATAGTAGAAAAGCTTACGTAAAGCTATATTATGACCACAAGCGTGAATACAATTTAATGCGCTTACATTAGAGCAGAATACTATAAATCTGCCCCTTGAGGTAGCTGAAGTAAATCAGGTTCTGCGTTCTCTTCCAAAAGGAAAGAGTGCGGGTCCAGACCAGGTGTACCATGAGCGCTGGATGCGGTGTGGGCCATTCTTGGCAAACTATCTTTGTGATTTATTTATTGAGATCATAAAGAGGGAACAAATGTCAAGGGCCTGGCATATCGCCAGGCTTAATCTGCTTTTTAAGGGCGATAGCAGACGAGACCGAAACCTATACCGCGGACTAGCGTCTGAACAGACGCTAATAAATCTTCTTCGAGCTGGTTTTAAAAGGAATCGATACCGTGGTCGACCGTACCCTTCCGCAATGCGGTTTTAGAGGGGTCAGGGAGGGCGTGAAGCAATCTATGTGCTTCAGCCAGAGCTAGAACGAGCTGTGGCGAAACGCGGAGGCCATTTGTATGTAGTCTTTATATGCGTCAAAGCCTTCGACAATGGACCTCAAGACCTCTTGATAAAGTCATTCCTACGCGCAGAGGTTGGTGGCTCATTCCTGAGCGTAATCTCGAGTTTCTTGGATGAGGACACTTTACGGGTACAGGGTGAGCAGGAAGTGTTGCGGACGTGCTTAGAGTATCGGCGACAGTGCTTTGTGTTTTTATTTTCACGTTGCGCACCGGTTATTAAAATAATTCGATTTAAGTTGAAGACGGTATAAGTGTCAATGTTATATCCATAATAAATTATAAACCTCCCGTTAATATAAATCTGCGACGGTGGGGAACGAATCCGTGTACCTTTGTGTCTCCTCCGGTCGTCAGGCGCACATGAATGAACCACGCCACCAGGCTTGCTCCTATGAAAGAGCCTAAGGTCAAAGTCTAGTCAACCCAATGCGTCGTCTCTTATTGTTAGCGTACTTTACTAACCCTTAGACAAATGGCGCTACTATTTTCAAAGCGCCCATTTTAGGTTTCCTGAATTTAATTAGAAGCTAACACTACCTTTGACCGAAATTATAAATGTATTGTTTATTAACCAATTAATTTCTCAAGGCACATTGATGAAAGAATTCGGAAAGGACTACAACCCTTTCATAGTATCTGAGGCCCTCAGAAACTATCAATGGACGTTGCCGTTAATCTATTCAACCTGAAGATTGCGCACACTGCTTCTTCACGGTATACAGGTGATATGGCCTTATCTATTCAAGTTAAACTTTAAATCAAGGCTACTTTTTTAAAGAAGGCGTGAAGAGTCCACCGCAATAGTCTCAATAGATTAGTCTATTTATTGGCGTCGTCTCCGCTATTTGTTGAGGAGGTTTACGAAGAATACACGTTTTACCGAAAACGGCAGCTTTCAACAAGTACATGTCTGAATAGGAGAATAAGAAGGCAGACATTGGCAGACCTCCTCTTTTATGAAGCCCAGCCAATGACGTTTAGTTCGTGGAAGCGCCGCAATAATGAGAATAGATCTAATCGCACGATTCTCTGTACATGGTTTCTACATGAGGATCGGTATTCGAGAGAAATGCCCGTGTTATGCTTGTGCAAATTCTGCGGGCGACAGTGTGACCTCCAACAATGCGATAGGGCAGATCCGTTGACTCTACTTTTGAAACCCTGGTGAATATACGTATATGTAAATGCGTGCTTTCTCTGTACGCGCATTATTGTAAACCAACTGTCGGTTAATAAAGCTAAATAACAATTTGATATACATATGTTCATCATCAGTCTGCCTTTATCAACGTAAACCCCTGCCGCAATGCGTGAGGAAGAACGATCCATGCGTAGGCCTTTCGACTATGAGGGTGAACACGATCTTCCCCAAAATCGTCTACTTCACCCAAACCCACACCCAAAAGTCGCTGACACAGTAAGTTTTGGTTTACCCGTTTCAACTTGCCGTCGCTGGTGATTTCAATGCCCATATTGATGGTGGGGCTACTAACAATGAAAAAGAGATGCTGCTTCAGTTGATGGAGTACATTAGCCTAAAATATGCAAATGTACGCAAAGACAACACCTGTATAAGTCTTAGCTGAAGCGGCACCGTTAGCCAACTGTTGCACAAACTCGCCGATGGCAAAGATAACAGCTTCGATGTTTTTGAGGTGGCTGCTAAGAAATGCTTACCGATGTCAGCGGTTGTAAATATACTCAGTTGCTACGAGACATGTAAACCTCTCATTTTTAGCGGTTCAGCCTCGAGATGAGCCGTGATGTGGACACTTGCCGTTAAATGCGCGAGTGCAGTGAGATGTAAAAGACCGGGGTAGAGGAGATCACGGCCGTGGTTTTCTCAAGCTTGCTATCTCTCTCACCTCTTGAGCTCTTGCGTCAAGTGAGGGTAGAGGCACCACTGCAGCTACTTGGCAAATGCAGGCTTGAATACTTCAATAGAAGAAAAGCTTTTATAAAGTGGGGGAAGATCCGACTGGTCAAAAGAGAAGAACAGAAGCTTTTAGTCTACGCTGTGTGACCTCGTGGGGAGCCAACTTCTTAGCAACAAACCAGCGTTACGAGGACAGATCGGGTACGTGGCCGACCGGATCCTTCCGCCCGAGCAAGCCGGCCCGCTGAAAGTCGGGGAACGCGTGATGCAATCCATGTGCAACACTCCTTAGAAAATGTGGAAATCCCGAACTGCGCCCCTTTCGATCTTCCGCTTGCCGATTTTGTCGGCTATATTCGACAGGAATACTGCAGAGCCATAGTTGTGATGTATGCAGATGACTCTGCGGTCGCCCATCATGACTTAACTCATCATGACTCCAATTAACTATTCGTCTACACACTCCATACCGCGGAAGGATATTGAGTAGCTTAGAGTGTGTGGTACTCTCAAAAGCAGATTTAAAATCAAAATACACGTTACGCCTGGTAGCGCCGGGAACGTGATTTATTAGAAATTACTCAAGTTACACAAAATTAATACTCCAAACGATGGCGATATAGAAAGCTGGACTGAAGTCTAAACGGATAATAAGTTGCTTTCAAAAACAGCTGATCCTAGAGTTGCAACCAAAAAGTGAATTGAGGTAGTTCGCTTCTCAACCAACGATAGGCAGTTAGGAAAAATACAAAAGTGTGCATTGATATAGCCCAGCACATCAAAGGGTAAATGTATGAGCCTTTCTTTGCTCGCAACACTGAACTCCTTAAAGCCTCTGCTGGTATTGTGAATAGGGCTACTTTGTCGAGTTTAAAACAGCTCGCGGGTATCCCTGTTCAGTTACGTCCTCAGTAAGGACCTAACTGTCAACGAATTGCGGTCTTCATTCTGCTACAGTTGAAAAACTTTAAGACAGGCATTGTTATACCTGCTTACAGCGTAATTCTTACTCTCGCGGACAATCAATTCCCTGCTGAAGTTTGTCTGGGCTTGAAAATCTCTACAGCAAGCCTCATCATTGTTGCAGGTGCTTTAGCTTAAAACCCATCAGGCCGAAGTGCTTGTGGTCGTCCCCACGTTGCGTCGACGAATCACCTCTATAAAGACTATACTCAGTCCTCAAAGTGCTATCTCTGTTAGGGGTTTTGTGATTCGACCTGGGTATCGCGCCCCCATCGCCTCCATCAAATGGAACAGCTTAGGAAATTGGCCCCACTACCCATTCAGCAAAACTAGCCCGCTCTCACGGTGAAAATTTGCTCACCTGCAAACAACATGGCCTTTTTTCTACGGTTGTCCAATAACGGATTTAGGTCCCCTCACGACCAGCAGATGAGCTGAACCTAAAAGATATCTTCCTATCAGAATCCCACACAATCTTACCGATAGCCTGGGCGGTTAGCTCAAGGACGATATGCATTAGCATCAATCGAAGCACTCACAGAAGAGTTTTCAAGGAACCCTAAAGCATAAATATAGGCAGACTTTGCTTCTAATATTAGAAATGCGAATTCTACAAAAATCTTCCGCGCATGGCTATAGCATGGCAAAGAGTCGGATGCTTTAAGTTCCGTTTTTCCTTTGCCAAGTTTATACGGCTTTGAAATTACAACGACTTCTTGGTATGATATAATACTTGCCCCTACAATTTAGCGAAACTATGGCAGATATTTTTTGCCAACTTTTTACAACTCATATTCGGTATTAGCATTGCAGTGACCTACTGTATCGTATTTATGAGCCTATTGATTTAATTAGGAGCATTTTGAGCTCTAAAAATGGCCTATCATTAAAGTGGTTGAAGCAAATTAAATTGTAAAACAATTGTTATCTTCAACTATCTGCCATACATCTATTGATGATTATGAGTAGTTCTAGACTAAGATATTTAAATTAAGGGGTTTCTGCAAGCTCTAGTTCAGTGACGAACGAAAGCAGAGCGCAGTAGTTGGTTTTTGTCCTACAGAGCAACACAATAAAAACACGCGATACTAGAATTAGGTACATATTTTAAAGAGATAGCTTTTAGTTCTACACCATCCTCCATCTCCTATGGGCTTGGGATCACCGTGAGGCCTATCTTTAATGCACCCAGGGTCGCACATATAAACAACTCTAAACGATTTTCCAACAGTTCTTGAGGCAGCATGACCACTGACTCTCAGCGTTATGTGGTTTATCATCTATTCTCAATGAGCATCGCTCAACAAAAATTCGATCAGTCACAGAAGTCGAGCCGGCGACATTTCGGTAGATGACAACTATGACTAACGCACTAGACCACACTGCCACGCGCGTCACGCGATACTGCGGTGTACGCAAGTATCCCCATCGTCTGCACACCTGTTATTTGTTCCTGCCTTTTACTCTTGATTTCGATATTATAAAACTCGCGGCCCGGCTATGTATCACACAAAGTTAGATAGTCGGCCAATACCTTCCTTGTCATGGAGATAGTAACTCTGTAGGCGTGTATAAAACGTAACCACAGAGAATTAGTGCTTCCTTCTCTTTATCACGCTTCTGTGGTACCGGGCCGTACTATTTTAGGAAACGGTTTCACTTGATTAAAAGTAACGTAGCAGACAATTTCTCGCGTCTAATTTCGTTTGTGTTATGTTCAAGGCATGAAGTATTTGCTGGCGATGTCTCCGTTGCAAAAGAGGTTTTAGTAGTTAAGGCAGGGATACTATTTAAACGGCAAATTTGTTTTCCAAGATTCAAAACTAAAAAAGTTGGTATAGCTATAGGGAACCTCTGTTGCAGACATTCAGTGTAGTGGTGGCCACCGGAATATACGTTGAGAACCCCTGCGGAAGCCGTCATTAGACATGTCCTTCATCATGCAAAAAAGGTCGAACTCAAGCATCTGGACTTAAAGCGTAAGATGAATATAGATCGATAATTTTTTTACTTTGCCAACCTTGATAGAAGCTTGCTCTGTTAGTTTACTCAAAAATCCCCGTTCGTCGTTGGAAGTGGGCATCAACATCTTGTTGTGCACTCGCAAAGCACTTTTAGCATGTAAGATAGTTCACTTACGTGGAGACCTGAAATTATTGATTTTTTTTCGAAAACACCTTTCAGACATTGACTCGGTACTTAGAATTATACACAATTGAAAACAAAAGCAATTCAACTAAAGCAACAGTGAAAGTGTGTTAACAACCAAAAAGAGGTTAAACGCAAGAGTCAGAGTAGCTTAAAGGTAGGGGCTAAGGGTACGGAAAAGCGCTCTCCCTTACGCTAGCCAAACCCGCCAAGCAGCGACGTTTACCCTCTCGCTGGAAAGGGTAAACGTCACTGTATTCTATTCCCACTCAAATTCGATTTCGCGGAGGTTGCTGGACGGTAAGCTTTGGACATCCAGGGTTAAGCCTGACTGTGCCAACTATCGCCGGCGGTGATTTCAATGCCAGAATCGATTGTGGGGCACACGATGATAAAGGCGAGGTGTTGCTTCAGGTGATGGAAAATATAAAGTCTGGGATGTGCAAACCCGCGTGAAGACTATACATAATTAAGTCAAAATGGAAACAGCACCATCGACCTGTTGTTTCGCAACTTTGTTAACCGTAAAGTTAAAAGCTTTGATGTTCCCAATAATGCGGCCTGAAAATACGAAAATAAGTGCTGCATTCGACGAAACCGACACAACCCGCCTCGATGGTCTGCATTGAGACGGAAGAATTGATCTATCTTTGTTGGACAGAGCGGTAGGCGATCTTGAGTAAGCCCTGACATCTATACTACCTGTGACCTGCTCGGAAGGACGATGAAAGTGCATTGAGTTGAAAAAGATGATGGCAATAAAGATAATGTTTGCTATTTTCACGAGCCTGTAAGCTCACTCATACTAAAGCGCTCAGGCTTTTGCGCCAAGTAAGGGCACTATTGTCGCCGCAAACCAGGCGGGACTACCTTAAGCTTATAAAAGCGTATGTGAGGCTCTGTTAAGAACATTAAAGGGAACACGCGAGGCGGAAGGAACGACGACCGCTCGAAAGAACTGAACGAGAGCCCTTAACTTATATCGTGCGACCTCGTAAAGTCCTTTTAGCTCGTGAGTCCTAGTTACCTCGTGAGTCCTAGTTATCTCGTGGTCATCTAGTTAGTCTTTTATTCAATCGTGACATTGCGGCCGTATCCCCAATTATACAGCATCTGCTTACACTAAAGCAGATGGAGGAGGTGTGTCAGGTCCTATGGTCGCTCCCGAAGAGAAAGAGCTCAGGGCCCGATTATTTCTGCTATAATAATTGAAGCCAGTCATTTCTTCTCTTGGCGGAAACGAAGAGAAAGAGTAACTAGATCAAATTTCCATTTTTTTTATTTGTGAGTTGGTTTTGTGATTTCCTTAATATAATTGTAAATGTTGGATGTCTAAAGTTTGGCGTGTAGCCGGGCTTTTTGTCTGTTCAAGCGTAGGCAAGGTGATGACAAACAGGATCAACCCAACCCTCAATCGTAGAGTGGCGTCATAGCGCACATTGAAAAATACTTTTTACAAGTTGGTTATTTGGCGTATTGAGCACGTGGCTGGGGAGGTCTTTTCACCGGAGCAATTCGGCTTTGAGAGAGGTCGAAAAACCCGTGTTACAATCTACGTTCTCCAGTCAGAAATCGAACGAGCTGTGCATACACACGTGCATGCGCAGTCAATAAATGAATTTACATTTATAATTGACTGCTTCAAGACCTTTGATAAAGCTCTTCGTCGTCTGCTGATTGAAGCATTACAATGAACAGGAATGGGTGGCTCCCTTCTGAGTGTAATAGCAAGTTGCTTTCATAAGGGCACATTGTTGGTAGACGGTGAACATGGTGTATTGGAAATAAAGCTGCATTTTGTTTGTCCTTCTTCTTGCTGACCTTGTCGGTTACGTCCCACCGACTACCGAACAGCCGTGGTAGTGATATATGCAGATGATATCGTAGTCGCACATCGCGACCTAGGTGCCATTAAGCGCGTTATTTCTATGGTAGAGGCGTTTCTAATCTCAAAGGGACTTGAGATAAACACCAAGAAGACCAAAGCCATGAATTTAGGCGTAACGGCCGATTAACTGCCAGAGACGTTATACGTTGCTGCGGTCAACCATTGGAGTTCGTAAACTATTTCTAGTATCTTGGCATTTGGGTTAATTACACAGGAACAACTTTCACAGCGCATATAAACAAAACAGTACGAACGGCACTTTTCTTTCTTTACGGGGGGGTAGGCATACCGTTATAAAACATATATAACACATTGAAATTCATCAATATTGCATCACCTAGATTATAAATAACGGCAAGATACAAATAGTGCGCTCATGAAAATCCCTTAAACAAAAGCCTTTCTAAGACGAAGATACCACCAAAAGGGCTTTGGTGAACTACTAAAGACAAGGATTCTGCATTCCAAAAAAAGATGTCTATTTTCTTGCTTATATGGGAAATTGAAGTAGCAGTTCTCCTCTAACTGCGGTCGGCAAGACACAAATCTAATTTATTCTCTGGATGTTCTATCTCCCTTGAATATGTGGAACTCCTTTGCCGAAGTAACGGAAAGAAGTGTTCACGAATTTCGCTGGCTTCCTGCAGCCGGCTGTCGCGGGTTCAAATTGAAACAATGTGAATTTTGAGGAAAACTACTAAGTTTGGTCCTGATCAAGAACAGCGATTGGACGTCGCAACATTACTTATACATAATGAGAATACAAAATATGTTCCAATGGAGCTAAATTTGCGCAAAGACTGTAGAACCGGGCTCTCTTTCTAGGCCGATTTACTTCTAGATATGTTATCTGTTTATTTAAACCTAAGACAAATATATACCATATTATAGTAATCGTTTGTTGGCGCTCTTAGAAAGTAATAGATATTAAAAGGCAGCTGATTTGTGTGCCTCCAAATATATATATTTATATATATATATACGTTTCAAGTAAAGCACAATCCTACCAATGTACAACATGGCAGGCTCCGTTAATGTGCACACGAAAAACGAACGGAGTGTTAGGTTAGATACGTGCGTCCCAGCACGCAACAGATACAAACAGCACGCTACTGTTGTCGATTATTCCACAACCAAATGCGCGTTGCACGCGAATATCAGTGCAATAGCGCATATTGGCTGAAAACATCAAATCTGTTTGATGCGCTATAGCAGTATGAATTCAACTTCATACGTGTATTGAAAACCTGTTTGTCTGTCAAAAATTTTGTTAATAGGATGTGGCTGGAAATTAATAAACTAAGAAAATAGCCTTTAAATGTTAACCTTTAAACCACAGAATGTGACGTGTAGTACGTGTTTTTAACACCTGGTCCGTTTTTGTTGTATACCTGAGGCAATTTCGGAACGTAGCGGTCTTGGGGTCGGCGTCGTCGCAGTTGCTGTTGTTGTTGTAGTTGTAGTTGTTGTTGTTGCTGTGGTTGTTACTGTTGCCACTATCCACAGAGTAGCAGAACGGTCACCAACCACCACGACCCAAGAACTAAATCATGCTCTTGTAAACGCAGCACACAACTCCGCACTACTCGACGACAATAACCAGTATAAGTCACTAGTCGAGTGCTGCTCACAATTCGAGTCAGCCTTCTAGCCAGATGGCTGACCCAGTAGCGCCCGGAGCGGCAGAAGCCCGAAGCAGCGATAGCAGCAGCAGCAGAAGCACTCTAGACTCTATCTAGTAGTCGAATCGCCACAGAGCAGACGTAGAAGATCGAGCTCAAAGCAGATTCTGCAACGCGTGTAGTGAAGCTCGTCCAGGCGCTCTGTCTGACAAGATCAGTGGCGGACCCGAAACAGCAACGAGCACGGTCGGCTAGGGCCAGACCAGAAGGAAGTGGAACTTCCTCTTTTGTGATGCTCGCCGCTGCTGCTGCTGCTGCAGCCGCCGCCGCCGCCAGACTTTCTCTTCTTGTCGTCGTCACTAATCAGTCATTCGTGCCAGTGCATAATGAGTAGACAGCCTGAATGGACGTGTATGCAACAACAGCAAAACAGATGTCATACTGCTCCTCATATACCACGTCTCTCAGCGCATCAGAGAGATTAGAGGAAGCGGCGTGTTTGGAAACCGCCGAAGCGGTTGTCCGAGCACGACGAAGCTCCCTTGCCTGTGGCTGTTACACCGCCAGCTCTGACCATCATTATTACCACCATCGTCATGATGCCTCCACCGCCCTCCGTCTGCGCCCCCGCCCACCCAGTCAGTGTGTGTGCGTGACATGACGTTGGTCGACAGACAGGTTTGATGCGCTATCGCGGCGGCCGGCCATGTGGAACGATGGCGTCCGGCGTCCTTCGGGCAAGATTCTGTGTGCTCTCTCGCCCCGCGAAAGTAGCTCGAAGAAGATCCATATTGTGCGGAGATATCGTTCTCGCTGCCCATGCCTTGGATGCCGTCTTCGCTAGTTAATGAGTATAAGAGCGCAACGGAAGGTGGATGGCGTCCCTGATATCCCTGGTTAGCAGATCAGAACAACTTTGCGCAACTTTGACAGTCTACAATGCTAATCGAAACACGTGATGAAAGTGCTGCGCTATGGGAGACGACACGGCTTCAGCTTGACATAGGGCTAGGAATTGCAGATAATTTCGGGCACTGATACTTAAAACTCACGGGTCAACGAGAATCCATTCCAAGTTAAGGCCAGCAACATGGCCGCTTTCTACGAGATGCTGGCAACTAACGACGGCAAGAACGTATCGCCAAACTGAGACACTTTTAAACGAAAGAAAGAAGAAGAGTTTTGACGCCAATAAACCTTTGTTTGTATTCAGTTGTTGAGACCTTTTTTTGTATTCAGTTGTTGAGATAATATGGAAAACCAGAGCATTACCCTCACATGCGGTACCATCGAGTTGCGTCTAAATAAACGTAATACGACGAAGCTTAGAGCAACCTAGTCTAGCCTAGTCTATACTGTCCGCGTAGTCTATACTAACACTAACAAGATAAACTTACGGACAAGAAATGCATATTAACACTATAAATATTAACGACGACAACAACGGCGGTAACAAAACCAACCATACAAGCTCCAATAAGTCAAACCATTTCCGCCTACTAATGACGATTACGTGGCTTATTTTGTTTCCTTGTTTGACGGCAACCGAAAGGAACAGTTGTTACGCTCGGCTTGATTACCATAGGAGAAAGCGGCAGAACGCAACTCAATAGCCACTTCGCACGCTCTCTCCCCCTCTGCCCCCCCCCCCTCTTTCTCCCCCCACCGCCCCTCCCCTCCCACCCCCTCTTCTCATCTCTCTCGCTCGTGAGCTCTCTGCAATTTCTCACACGCAATCCAGCGTTAAGTCAGCACGAATGTATCTACTTGTATGTCTATGATGCCGGCGGGACCCGTTAAAGGGAAATCAAATAAAACTTGCAGACAAAATAACAGCGGTTCGCGACACCTTGCATTGGCCCAAACCGTACCGTAGGTCAGACTATAAGGCCGAGTAACGCGCCTCGGAATTACAGTTGATGGCGGACAAGTATGGACGATAAAAATCGCTAAGGACGAAGTGACATTTGTTATTAAACTAGATTTGTGGAGTACAATCATGCAGCGTATAGCATACGCGCTATGAATGCACGCATGTTATCGTAAAGCGTATGCGTTCCAAAAATTTGTGAAGAGCTAGAAGACATCCATCTAGTCCATTACGCAGGTTGTGGCGGGGCGCTAGTAAATCGCACCGAACTAGATTATGGATGCAGAACAACGATGTGCGGCATAGGCTCGGACGTAATTCGTAGTTTTTTTGTCTGTAAGCAGCTGCTGTAGAGGAAACGCTGTTTAAGATGAATGACAATAATTGAGAATACATGTCTGCAGCAATGCGTCATGTGTTTCGGTTAGCCTCGTGTCGGCTCGCCGCGACGGGCTCGATGCTTTCCGTGAGAGTTTCCCGTTTACCTTCATGCTGTAGCTGCGGCGATCGCCCCACCATGGCTCAGCAGTGATATCAATGTAAGTGGCTTCCA
Source organism: Dermanyssus gallinae (assembly GCA_003439945.1). Lineage (NCBI taxonomy): Eukaryota > Metazoa > Arthropoda > Arachnida > Mesostigmata > Dermanyssidae > Dermanyssus > Dermanyssus gallinae. The sequence continues at coordinate 154,769 of QVRM01004207.1, read as the reverse complement.
TCTGGGAATAACGACGAGGCAGTGGATTGACATGTATCAACAGTAGAAGCATATGCTGTAAATATATACTTCTACTGTTGGTAGGCTGGAAACGGCGGCAACAGGATGTACGCGCCATCTCTAACTTAAGTTTTCCATCAACCATATGATAATCGTGAGAGTTGACTACAATCAACAACAATCTGACAAGCAGTCACCAATTAACGTAAAAAAATATATTTATATAATTGGAAACCATGAAAACCAATTTAAGAGTGGCCGATCCAGGTCTTGCCCACGACTTTCTCGAATTCAAGGCAATGGCAATAATATATATATATATAAGGCGACCCCTAAACCTGGCATCTTGATTTGCTTTGAGGTTCCAACGGCACAAACAGCTATCTTACTTTAGCCAAAGGCTCCCTGACAAGAGGGTTTTACAACCAAACTAGAACTGACCCACCATATTTTATCGAATGGAAAACTGCCTTATGGGTGATTCTTCTGCCGTTTTAAGAATAAGAAAAGTGTTGTCTGGGATACGGCGACATCGTGTACGCTTTGTAGGTTCCAACTGCCGCTGATATGATGACATCACGGGTGGCACCGCAAGATAGCCTAAAGTAATCAAACAACACAAACCCTCACCCTGAGAAATGATTTAACAGTGAGATCGCTGGCATTTCAAGCCCACCGCAACATGGGTAAAACGGTGGGAGGCATTTTCCTTACGAAATACCGTGTCGGGTATCAAAAGAAGGCGAAGGCTTTTGTAGCGGCATTCTTCTGCAATACTTATTGTAACAAACAACGTAGGAATGGCTTGCCTGTTCTGGCCACTATAGTCTTTTCCATCAAGGAGGATATATATACGAGGTGTGTTCGATTTTTTGTGGCGTTATGTTGGTACTCATGTCTCTCACTTATGCCGACAAGCTCGGCCATTTTGAATGTTCACTTAATTGTTGACAGCTGCTTTGCTTGCACGTGTTTTGGATCGTCTTCGATTTTTACCTATTCAAAAAAATGGATCAAAGAACCTGTATCAAATTTTGTGTGAAAAACGAAATTAAGTGCGCGGATGCATTCCGAATGTTGACTGTGGCATACGGAGAAGCTACCTTGGACCGAAGCAACGTTTATCGGTGGTACAAAATGTTCTCAGAAGGCCGAGAAGATGTGAACGACGAAGAGCGTGCCGGACGCCCGAGCACTTCAACAACAGACGAAAAAATTAATGAAGTGGAGAAAATGGTATTGGCCAATCGTCGAATTACCGTTAGAGAAGTTGCTGAGGACCTAAACATATCGATTGGCTCGTGCCATTCGATTTTTATCAATGATTTGGGCATGAGACGGGTCGCCGCGAAATTCGTTCCAAAATTGCTCAATTGCGACCAAAAACAGCATCGCATGAACATTGCTAATGAGATGTTGGACTCTGTCCGCGACGACCCAAATTTGCTCCAGAGGGTCATAACTGGTGACGAATCGTGGGTTTATGGTTATGACGTGGAAACCAAAGCTCAATCATCTCAATGGAAGCTGCCGCACGAACCAAGACCGAAAAAAGCGCGCCAAGTTCGGTCGAATGTGAAAGTTTTGCTGACAGTTTTCTTCGATTGCAGGGGCGTGGTGCATCATGAGTTCTTGCCACAGGGTAGAACGGTCAATAAGGAATATTACCTGCAAGTTATGCGCAATTTGCGCGAAGCAATCCGCCAGAAACGCCCGGATTTGTGGAAGAACAAAAATTGGCTTTTGCACCACGATAACGCCCCTGCTCACACATCGTTGCTTGTGCGCGAGTTTTTGGCCAAAAACAACACACTAATGATGCCGCAGCCACCGTAATCTCCCAGATCTGGCCCCCTGTGACTTTTTCTTGTTCCCTAAACTGAAGAGGCCCATGAAAGGACGACGTTACGCTACGCTTGACGAGATAAAGACGGCATCGAAGGAGGAGCTGAACAAGATAAAAAAAAATGGTTTTTTGAAGTGCGAAGATTGGAAAAACCGTTGGCACAAGTGTATAATATCTCATGGGGATTACTTTGAAGGGGACAAAATAGATATTCATGAATAAATGAATAATTTTTGAAAAAACACAAAAGTCGCGATACTTTTTGAACACACCTCGTATATACATCGCCCTCGACTATATAAACATTGTACTAAGGTCGCGCAGATTCGTTTCAGCGATATAATAGATTACTCGTAACTCTAAAATTACTAATAAATTACTTTGCAGGTCAACCTAGCATATCTTATCATATCAGTCAATATACTAGTCACCCCAATTATAACAGCTCTTTTAGTGACAGCAATGCAACTAGTCATAATAGTAGTTTTAGAAGTGCTACCCTATTAACTATTGGTTTGTCCACTTGTAATGTTATCGCTGATGAACGAATCTTAAGTATATCGGGCGATGGCAATATGGACTTCAATACTGATTTAGTTCTAACCGCAGGCTCGCTCCTCATTGGGTCGTTTCAGTGACCAATCACATCCAATTACTCTCAAAAATTCCTCCTAGAACTAGACTGTGAGATCAGGCGAACGGTGAAGTTGCAGTGGCTCAAACTCGAAAACAGCGTGCCAAACGCCTTCCTATACGCGCACATCTCACACGGCGGTCTGGACATCCCCTGTCTCCGTACACTAATTCCCAGACTTCGCCTCTCCCGCCTCACTGCCCTGAACAGATCATCCCACATAGGCACTCAGTGGCTGCTGTCGACCGATTATCACAGAAAGGAGCTGGCGAAAACCAGCGCTCTCTGTGTGTTCGATGACACGACCATTGAAGACGCCGCACACGAGACCGAGTACTGGTCTCGTACACTACATAACACAGTCGATGGGGCTCACCTGAAACACACACACCTAACCCCTTTTACAAATGACTGGGTCAAGGGTACTCCTTACCTATCCGGTAGGGAGTACATAAACCTGATTAAGTTAAGGATCAACGCACTACCAACGCGTGCCAGACTCGCAAGGGGTCGCCCCGGGTACGACAAATTTTGTCGTCATGGGTGCAACGCTGTCGAGACGCTGGCCCACATCGCTCAAGTGTGCGATCACACCCATCGCCCTATAATCAAGCGCCACGATGACATATGTGAGCGAGTCACCCGCCTACTCCGTGCTAAAGGAATGCAGGTGGAACGAGAGCGCACCTTCCGAAGACCCGCCGCACCGGCTCGGAGACCAGACCTCGTCATAACAACACCTACGAGGGTCTGGGTCTTGGACGCCGAGGTCTGCGGCCCCTCAAGAGACCTTGCATTGGCCAGACGGGATAAGATCAGGAAATACGATATACCCGGGGTCAGGGATCAACTTCCCAGCTCGCTTCCCCACCGATTCGGGTCCATCACCGTGTCGATGACCGGTGTATGGGAGCCCGAGTCGGTGAAGGATCTCCTGACTCTCGGGTTATCGAAGAAAAACCTGATCGACCTAACCGTTCTGGCCATGCAGGGTACCCTACGGGTCTTCCGGGCGCACCGGGACCACAAGAGCTGGGTCCGTCGCGGAGGAGGAGCAGGCGAACTCACCGGGAGGCGATTTTAAACTATTTTTTTAGGCGGGCACTGCCTCAGTGTGCAAATGTGCAATTATTGAATAAATTCAATGTTGTATTCCGAGCAATTCATTTTCTATTGTATGTGATGCTGAATATTCTACTATAGACGAGGGAGGGGGCGGGGGGGGGGGCTATGAAATTATCTGCTGTGTGTAGACATACTCACCTAAATTGAATAAGCTTGTGTTTAAATTGTCATACCGTTGGTGTATAACAATCAAGCAAAAGCCATTGCCTTGAATTCGGGAAGTCGTGGGCAAGACCTGGATCGGCCACTCTTAAATTGGTTTTCATGGTTTCCAATTTAGACAAGGTAAATGCCAAAGTGGACTACAACCGGGCATGATCAGACAAATGGAGGGGGATGCAGACGTCTCAGTAAAAAAGAGACGTTTATTATTCTGGCAAGTAATGCTAGTTTGCGTAAATAGGTAAGCATCTAGAGGAGCTGATTGATCAGGAACAAAATGTCAAAAACGAAAAAAACGTTGCGGAAGACAATTAAAATATTTTTTAAATATCAAAATCAAATTTAAAGGAAAAAAACAGTGCAGCTTCAATGTACATCGGGCAGTTTTTGGGCAAACGACGCTGCTAAAGCAAATGTATTTAAGACTTCTCATTGCTTTGTGGTAGCCAAGGGCTTCAGTTCCCAAAGATGTTTCCAATGACATAGCTTCAAGCAGCGACTATCCACATTTAGAAATAATTGAACATTCTTACTAAAAAATACTACCTGCTAGGTACAGCCTACTCCTGATTTAATTCCACTCATAGTTTATAAAAAAAAGTTGCGTCTGTGATAACTTAACCTTTTTCGTAGATATTCAGTAGGTTATGTGAGGATGCCATTTTTTCAGCAGTCAGTTGTAACTTCTGTATACGAGAAGGTTTGAAAGTCAAATGTAGATATTTGAATAGACCCGCTGCTCGATCATTAGTCGCATGCATATTCTCCAAAAAGCTGCTAATGGGTCAACATGGCTTCCAAAATTCACTGCAACTCAACTGGTCAAAATCAATCAAGATATGGCCATAATGATATGGCAATATGCTTGTCTTTAATTGTATATATTCTGATGCGAAGTTTGTATTTGCTAGCGAGTCTTTTAGACGGCCACCGACAGGAAGAGCGATGAAGCATTTTGAGTTTCTAGAGAACAAAGACCTACATTGTTCAATAGAGCGGGATAAATTCACGTACGTTTGCCAACGCTGAAGGGGCACTATAGATCTCGTTCTTCCTTGCGCACATCGTGGAAATAATAATTAAATCCATCCGGTCTATTAAAGTTAAACTTTTTCATCCGGTGCCACTCGATGCCACTCAGTTGTCCATGACATCGTATCATGGACCACTGAGTGTACGAAGTAAGACGAGCTTTCTGATGCTCAGCGGTCAATCGTGGTTTTCGTTTGTGCTTTTTCTCGTGAGCCAGGGTGCCTTCCTGAGGAGGTTTTATACACTTCGCACGTTCGTTTGCACACCGGCCGCTGCCGCAATTGCCCTTGCCAAGAGCGCAGAGTTCGACGCTTTCTTCGGAATTGCACGCTTGCTTTGTTCGAAAATAGCATTTGAATGCCCGCAACTCTTTTACGGTGTAGTTTCTACCTAAATTCACGAAGTTTTTTACTATTTGGGGACAGCGCCCCAATCGAGGGAAAATTTCGCGACTAGAGAGGCCGCGTTCCTATAAGTCCTGATTTAGGTATTTTCATCACTCTTGAGGCGCCGGTCCAGACCCATCGTTTTAATTAAAAAAAAACGTATGGTAGGAGGTCTGCCTTTGCCTCTCTCGAGCCTTAAAATGAGCTTTAACGTCGTTATTCCGCTTAAATTACTCGCTAACACATGCACCTTGCTAGTGTCTGTATCATTTTTTCGCGGTGTCAATTATAGATTATCGCGGTGTCACTTATCTCGTGTTTCAAAGTAGTGCGAACCCCAAATGTCAATGGAAGTCTCCGCTGTAACTTTATGAGCATGTATCACTGTCTTTACACGATTAGTTATAACACATGCGTCTAATGTGGCAAAAAATTAAGAAAAAAAAGTTTTAAAAACGTGGCTGTATCTTTTCTTTGCGGACAGTATATATATATATATATATATATATATTGCATAGAACGTTCACTGTACTAACTCCAAATTCTAGTCGCTATTGATGCACATCATATGATTAATGTGTGGAACGATTTAGTACAATCCTAGAGCCGTAACAAGTAAGCATGATAGCGACAATAGAACTCACTACGCGGAGGCAATTTGCAATTGTCGCCAGGAATTGCAGCTAGTTTAACCCCTAATAAGGGCAAACACACTTATGTATGTGTGCGTTATCGCTAAACGCTTGCCATAGAAACGAAAATATCTGAATTATGATTCAGCACCGCATTAGACTGACCTGCGCACGCAGTTATTCTGCTATCTTTGCTCGCTAAGCCAATTACTCTCCTTAACCCGTGGTGACCGACTAAATAATTGATGCTTAGGGAACTTTGACTCTCTGGGTAAACAGGACAAATAGCGTGAATATGCCCTCATGTAGGAGGAACATAAATTATTGCTGTCATAGGGGCCTACTCTTTGGTATACACCGATTTTGAAATGGTTAGATAATGACTGAGTAGAATTAAGTTAAATAGTGTGGCATCTAGGCGCAGAAATAAAACGTAAACAACTTAACAAGATCGGTAAGTACTCCTTTTTGCTTTTTATCGTGAGAACCGTGCGCGTGGTTAGCGAGGAACTGCCACGTTTAGTAAGCACTATAATGTTAGCCACAACTCTTTAATCTTTATGATGTAGATGTAAATCCGAAACAAAATTCTAAAATGATGTTACAGACGATGTTTGTTGTTTTTGTAAAGTCGTGACGTATTGTAGAGCAGAAGGATTATTTTTTATGCAAGTCGGTGATGCAGGACTCAGGATAGTCGCAATTTACTATCAGCCTACTTGCTGCGTGTGGATCTACGTGAGCCCATAAGTAAATAGAATTTGTCGAGTTTGTCGATACAGTTAGTTTTAGATCCTAAAAACTTAATTTTGATGTGCCAAAATGTGGTGTAAAGAGACCGAACTTACCGAACATTGTTTGAAAAGCTCTATAGTGCAAGTCGCATTTCTCACATTAAGTTTCTTGATTAAACTATCACTACTAAGTTCTGTAATTGGAATGCTCACGCGCATTAAGTGGCGCAAACTAATTAAGCCATTGCGCAATAACAATAGCACTGGGACTTAACAGAAATTTACTCGGCTCTCCTTTACTACGAAAACACTCATGTAGTTGCTCCTCAAATTAACGATCTGGGGCTTAACTCATGTTTTCTGCACTCGACATCTTTTTACGTTTGGAAAACGTGCCCAACAAAACTCAACATTTCTTTTGTTTTTAACGTGTTCGGAGCTGACGCGCTTATCGCTATATATTGTTTAATATAATGTCTCAAATGAAATTTGCAATTTTTCTATGGCTTACTCATCAAAACACTGCAAATGTAAACTTCACGCTAACAAAGAGGTTTAGTGAATCAAATCCCGAGCCCTGTTTACTACTAGGTTATGTTTGTGCGATCTTAATGTCAATGGGAATTTATTCGACCACTCCAGAGCCCCGCTAGTTTAAGATCGTGTCTAGCTTTAGAAAAGAAGACTAACTTGCTTAAGACGAAAATAACAACATTTGATGTATTCAACGAGCTGTGGCAACATTAGCAAGGTATGGGCTACGTCTCGGGAGATCCTAGAAATAATTCTGAGATGGTTTAGTCGTGAAGTCTTGCATTGGAAAGGTTATGATTCAAATCTCGGATAGGCCATTTTTGTTGGCCTTCATGGTTTTTTCGTTAACTAGTATTGTTACCAGGGTAGACTTTAATAAGTCATGATCAGATCAAATAGTAGAATATAATATAAACAGGTACTACAGGTTAATAAAAAGCGACGACTTTGACACGTTTTGTAAATAAACCACGTGCACTTACTTTTACGGAAATTATCCTAATTATAAAGCAAAACGCGCGCGATTTTCAAATTATTTCAACCGGAAGATGGCACGATAGAAGCCTGGAAACAATAATGTCCTCTGAATACAGATATATTTCGACAAAACTTGCTGATCTAGAATTAAAAACATTTTAAGGAATTCTAGACCATGCTCCTTTCCCTACGGGCCTGGAACTCACTGCCAAGTATATCTTCAATGCACCGAGGGCCGGACATGTTGAGATACCTAGGGTCTCCCAAACAGTCGTTATGGCAGCATGGCCGCTGACTCTCAGTGGTATAGTTTATCATCTATTCTCAATGAGCATCGCTGAAAGAAAATTTGATCAACAACAGGGATCGAACCGGCGACACCCCGGTAGATGACAACCATAACGTGTTCAGGTTAATGTGGGTGTGGTGAACATATGTATGGGACTGACAGAAGCAGCCGGCAAAACTTGTAAGAAACACGCGCGTTTGCATACGTTCTTTTAAAGCTGTTTTATTTATTACTTGCTCATTGAGTTCATAGATTCAGTTATTCATTGATTCATACATCTTGCAGTTAGCCACAGATGTCGCGACTTGCCGTCCCCGTGGTCAAGTAATTCAGTGAGTGGTGCTACTTCAATGCACTAAAGCGTTAAAATCTTACGTTCCCAAAAATATTCACACGTATGCCGAACTCCTAGACAGACTCAAAATTTAACACAAGACCCGCCTAAACTCTTCCTTTCTCGTTCTTATTTCATAATATTCTGTAATATTTTTTATTAACACACCTTTAACAGTGTACCTGACAAAGATGATAATAAACGTCATACCGTATAATATTCTGTAAAAGACGGCATATCTATATATATATATATATATATATATATATATATATATATATATATATGTATATATATATATATATATATATATATGTATATATATACATATATATGTATAATATATATACATATATATGTATAATATATATATATATATATATATATATATATACATTGTAGTGTTCCTGGTCGCCACAATTTCTAACTATTGCACCAGTTAGAATCGTTTCTTCGCGGCTGTCTCGCGAAGCAGCGTCCTTGGTTGTGACCGCATGGTCGCTCGCTTGCAGGCCAGCTTAGAGTGCATGAGCTGGCGTGAGGCGGCGCCCTCTGGCGCGGCCTGTTCTCGCCACTTTATCGTCTGCCTTTCACTGTCATACAAGAAGGAGGTTCCACAGCGTTAGGAAGAGCTGGCAATCTTCGTTAAGTACTCATCATGGCCCATATTCGCACTTTCTTGCGATTGTGACGCGCTTGACGAACATCGACAGTCGCTTGCTCCGCTAGGCTCCACCGTCAATAGACAGGGAGAATGCTTATGGTGGCACGTTACGTTTCGCAGCCGTGTAAAGAAACTCGGCGTAACAAACGACGGTAGCCACACTGGCGGACCAATCATCTAGTGCGCCTTCAATTTCTTGAGGGGATCTTCCTTTTTATCTTTCTTGTATCGAAGAGATCGCATGCCGCTCATCATCCGCAATGACATCGCAAGCCAGCAGTGCATCGGCATTGCACTCATAGCCACCTTAAAACGCACCGCAAGCAACATGGACGACATTGTTATATGATAAACCCAATACATCGTGCGTAGCTGCAAAGCTGCAAAGTGTTCTGAATAATAAATGCGAAATGAACATACGAAATGCTAAGTTACGTCTAAGAAATCTAAGCGCTTCTGTAGATCGGAAACGCCGGTAACAGTATATGTGCGCCATGACTAACTTCTGATTTTCATCCGCCCATACATATGTATATATATAAAGCTCGCAGGAGCACTGTACTGTAGGTGAACGCGCTGCGCTCAGTAAAAGTGGCTCACAGAGGTGATGAAGAGCAAGGTTTAAATTAAGGGCGGAAAACACACACATATATATATATATATATATATATATATATATATATATATTGCATAAACAGAAAAGAAATTCTGACAGCTCGAAATAGAATAATAACTTTTTAAGACGTTACACGTGCACGTGTCTGCTCAATTCTTAAAATACCCGACATACTCTTGGTCAAACATGGTCGACTGAAATGAGCGAAGCTCACGCAATGGAGCGGCAAGTGGTATTAATACGTAGTAGCACTTGCCGCTCCACTGCAATCGACGGTCGGTTTAGCAACGATCAACTGTTGATCGCTGAAATCGACCACACAGATTAGAGGAAATCGACTTTTGTGCTCATGTGTCAACCAACCGATCATTCGGTCGTGTGTGGTGCGGAATGCTGTTCGCCCTACCTCCTGCAAGTATCCGCGCAGCTTGTGCGGCGCGTAGCCATAGGTGGACGTCTCAAGCCCAACGGTTGTCAGCGCCTGTCGGACATATGCATCGGGCGTCGGTACGCTGAGGCTCGCCTTGCGGATCTTCGACATCTTCGTCGACACGAAAGCCGGCTTCACCGACTGGACAACGATACCGAACGGCTTGTACTCGGTGGCGACCGCCTGCGAAAGGAAGTCGATGTAGGCCTTGGTACCGGCGTAAACGCTCAGCAGCGGCACCGGGTGCATGCTCGACAGCGACGACATGTTAATGATGACGCCGGCACGACGTTCCACCATCGCTGGCAGGACGACGTTCATCATGCGTGTCGCAGCCACGCAGTTTGCTTGGATGAGCTGATCCATTAGCTTCTCGCAATCAGGCACGAGCGAGAAGTATTCCGGGTAGGGGAAGCTCATGCCGACGTTGTTCACCAGCACGGCGACCTCGAGACCGGCCAAGAGCTTCTTGATCGCCTCGTAGATACCGCGATCGGTTGACGAGAAATCGACCGATAAAATCTTTGTTTCCACCTGGATAGATAACGTAGACCCAGAAACACCGCAGAAACAGCAAAGCTCTAGACATGAGTATATATATATATGCACACTAAACAAATAAAAAATACTCATACATGTCCATAGTTGTATTTTGTTTGAATTCTTAATGAGCAACGATATTTGTGAATTTTAAATCACGTTAGACGCGTTTACCATAGGTATCTAGAAAGTACACGCAGTTCACATTTTTTACGGGTTTAAATAATTAACTTTCTTCTTCATTACAAATATGTGATAGGAATAAAAACAGAGACAAAACATGTTAAGATAACTTAATAAATTCGTGTCAGTAGTTATTAGTAAATAAAATTATTGGTGCTCCAAGTAGAAGTTTATTTCTAATTCCCCGTATGAACTTTCATACCGTTTTATTAAAACACATGTAAGCCCGGATTAAACTTCAAGCTGCACCAGCCACTGTCATTATGTGAGATTGATATGTAAATACAATTTCAACATATTGGAATATAGACTTTATCGTATGTGATATTCTAGCTCAATACAAAGGAAAATACACACAAATCGCGACACTGACTGCTTTTGATGAACAAGTAAAGCTAACAATAAACAATTGGTGACAGTGAGAGCAAATTCCTTTATTTAGTGTTAAAACTACGACCTTTTTTCTCACATTTATGCTGCGGTCTCACAAGTAAAGTGCACACATTTTAACATTTATATTTTTAGCCAGATTGTGTTTGTAAACACAATAAAATCAATGTTGGATTAACGCGACTAGCAGCTTGATTATATATTACACAACCGTAGCTTTTCATAGTTCACGTTAGTATCATACTATGATATTGAACCTGACTCTATACTTAACATGTTTACTATCAGCTTGTGTTTCGACTATGTGTATATATTCGAATTTCGAATAAATTATATATATATAATAGAAATAGAAATAATAATCGTAAATCTTATCGCTGTAGCCACAAGGCTCCACAGTAGAACGTTTTTACAGAGATAAATTCTGGCAAATTTGGTTACGCCGCATGGGTGCCAAAAATAAGTAACACAATCATATATGATTAAAATACTCAAACACCTGTAGACTACCCTAAATGTATTAACTATTATTGGGTGGATGGGGATGAAGTGATGGCCGGCGGCTCTGACTTAAGAAGGCGTAGATTCGATCCCGGCGCAATACAATGCTCTAAAATGTGATCAAATCAAGTATAATTCAATAATAAGTTATTAATTCCACTGGAATTTGAACAAAGGTTGCTGGAAGTAATTCTTGCTGCCCTTGACCACTGCTTATCCAAACAGTCCTTGTGGCAGCATGGCCGCTGACTCTCAGCGGTATGTGGTTTATCATCTATTCTCAGTGAGCATTGCTCAAAGAAAATTCGACCACCCTCAGGAATCGAGCCGGCGATAACCCGGTAGATGACAACCATGACTAGCAAACTAGTCCCCTAGACGACGAATTTCTTTGGACCACCGTCGCACATCTCAGCAACCCAGTCGATTCATGTCCATATGCACCGTCATTTATCTCGTTTGATGTCGGGCACACTCATTTGATATTCTTAAGATGCGTCGCGCATCCCAGATTTTTTACAACCTTTTGAATGTTTTTCAAGATATTCATGTTAAGCCTTGCGTTAAAATTTACCGTTAAAATGATCGGCGTTTTTTGCGAAGCCTCCATTCCTGTAATGATTTGCTCCAACGTTCGATTATACTCCATGGTCTCACGGGGCCGGGGCGGGGGTCATCGGGGCAATTTACACAGCTGCAGCCGATGTAATTCCAACGAGGTAATCTAAACTAAATGTAACCTTTATCCTGCCTTGGTTTAGAAGTAAAGACTGACACTATCCACTCGGCCCTTACTCTTCGTGTCAATTTTATGAAATGCTTCGTAGCTATCAGAACCACTACACCCCGTTTCTGGCAAATCAACAATAAGATTTTGGCTTACCCCTTTCCTGTTTGTACTCCTCCTTCCTAGAGGCAACTTAATTATGAAAAGTACTCACTAGAGCTGTCCCCGAATATTACCTGCCTGGGCTCGGTCTTCAATGATCGTATGACGTGGATCGCCCATCTTCGACATCGTGGGTTTTAAGTCTCTATTCTTGTCTTGGTGCTTAAGACGCTAGTAGAGCCCCATCTTTGCAACTGAAGTACGGTTTAGGGTGGGACTTGCCTGTTAAAGACCAAACTGCCATCGCAGCACTTTAGTCTCTGCAAAACAGAGCTATTCACGCTACATTTAGTTTGCGAGCTGCCATTTTCGTTCACGACAAAACCATCAACAACCTTTTAGAGGCTGGCAACCGTTTCCAGACCATACCTTCTATCCATATCCTCTCCGAAATAGGCGACCTTACATCGTCATTACTCTTTCGCCAACACACCTTTTTGAGAATGAATCATATCATCACTCATTTATTGTTTGGAATAAAATTCTTTCCGCCACTGCCGGCCTTGTCGATCCTTCGGCCTTCAAGAGTAGCCTTAGAAAGTTTGTTTCTTCCCCGTAGTTTCATTTTTCACCGGCATCCCCTCTTGTTAAAGATAGTCAAAATGACTGACCGTATAATTTTCCGTAAATAATTTTCATTGTTGTTATTGAATTATCAATATCTTGAATAAATTTGTTATTTAATTACATAAATTACTATACACGCGTTTATTATTATTATTATTATTATTCTCATTCAAGTTCTGCACTTGTGAGGTAAGCCACGTTTTAAATGCTCTGCTCGTTTTCACTATTCATGGCGCCTATGATAGAAGCCACGTTTCCCCAACAAACGGCCAACATCATCTGTCTCAAAAACATGGCCTCGCGTCGATCGCGTGTAACGTCTTCTATAAGCTTTTCAATGTCCCCCAGAATTTTCGCTGTAGCTATGCTGATAAGGCCGAGTGGCTCTAATGCAATGGGTGCACAGTGATACCTCTTTGACAGCTCGAGATACTTCCCTCATTTTTCAGAGTCCGCGCTTTCTGCAATTCATCTAAATTTGGCTGCGCTGTGGCGCAGCCAAGGGCGGTTTTAAGGGCGGTTAGACTTCCACTATAGAAAATCGGTAGACAAAATGACGGTAAGGTACCGTGGGACTGTGGACGGGAGGTGCTGTAAACACAAAGGTACTCAGCTTGTTCAGTAGACGTTCTGAAGAAGGAATCCACTGATCGAGCGTGTCACGTAGATGTCGGAGACACAGACCGGCTCCACTGGTGAGTGAAAAAGATCTAACGGCCTTATGTACCTCAAGTACCTTACCATCTATAGCCGCTTATCCATATGTGACTACTTGGACTAAATTGTATTATGTTCCTTCTGATGCTCATTGCTTTCGAGTGTATTTGCAAGTACTGATGAATAAAACGATTTGTTTCAATTTAATTCAATTCTAGGATTAGTTTGGGTGTCATGCTGAGTGTACATGCAATGCTGCTGAGTCACTACTATTTTCCCTGTCTCAGGTTGTTTTTCACGATGTGGTCCTCACCTTCGACTTCGCTTGGATCGCCGCAGCGACTTCCTCAAGCTTCGACTGTGTTCTTGAGAGCAACACGACGTTAAGGCCCTTCTCAGCCAGCTGCTCCGCGTATGCCCGTCCGATACCGTCCGAGGCACCGGTAATGACAGCCCATTTGCCTCTGAATTTGGCGAAGTTCACATTCAGTCCAAGAAGCTGACCGACGAAACAGTGGTAGAGGCCACGACATACCGACTGCAAGAGACGCAGACTAACCAGAACAACGAAAACAAGGCCCACAAAGGCGATCAGCCGAGACATGAACGACATGTCCGGATTGTGGAACACGCAGTGGACACCCGAGTCCATCGTTGCGTTTGTCAAGCACTGAACTGTTTTCAGCAAGCTATTACCTGAAATTCACACAAGCATGAAAATATATAAATGCTGGTCGGTAATCTTGAATGGAACAAACTTACCAAGTTGATCGTTGAACCGCTGATATAAAACGGTGACACGGGTATTTGGGTATACATATCGAATGAATCATAAGTATATCTCCTATCTATACTCTCTCAGAGAATACCTATGTATTATCACGATTATTTTTTATCACAATTATGCCTCAAAATAAGAAAAGAACACCGACGTTTTACTAGGTACTAAGATCTATTGTCAATTTTTATGTGACCAAAGGTAGGCCAATACATATGCCCTATGACTCGTGCTAGCATGATGTGGAAGTAAGTTAATAATGTTCAGCAGTAAAGCCCGCTTTACCAACAACAACAGTAGTAACAATAATTACAACAGCTGCAACAACGACATTGATAGCAATATAGAAAACATACACAACAATAATGTATGCCCAAAACTTTCAACGGCAGACAATGTGCACAACCAATAAGAAGCAACAGATGCTAAAACCGGGCACTATGCTAAGTTCAATTAGCACTTTCAATGCTTTTTGTGTTACACGTACGCGACTAATCGATTTTCTCAGCAAAATGGAATGCGCAATCCATGATGCTAGGCTTTTTCACTTTCATTTCCGCACGTCAACCCGCTCTGTTCAATAGTGTCACTATTCTTCGCTGCAACAGTATCAGTAGTATCGGTGTGTTGTGAATCACTTTGGCGCTCTTCCCCATTTTAGACAAGCGTTTATTAAAAAAAAAAACGTAAAATAGCTCTAATTCCGCTCACAGTGATGCCGAGTAGTTCTGATTGACGATTTTCACTATTCGCATACATACAGGTTCACAACACAGACGACATGGATGCCAATTTGGCACATTAGTTCTAAGAAAGGCCCTTATATTGTCCTGTTGTAGAATATTAAGCCAGCACTCTTCGCGCGTAGTTGATTTTGGAGGACTACAGTCTTCGGTAGGCGAAGCCAACGCATAATATTAGAGTTGTGTAATAATACTATATTAAATCAGGAAACGATAATAGGTGGTACTTGTGTTTGTGTGTGTCTGTTCTTGTATAGGCCATTCGAATAGACCTCATGTTTGTCACCGAGTTGTGCAAATGTTATGCTTAAATTAGATATCGCATGCCTGACGTGCTGAACAGGCATTTAACGTGCCTCGCATTATCATCTGCTATATGAATTTTAATAATTATAATTTCAACCAATTCTGCACCCAGCCTGCACTCCTTAGGAAAGATTGTTTTGAACTTTTGTGCGTTGCGCCCGGATAGAGCCGGCGACTTCTGATGCCGATGCGCTGATCATCTGTCCCGTCAACCTTCGCAGAATATAAAACACCACAAAAACTTGTCGACAGTAACATAGATGAAAAAGCCACTGTCGCACTCTGGGTATGTGGGCTACCTTACCGAGTTTAATGGATGCTGATGTAGCAGAGAGCATCCTGGTCATAGGACAAATATCTCCCAAATAGACTCAGCAATGCTTGTAAAATTATCGACTTTCAGGAAATTAACGGTTTAAATCCAACAATCCTTCTCGTTTGATTTAAATGATCTATTTGACTTTCTATTTTGTTATTCGCGTAGCGGCCAGAGGAAATTTGGAGAAAAGTATGCTTGTGTATCCGGAATGCGTGACAGAGGCGTTGGATAGTTATACAAAGAGAAGTACAAAGTAAGCTAACCGAGGGTAAACGTTATATACGGGCAAATGGAAATTGGCAATGTGATCCGGATCGAGTTTGGCATATATATATATATAAATATATGGAAAGGAAAATTTATGGAATATACGTGGAAGGAATATATATATATATATATATATGGAAAGAAAAATGTATAGAATATACGTCGAAGGAATACATGTATATATACATATATATATATATATATATATATATATATATATGGAAAGGAAAAGCGAGAAATGCCCGGGGTATACGATCATTTAAGACCAAGTGGGCTATTGGAAAATGCCAGAGCAGGGATGTTTATATAAGAATATAAAGAGCTAAATATAGAGAGAAGGAAAGTACAGAATGTCGAGCTTGTGGGTTAGGAAATGAGTCAATTGAACATAATGTAAAAGATTGTACAGCTTTGAGGCGGAACAGAGATATAGACGTGTCGGAGGCCCTTGCTTCAGAACCAAATGTTAGAAAGGACCAGGGCGACATTACAAAGAAGATGTTGCCCCAATGGAGTTTAAATACTCAGTTGGTATTGGATGATACATTGAGGATATGAATATGTAGGTATTATGTATGCTGTCACTTTAAACGCCCCTGATATAAATTGGTGATATGGAGAGAGTTAGAAGGGATTCAAAGAGAAGTAATTCGATTCTCATTGGGATGCCGCTTTAATTGTAGCAGAGAGTTTCTCGAAGGGGAAGGCGGTATGTCCAAATTCATTGAAAGAGAAGTGCAAGGTAAGCTGAGATACGGTAGTAGAATTAGGGCATTGAATAACGAACGATGGGTTAAAAAGATACAATGGGTAAAAGGGGCAATGGGAGTTAAAACAAAATGGGACAGGAGGGTGGAATTTGCGGCAAGACAAATAGGACTCAGTAGTAAACAATGGGCAGACACTGTTATGTCCAGTGGGCAAATTAAAAGTAGGGTAAAAACAGCATACACAGAGAAGTGGCGGACAGCACTTATGCAGAAAAGGCAGCGGGCTGTTAGCGGATGCGAGAGCCGGTATGTTAGACACGAGGGTGCAGCGAAATTGCTACGAGAAATTAGAAACAACGATATGTCGGATATGCGGTAAAAGAGAAGAAACGATAGATCATCTGGTTAGGGGGTGTGAGCAATTAGGAGGGGTTAGGGATCTAAAATTAGGGGAAGCGCTAGGATTAGTTAAGGATGCAGAAAAGGCACAGGTAGAGATTACAAAGCAGAGACTATCCCGATGGAAGGTGCTCAGCACATAAAGGCAAAAATCGGCGGACTACAACATAGATAATTAATAGCTGCAGCGTTATGCGCCCCTGATATAAAAGGGTGATATGTGTACACACACCTATCAAGCAAATCAATCAATCAATCAATGCATATTTTAACATATCAAGCTACTCAATAGCGAAATCAATCAATCAGTGATTTCACTTTATAATAATGATAGCATTAATAGCAATACTTCTGGATTTGTTAGAATGGGTCGTATGGTCTCCATCCACTACGGAAAACGAAACATTTGACCTCCTGGCAACGATAATTATGTGGACAACATTTTCCTCCCCAATGACGAATCTATAATGAAAAAGTTATATGGCGCAGTTGACGTCCCCACGTTCGATCATCGATTAGCAATTGCAGTTGCTTTTTGCTTATAAGGTCCACCGCATGGAATAAAACCGACTGACATGACTCCGCACTGACCAAAACTGCTACATTTAAATATAAACTAAACAATCTCTATGAGGAACATTTCCCTATCCAGCTCCGACACATTAAAAACAGAACGCTTAATATTGTTTACCAGTGATTTTATTTGGAACACGTAAAGATCAGACCGGCAAAAGACAGACTAGCTCATAAGGCTAAAAAGCTTATTTATAATTATGATAGGCTGCGTTTTAAAGAACGTTAAAAAAATTACGAAAAACGGTTCTTAGAAACAAAAACAATTATATATAGACACATTTTCAATTATTGCAGTCCTACTGAGGTGTAAAATTATGAACACGCTTTAAAACAGCGGCCAACTTAAACTTATTTCTGATTGGGGCTCAAAGCGTACGTTGTGAAAAAATGTTAGGAGGACAATAATGTCTATTTTCAGTCCACGACAAAAGATCAATAAATCAGTCAATGCTAATTAAATGCGATAACAGTAATATACAACAAGTATTTTGTACGAATATGCTTAGTTTTAATCCTTCATCCCTCTTACTTTAAATGCACACACTCCTTAAATACCATAATTGCTAACATTAAACAGCGCTCTAATTGAAAAAACTGAACAATAGTGGCATATTCTCTGATGGTGTTTTTATATATAACTCCAAATTGTTTGAATGTAACATACTGTTTGCCACTGTTAGGGTCAGAATTTACATAATTTTATCATACGTAAAATACAGACTTCTCAGAATAATGTTTCAAGAGCCATGTTTGGTTATAGGAACGGATGAACGACCGTATCGCATCTTTAGGATATCCACAGACTACTTTAAATGTCATCACTTTACAAATACGAATTAGGCATCTTTGCATAAACATGCTTTTATGTAACCTCCAGACTTTGCATTTATTTTGCATTAAACACCAACATGAAACGCAGCAGTCTCCCAGAGTATCCAGTAAGTACTGCAACTATAGCCTATCACAGGATTGTAATATACATTGATAAATAAATAATGTTAAACAGTGTTTAGTTGACAAAAATATATAGACTTTAACCACCAGATATGCCCATGACCAAACTACAGATTATTCTTGGTCATAGGTTATTTGTTCATTTAAAGCTTAATTTATTTAAGAATGGCATCACACTTACATGAACAATAAATTAGTATATAAGACATATCAACGATTTCATTAAGATTACCATTAAATTGCTAAGGAACACTAATCATATTAAAGATAACTAGATAGTAAACATTTTAATATACGAAACATAAGTGTTTTCTAAATAGTGTATGTTTCAAAATAGACTGTTTTGAAATGAGGATGAATATGTAATTGTGTCGCAATTGTGTCGTTCATGTCTCAAGCTGCGAACAGAGTTAAGATTTTATTGGATAGTAACAGGGGAATGTCTATGGCGCGGGATCAAAAACTAATTGAAAAATTGTCGTCCTTGCGCAGTCTTCCTCCCGAGGATAGGCTAACTATAAAGGATTGAGCAACCACTTTACAAATGAAGCAATTATCAAGCGCAATCGGGCCGCTGCCCTGTTCGCAAGAGTGCAACAAGAAGATCACCTAGATGTTCCCCATAGATGTCGCTGTGGTTATTATGTAGACTTGTCAGCCCATCATGGCTTCTATTGCGCGCTGAATGCAAGTCAGCAAGTACGTCACGTCGCTCTAAATTACACAGTTAGTCGAACGCGTTGAGATCGGCACTGACCATGCTGACCAGCATTGATGTAGCCGCAGTGATGAACGCGGGAGTGAACGCAAGCCCAACTAGGTTCGTGATGTTCATTCACTGATTAAATTCGCAAATAGAAAGCAAAGCCTTAGAATGTCCGCTCAGTGAATAGCGCTAGCTACTGAAGTGAAAGGATCCTGACAGTCTAACGACCACAACAACCACTTTAATTCATAATAATCACCACCTGCCAATCATCAACCGTCTTCTGCAACAAAACAGCACGTAGAATCAAATCGAAACGAAACACACGCACCTGTTTCTCCGTGAAGTTCAAGGCGAATCTGGTCGAGCAAAGAACACACTTGTGCACGACGTGCGCAATCTCGACCCGGCGTCAAGTCACTGCCAAGTTCACCGCTGTCTGTTCTGATTGACAATCAGAAGCGCTCGATTACTTGATATATCTATCTATATCTATCTACCTGTCTATCTGTCGATGTCCGCAGATATCTGGAGGCACTATCCCTATGGAATGAAAGTCGGACTTGGTTCGTTGTTCAACTTCACTTGGAGCCGTTCATCACCGCGGAAACCACTCATGTGCTGCCAGCAGTAATACGAACAGGATAATGAGTTGAAGCTACCATCGACGTCAGTCAGCATCGACACAGGCCGTCGTCACGGTGGCCGAGCAGCAGCAGCAGCAAGCAGCAGCAGCAACAGCGTCCACCGTCACCGATATTTGCGTCGACGGGAAGTAGAAAGGAAGTTGGCTTATAATGCCGGCTAAATGCACAGATAGTCACTAAAAGTTAGCCGTCATAATAGTTGTAGTAGTAGTAGTACTAGTAGTAGTAGCAGTGGTAGAAGTAACACAGTAAAAATAGCAACAAAGAAGAAGAAGAAGAAGAAGAGATCGCCAAGATGAAGTCAAAGAACGATAACTCAGTTGCTTAAACAGCAGCAGCAGCAACAGCAGCAGCAGCCGTAGCAGCGGCGGCGGCGGCGGCAACGCCGGTCGAGTGACTAGAGACGGGATGGACGTGGCGACTTCCTGCCACGATGGAAACAGCGTCAGCACCGCTGCCAGCGTCACCACCAGAAGCAGGTACCAGAAGCAGAAGCAGAAAACGAAGAAAAAGTGAAAGTAGAAGACGACAATCCACAATCAACGACTTCTCCCCGCCCCGTTGTAGATTTAATGAGAGTACAGGCAGATTTCGAAATTTCACTAGACTTTACTGCTTGCATTCTTTCCCACTTTCTTTGTCTTTTGATCTCTCGTTGTTGTGTCCTTTTACCATTTCTCTCTGTCTCTCCTTATTTGTATACATATATATATATATATATATATTCTCTATTTATATATATGTCCCCCCCCCCCCTGTTTTTCTGTCCTCTCTTGCTCCACTTGCCGCGCGGTTGAGTTGACTACAGGAAAATGGAAGTACTGACAGAAACAGTCTGTCATGTTGTCGTTGTTGGTGGTAAATGTAGGTTGATAACAAGTGTCGAACACGGAAAAGTGTAGGTTGATAACAAGTTTCAAACACGAAAGAGGCTTTTGGCGCAGACGCTACGGCCAGCGGATCAGCCCTATACCAATGAGCAATTTCAGCATGCCCCTGTGATATCATTAACCAAATGCTGCAAAATGTAGTATTAAAATGCGATGAAATTGCGAGGCGTACTTGCCTACTCGTAAAATGGTCAATAAACATCATGAAAAAGAAAAATTAAGCTGCACATTAGTTTGACAAAAGGACCCTCCGTTTTTGCAAACGTTACTTTTACAAATCTGCAGGGCGTGCATATTCTTCATAATATTAATAGCCTTGTACATGGGACCTGGAAGAAGTCTTGCAATGTGGAGTATGAGTTAAAATCTAGCCAATCCAGTAATTGATACCGGGCCCAAAGACCATGATAGAGCCTGCTGTAAAGTATATAACGTTTTTGTTCTATGGGATCTGAACTCCTTCCAGCTCATCTGCGCCGGCGTTAGCTAATAGATCACGTGTTTATACCTTTATCCTTTGCTCTATGCTGTCTCACTGTTACGCTATCCAAGAAACTCAGGCGCGTATTTCTGAGCACACATCTCCCTCTGCCAATTTGTCTTCTACTTGCGTTTCTCCCACAGTGTGAGTGTGTTTAAATGTATATCAGTAACACGGGTGCATGCACATATGCAAATTTGTGTGGGATGAGAAGAAGAAGATATCAAAACAAATTTTCACTGCGATTAAGGATCCTATTCAAAATATCGAATTGTACGGTCATCCCGTCTAGGATCTCGTCCATCTCTCTGGGTAATCGTGGGTAAACGGAGATATTTGTTTACCTAGAAAAGTGGCAGGTAGTTTGTAGTCTAGTAAATTCAGCCTGTACGCCGATTATTCTGTTGGTTATTATTTGCCAATTACCGGCACCGTTTGCCGCTATAGCTAGATATATCATTATGCCATATAACAAGTTTCCGCCTTACCTGATTAATAATGGTATGGGATGCTTGTATTACTATTACTGTCATTATCACAACGTTTGTTTACGATTATTTCGCCATAAGAGGCGGCGTAAGCGGCACAGGTGCGCGCTAAGTAAGCATCCTCATAATGCGTCCCGTCTGCAGCGATCACTTTTGACACGCTGCTG
The DNA here is from genome assembly GCA_003439945.1 of Dermanyssus gallinae. NCBI lineage: Eukaryota > Metazoa > Arthropoda > Arachnida > Mesostigmata > Dermanyssidae > Dermanyssus > Dermanyssus gallinae. The sequence goes on along the minus strand of QVRM01004207.1, from coordinate 132,716 downwards.
TGGTGCTACCATTGTGTGCCCATGGACACAACACACATAAATAATTACATATGCTTGTCGATATAAAATTGGGCTTCCCATAGAAGCAACACTCAAGAACGCTAGTCCTCGGGCTGGAATGGTCCAGAGCTTTGGCACCCTCTTCAACTCCAGGTTTGCTGTTCTTTTTCATATTTTAGAGTTTCTGTATCTAATTCCACAACTTCCTTTCTGACACCTGCGTCAAAGGCTCGCGACAGCACCACCAACAACAATACCCATAACATCAAGCAGGACCGTTAACTGCTGGTGTCTGTTGTATTTGTAACAGTAGCATTTTTCTTGCTGGAATACACGTTGGCAATAGCTGCAACAGTAACTCCAGGTTCTTTCACGGTATCCCAACTGGCTTTTCTCCCGAAATCTCTCTGTCTATGCTGCAACTTAAAGGCATTGGAGTTTTTCGCTACTGTTTCGCATAGTCTTGCGCTGTTTGTGCTTAATTGAACAATAAGTTCACGCCATCTCAATAATATTATATATCGCTTCAAGACTTGCACCTGCTGCGTGTATATGTGTGTAGGTTCTAAAGCTTCTTCTCTGGGTAGTATGTACGCAGGTAGACATTTTCAAACTGGAAATGTTGCTATGTACGACGAACACCGTGAGGGACGTCTGGAAACAGCCACGGACGACGAAAATGTGGTTCGTGTGACAGCTGCGATTAATGAAAACTCAGACATATGCATCGGAGAAGGATCTAAAGGGGACTTTGAGCTTGGAACAAAGAATCTTCTCGATTGGTCATTTACCTAAGCCCCACCGCTCACGCAATGACAAGACGTTGGAGAACCTTCACCCACAAAAATGAAGCGCCAACGGTTGGCCGACAAAATCTTGGTCGACATATTTTTATGCAGGCGTGAAATTGGGACGATAGTCAAACTAAAAGTAGGTAGTACCGCGACTAAAGATCGGTATACTTCAGTTTGTCTATTAAAAGTTTCCACTGTGCTCACCAAAAATAGTGATCTCTTAGGCGATGGCTGCTCATCTAGGATTACGCGCCAGCCCGTAGAGCCACATGTTTAAACGGCGTATGCAATGCATATAATGCACATTTTTCTTGACGTATGTTTTTTCTTACCTATGTTAGGAAAACTGCTAATTCTAAACCCCTACCATATTGATAATGCTCGAGATGGCACTTATATTACGGTAAGCAACAACGATGGCATCAGTGTACATTACTACGACAGTATGTTGAAACTCTTGACGCACGTAACGAACAAGATCTGCAAGAAGCAGCGCGAACGAAATGCAGCTCAGTGGGTTTCCCTGTTCCTACATATTGCGTTAATTGAAGAACGCCCTTCTTCCTTCCATCAACAGCGTGTCGTCATCGAAAAAAAACAGGAAATAGCTCGCAGAAGAGCTCGCGCGTAGCTTTGTCAAAAGATTTGACGCGCTGAATAAAGACTGCAAAAAGGCGAGACGCCGTTTGCTCTATCTCAGACCCAAGAACGTGGATTGCGTCGCGGGTCCCCATGCCCTTTGTGAACCTGAACTGAAGCCCATGCCCGACAGAGTCAAGATGGCCACCATACCAGCTGCGGCTGTTAAAGTTCCACATACGTAGTGGGCCAGCTAAGTCTTTTGCAATTTATATGTTAGATTATCTATGACGGCCTTAAGCTTAACCTTGACCGTTGAGTTCTGAGACTACTGCAATTAACATTAACAAAAATACCCAAACAACACTTTTTTTTGTTTTGTTTGAACAGTGAGGTGACGGTGGGAAGAGTATCAAACTGAACGCAGCGAGTCAAAAATATCAGCGTAGAATTTGCGGCGTTTTTTCGGTGGCCCTCCAGACTGACCCTCAACGGTATATCATCTACCTCAATGAGAAACGGAGAATCAATGCTGGTGTCTATGCGGGCGGGTCATATGCGGGTTCTTCGTAGACCACCAATGCGCATTGTGTGCGTTGAACACACCATCTTGCGGGAAGGTCGCTTCGTCGGTGAAAAGAACAAAAGCAGGAAATTTCACATCGGCCGCGGCTTGTTGCAGAAACCAGCGACAGTAATGAATACGTGGCTGGTAATCAGAATCCCGCAAGGCCTGAACTCGCTGCAGCCGGTATGGGTGTAGCCCTGATTTATTTAGCACCCTGTGAACAGTGGTACGACTTACATTGACACTTCTATACACCTGCCTAATGCTTGCAGAAGGACGCGCAATTACTTGCTCAACAATGTGGTCCTCCGTATTTGGGCTTCTCACTGTCCGCGGTCGTCCCGCTTCGTATTGACGGCCTTGAAATGATCCAGTTTCGCAGAGCAAACGATGAAGTCTCGAAAACATTTTCCTGCCAGGTATCCGTCGATGTGGGAAACGCTCAGCGTACAACCGGTATGCAAGATTTGCGTTACCGTCTGCTTTACCATACATAAAATGCATGTCAGCTTTCTCGGCATTTGTGAGCCGGTCCATCACGATACACGTGGCACAAGCGCCTGCACTTTGTAATAGAACTAATTGGAGAATGTAGACTCAGCTAGGCGACTACGGGAAACTTACGAACGATGAACGAAAACACACGACGTACGTCTAGCGCGTAGCGCAGCCCAGCGAAGGATTAATGTTAGGCCATGCTTCCTCGGCCTATTTTTTCACTCAAGGAAAGCTGTAGCGCTCGTATAGTAACAATGTTAAACGATGGAATCGGATCTTCTCTTTTTCTCGGAAGACAAGATGCACGTTCGATGATGTGCTCGGTCGACTGTCGTGCCATTTTACAGAGTTATTTATGACAATGTTGATGTTCTGGCTGGTGACAGTACCTTAGTCGTCGAGGTGTACGTTGGAGTGGATGCTCGGCCGACATCGACGGCGCCAGTAGTGAGCTGTTCTGTTGATACGTTGTGTATAACTTTGTCACCGTATCATAAATTGCCTGAGCATTTAGTGAATTTCCGCGTTTTTGTTACTAGAGTGCAGGCATTTTCTATTTCCCACCATGGGTTTAGCTTGCTTTGCCTTTGCTCTAGTCGACGCTATGTATGCTCGCGCTGCTTAACGAAGGCTGCTATTTTACAGACACACAGCTCAGTGTGCTTATTGGCTGGCGGGCATTCGTTCGACCAATATTTAAAGTAAAATAAATATTTTGTTGAGCTTCTACAGTTTTGACGAGTGACTTGATTGACAAAGAAAACAAACATAGTAGCTGCATGTGTGCACTCACACCCGATATGGTCCTAGGTAGATTTGAGTTACTCTGAAATTACAGACGCCAGCTCTACCCATTTGAAACCAAAATGATTTACTAGAGATGCATGATCGTCTGGATGTATTAGTTTTGCACGCGTAATGGAAAAATTTTGAGAACCTGGGCGTTAAAGTTTAAACATGCAAAAGTAAAATTATAATTTTGCAATCTCTTCTAAATATCACAATAGTCATTGCGCGCGCTTAGGTTAGGTATAGTTTTTAGTAAATGCCGGTGTGCTCGGTTTTGCAATTGAAAAATGCCTTCTCTCACAATCGTGCATTTTGCAAACGTATGTCGGAACAGCCCCCCCTAAAATTACAATTAAAAAAATTATCTCACTCTTATACGAAGCATTTCCGCTCCCCCTTTTCATTGGCAAAACTGATTTTCTCACCGAGTTTGACCATACCCTAGCGTTTTGGCCACGCAAATTGGGACACCCTGTATATATATATATATATATATATATATAAGGCACCAGTGATACAAATTTAGGGCAGACATATAGGAAAGCGCACTGAACACCGCGCTCATTTGTCCGTATATTGATATGCCTATATGTAGCCCAACGGGGAAATTTATATCGAAAGATCGTATTAGCATAGTCTATTTTCTTTCATGCCTAGATGGTATGAGAAATAATGCGACGCGACATCATAGCATTGAACACTACACTACACCAGTTGTGCAACTGGTCTTGTTTTCCTTATTAAGTAATTGCTGCAGAAAGCCGCACACCTACCCGCCGCCTTCCTGGATGGTAAAGCCTATAAAAGCGCTTGTTTTATTGCTTCCTTAATACGTAAGAATCCAAACTAGATCAATCCAGCAAAAACAGATACGTCATGGAACAGCGCGTGTGGGGTATTTGATGGTACTTGCTACATTTGTTGAAGAGCGGTATCCAAAATATTTAATTTATAATTGCGACTAAAATAAATTTGCGAACGTTGCGATGCCTTGCTACTATATCTACAAACATTTGCCCGGTGCGTCTTACTAATAAGACCGCCGGCCACATGTTCTATTGACGCATCATGTCTCCACGTGGCAGCAAGTCGGTTGCTTCAAAAAGAGAACAGAGAAGCATTAGAATAGTACTGTAGTTCAGACATATAGTTTTCATATTCAATACATGTAATTAGACTTGTGGTGAATTGAGTTGTAGGTCATAGTGATTAATATACAGGAAAACTGAGTGGGCCCAGTGACGTAATAATATTAAGAATAATATTATAATAGAGCTACTACCGTGTCTAACAAATCAACTAAGCATTCCTAAAAAAAAAAACAGAAACAAACTTATACGAATATACATGCCATCTGTAAGTCGGTACGAATAATACTCAATATAGCATATATTTTCTTTAAAATAAATAAATATATATATATATATATATATATACATATCCCATGCCAAGCGCTGATAGAAAACAAAATTATTTTAATAATTCTGAGAATCAATTTTTATGATTGAATATTTGTTAGAACCATTTGTAATAGAACTATGGAGCTTCCTCTGCAGGCTCCGTTTATTATTGTCTGCATTTTATGCCGACCGTCTAGTTATTTTAGCAAAGTCCCGTAACCATCTACCGTTTTACCTCAATTAAACTGCAATATGGCGCGAAGAAAACAAGCTCAAGGTTATCGCAAAAAGGTCAAAAGTCTTACGCTTTAGTAAAGGAGGGTCATACGCGGACGAGAATCATCGTCTTTCAGTATATAGAAAACCCCTCAAGTTGGCTACCCACTTCCCGTATCTAGGCGACGCATTAACCCCAGGCTCTCCTTTAGCAGGCATTTCGAAGAGACACAAGCAAACGCTACGTCTAAGTGTTAGTTATTAATTAAACCTGACCAATTTAATTAATATATCAATCTAGAAAATTTTATTTTAGACTTATGCCCCTTGCTCCTGGGGGTTTGCTACCGTAATCTTCGGGGACGCCATTTCAGGTGTGTCACACTTGTCGCAATTTGTCTGGAGACAAGTTTTTTAGCCTTCACATTCAATATATTAAAATCATAACCCTACGACCAATCAGCGCTCAAAACTAACACATTCAGGCAAATGCGCATTGCATTCCTCAGTCTGCTATCGAATTTATGGCAATGCAAGCCGTGATTGCGGAGTAATCGAGTTTAAGTGCATGCATAAATGACCTACTCCATCAGTTAAAACACTCTAGGTCATTTATGCATGCACTTCATCTCGACATGCCCTCCGAAAATTCTTAATTGCTCAGCAACCGCGGCTCGCATAGCCATAAGTTGGGTACCATAATGAGGCGTTTGCTTAATGTTAATGTGTTAGTTTATGATTTTGAGGTATTTGGCGGGAAAGCTAATTTTCTTCCAAGCGACCGTGTCACGTATTCTGACCGCCGTTATGTGTTCTTTGGAAGAAGCAGAGTTTTCTCACGAACACGAGAGTTTAGCTTCTGTACAGGAGGGCTAGTTGACTCGCAATTGCACGTGTTATACTCCTTTCTCGGGAAAAAAACACCAGTGTCATGAAAGTTTGTAATTTGACTCTAACTCCGAAACAAGACTTCTTAGAGACCATGTTTAATTAAAAAAATATTTGCTTTAACGAATTTTATAATTCCCTATATCGATTATTAATTGTTTTCGAAACGCCCTGTATATATATATATATTTGCGGTGGAGATGCCCTTCAATGAGCACCCGGGTTTGGTAGTGACAATACTTACCAAGGCAATGGCAAATAGCAAAATTCCTGAAAATTAGGAGAGGGCGGAGTTAGTCCTGATTCCCAAATGTAACGGAGGGTACAGATATATATGTATCCTGAACATCCTAGCAAAAGTGTATGAGGCAATTATAGAATGCAGACTTAAGGCGTTTGCAAAACAGTATGCTCTTCTATCAGCCAACCAATACAGATTATGCAAGAACAGATCAGTTCTCACAGCAATTTAACAAATAGCAGTCAAAGCTGACTTGCTTCACGGTTTGCCTATCTGCTGGTTCATCGGGCCATTCACCTCGCCCACTCATTCCAGACATAAAAAATAAAATAAGTCAGAGAGTAAAAAACAAGGAGCCAGAACACGAAAGCCGCCGAGAAGTAACATGCAGATGTTTGTGGAGTACATATGCAGCACTGCATCAGCATGAAAGCTGGGCAAGGAAATGGCAACTGCAGTGATGAAAAAGAAAGCCGAACTCGGCAGGTACAGAAGAAAACGGATAGCGCTTACGATATCTACAGATGGCGTGCCTTGTAATCAAACGGGTTCGCAGCTGTTGAGACAAGCACGTCGGCCCGGTAAGGGAACCCGTGAGTGACCTCAACCAAATGATCTGTTAGGCGTTCGCCGCTGCTTCTAATGGCTTATAGTACTGTTCTCTGGATATCTGAACCCTTAAAGAGTGAAGCTCAAGGGGGAAAATGCGTTTAGTGGATAGGGGTCTTTGCGGACCAACATTCAACCGCTAGGGTCGAGTCCCACATTGCTCGAGAGGGAGAACGTCCCGCACTCGTAGCATGAGCGCGTAAACGCATTCACCTCCTCCACAAAAAAGGAACAAAAAAGTTGGTGATAACATCGTTACACCGAGTTCCTTCAGTACATATATATATATATATATATATATATATATATATAAAGTGTGTTGCAAAAAAATTAGCAACTCATGTTTTTTGATGATGAGGTGATAATTTCGGTGCGATTTATTTGAATGGCTTGAAATTTTAAGGGCATGATGTACACGACTAACCACGAGCATGATGTTTTTTTCGTTGCAATCTCACAATCGGTTCATACAAAAATAAAAAAGTGTGAAAAAACAGTGTTGCAAAATATTAGCATATATATACACACAATCATAATTTATTAAGAATACAGATGGAGCGACAATTGTCTCCTGAGAACGTGTGCGTATATATATAAACGTGTTCAGTCGTCTGGAATTTCCAACACCGTTAATCAGATCCCGACCGTTCTTATAAATGACATTGTTTTTAACAAGGAGAAGGTAATAGTGCACCTGAACAGCCTTAAGAAAAAATGCTCGCGGACTCCCGACAACCTTCCTCCAATTTTATTCAAAGAGCTCTCTGTCAGCATGGCTGAACCATATATCATTAATATTTATTCGCTCCTTCGAAGACGGTGAAGTACCGAATTTCTTTCGGCAGTCCATTCTTACCCCGACGCACAAAAATGGTTCTCGTGCAGCGCCAGAAAATTACAGACCTGTGTCTCAATGTTCAATACCTTGTTTGCAAATGGAGAAAATAATTGTGGCTGAGCTTTACACATTTCTTGATTCTAAAGACCTGTTGGACTCTTCACAACATGGTTTTACAAAGGGTCGATCAACGGGTACCCAGATATTGGAAGTAGCTCACGATTGGGCGCTTGCCATAAATCGCAACATCCCTCTGCATGTCGTTACTTTGATTTTTCACGTGCATTTGACCGCGTTGACCATCATCTGCTTCTGACAAAGATGTCAGCGTTAGGTATCGGCCCCAGAATCATAAACTGGTGCAGAGCTTACCTAAGAGACCGGACATTTGTCGTCAAAGTTGAGAATAGCTATTCCGCGGTCGGCAGGTGTGTATCTGGTGTCCCGCAGGGCTCATGCTTAGGCCTCCTAATGTACACTATATTTGTACAGGATCTCGGGGTAATGCTTCGAGATATTGGTGTTACATATAAGCTGTATGCGGACGATCTCAAAATCTATGTTGAGGCAAAAAACGACAGCAACATAGCTATACTACAGAAAGCGATTGATACCGTATCCCTATGGGCAGAGGACAACCGCATGCAAATATCTTCTTCCAAATCTGCTGTTCTCAAGACATTGCCAGATACTACTCAGTATATGCTAAACAGCCAACCCATTCCTGAAGTCTCACGCTACAAGGACCTCGGGGTAATCTTCGACCGCCAAATGAAGTTTAGACCTCACATGGCTGAGGTTGTCAAGGCCGCGTCTCGAATATGTAATCTTATAATGCGGTCTTTCATTATACAGGACCATAATGTGTACCTAAAGCTGTATCAAACCTTAGTGGTACCAAAGTGGACTTATTCCTGTCACGTATGGATGCCATTCTATAAACGAGATGTTGACCTTTTGCAGAGCGTGCAGGATAAGTTTGTGAAACAAGTTGCTCGTCAGTGTTGTCTACCACGCGAGCGTATCACATTGCCTAGTGTTAGTGAATACCAATCCCATGCCGATTACCGCATGTTTAAACAACTAGCGCGTCAGAAACGTATTACTAGGTATTTTGTTCTAAGACCAAATAATCTCCGGAGCGGCGTTTCCATCCACCCCCACGAGATTGCTCGGGTGGACGTTGTGAACAACACATTTGCCTGGAGGATTGCACGTCGTTCACAGATTCAAAACGACTTTGCTTCTATTGTAATACCCCTTTTTCAATAAAGGTGATATGATATATATATATATATATGATATGATATATATATATATATATATATATATATATATATATATGCAATGCCGTAGTTTTTATAATGATGCACAACATGCATTTTAACAACAATACCCACAAATATTATGCCAATAACTGTTAGTCTATTGGTTGTCAAAGTTGATTGGTAGCCAAGCGTGCTACGTCAACAAAACAAGGTATCCTTCGTTCGGTGCTGTTATATTTATTTAATCACGGAAAGATGAAACAAAAGGTATTTGCATCATATGTGACAGCCCTGCTGACATAAATACAAAATGGTCTATTATAAACGTTCTATGCGGCAGAGGTATGGAATAAAAAAAAACATATTGGTGAGCAATTTACCGATACAAGCCAAAAAACACGAACCAAAAAGGAATAGCCTACTATTAGAAAATATTCTGGAACGCATTCTTGAGTTGAGATCTCTTGATGTAACACTTGATCCGTTGCTTTGACATAAAAACAATATTTCCAAGGTTTTTAAAGACACTAAATCTTATAATTACATAGGTTGCAGCGTTTTACAACGTCGGATCTCTAACTAGAATGATAGTAAACGTCTATAAATCACTGTGTCCTATATTTGGTATGGAATTGTTCATTTTGGCAGCACCTATCAGACTATCCTTAACAATAAGTAAGTCACACAAAATGATGCAATTCGTGCTATCTTGGTAGCAGTTGAGCACGATGTTAATATAGACTCATACGATTTAAGCAACTAAGTATCAGCAATAATACAGATAAAGCTAGGTAGTTTAACAGTAAAACATAACGGGTGCTGATGAAGCACATTCGTAATTTTTGACTCGATGTATCGTCCTACTTTAGTCCAGAGTGGTTCACTTCTCGCCACAGCGCGCCTCTTAGGATTCAAGTTACAAAGCTTGACTACCGATTAAAGTCCCCCCTTATGGCTTTAAGACAAAATACGTTCGGCATGTGCATTAGTGATTTGGAATTCCAGACGCCGATAATAAAAGGCGCGCATGCATTAAGTGGTTTGTATATTTTCTTGAGTCGCATCCATCGTGTCGGGTATTTGTGCTTATTATAAATCGGTTATACGGACAGAAAATGCTCTCATTTCCTTTACACTGCTTGCATGATTTTGTCTGCATACGTCTTGTACCAATAATAGTCTCGGTTTCCGGCACCAGCATTTAATTTAAAAAACAACAAACAGTGCAAATTTAGATTCAATAATGTCGTTTGCAAGTTATTTAAATAATCACCAGTTCTTGTGGACTACGGTAGTTTGAAGAATATAATATTTTGTCGTGGCCTACCAGGGCAGTGAAATCTGGAACTTGCTTTGCTAAATTTAAAGAGAGATTGCCAATGTGGCCAGTGGTCTCCTGAACACAAACCGCTAAATTGCTGCTACTACAAAGGCCACAAGTCGCTCGCAATTGAAACATTTCGCCTGGTAAACAAAGGTCACAGAACGTTGTTGAATATTGGCAGCATATTTTTTATTAACATATTTTTTTTTTTTTTTTTTTTTTTTTTTTTTGTTCTGGGAGGTTTCGGTAATGCATGATGCACATGCGCCACTAGCAGCCTGCGTGACTAGTGTGAGACTCGCAAACCCACTAAACCCGGATTCCTCCCCACCCCCCCAGGCTCGGTATTACTTTGGCATTACATCGAAACCGTGGGAGAGGCGTCCCTGCCGTTCTCCTTCAATCAGCTCTATCCCTGACTATCATCCCGCATGTCTACCTGCGGTTGGATAGGGGGATGCCATTTTGTAATCCGTCCTGTGAGGGTGCGTCGAGACCATGAGGGCCTGGCTGCTCCCCACCCCCTCCCCCCTCCCTCGGCTCCTCGTCTCGACCACTCTCCCGAGAGACCCGCTCAAACCTCTCCCGCCTGGCCGTTTCCTTGGCTGTCTTGAGTGTCAAAACAGCGTCGAACAAGTTCGTCGCCTCCCTCCATGCCTCCGCCGAAGTCATCATATGGGAGACCACCTCCTTGATGGGTCGGCCCCTCACAGCGGTTGGTGCTGCGTCCCGTGCTTCCCTGAGAGCATCACACCGCAGAACAGTATGCTCTACGTTGTCCGTTTCTCCAGAGTCGCACAGTACGCAGATATCGCTGATGGCCTTCTTGATCCTTGACAGGTAGCTCTGGAACTGGCCGTGTCCGGTCAGAACCTGAGTCGTCCAGTAGGAAAGCTCCCCGTGTCGGCGGTCATACCATACCCTGAGGTCCGGTATCAGACTCTTGGTCCAGCTCCCTGTGGTCACACCGGGTCTTACCTGCGCCCATTCCTCATGCCAGGCCGATATGGTGGCACTCCTGGCCCTGGTGAGATCCAGACCTTCGTCTAGATACATTTTACTTCGTTCAGCCACTAGGAGGTCCCATGGCAGCATTTTGGCTAGGACCAGGAGAGCTTCGGTCGAGACTGTTCGATACGCCCGGCTTACCCTGATTGCCAGCGTTCGTTGGGTCGACCTTAGTGCCCCCCTATTTTTCGCCGTCCGCATTGCCATGTCCCCCCAGACTGAGGCTGCGTATAGCGCCGTTGATTCGGCCACCGAGGCCAGGAGCCTTCTTTTCACCTCAGCCACCCCACCGACCCTAGGCATGATCCGCGCCAGGTTCAGGGAGACCCTTTGGGCCTTTTCGGCCACGTACTTAACGTGTGCCGATCCGGTCAGTCCGGTGTCTAGCATGACCCCAAGGTACTTTACCTTCTTTCTGATTTCTATCGGGTGGCCCGCCATCACGAGGTTAATGCCGGTCGTCCTCTTTCTGCCTGTTAGGTACATCGCCTCCGTCTTGTCGGGTGCCAGTTTCAAGTGATGGGACTCCATCCACTCGGACACCATTGACAAGGCCTCATTGGCGGCGCTCTCCAGGGCTCTTTCGGTCCTGGCCGTTATCATGAGTGCGAGGTCATCGGCGTACGCCAACGTCTCCACCCCATACGGGAGACCTGGGATCTCGAGCACCCCGTCGTAAGCTATGTTCCAGAGCACGGGTCCTAGAATCGAGCCCTGTGGGACTCCGGCAGTAACCTCGTACTCCTGCCCCCCTGCAACCAAGCCTCTGTCATCCAGGTAGGATGAAATCATTCGACGGAGGTAGAGGGAAAAGCCCTTCCTCTTCATCGCCTCCACAATTACTTTCCAATTCATTGTGTTGAAGGCATTTTTGACATCCAGGAGGATCAGGAGCACGAATCCCCTTGTTTTAGGGGTCTTCATAGTCTCCTCACCCGCCCGTTTCAGAACCTTCTTTAGAGCCCCTAATGCGGATCTGCCCTTCCGGAAGCCGTACTGGGCATCTGATAGGGCGTTCTTTTCCTGAATCTCGTCGTTTAGTCTCTTGACTATAACGTTCTCCAGGAGCTTACCCATGGCGTCAATGAGGCATATGGGCCGGTAAGCCGAAGGCCCCGTCTTCCTCCCGGGTTTGGGGATTAGAACCAGGCTTGCCCTTTTCCACAGCCTCGGGAATCTCCCCTCTCTCAAAAGCTTGTTGGCAAGGTCTTGGAAGACCTTAGGCCACCTTTTGACCAGTAGCCTCGCTACCTCTGGGGGAATTCCGTCTAGGCCGGGCGCTTTACCGGTTGCCAACCGAATCCGGGCTTGTTCGACCTCCTCCAGCGTCACCTCCGGAATGTTTTCCGGGGTGACCGAGAACTCCTCGTTTTCTCTCCGCGGCTGTGCCGGAAAAAGACCGGTTACAGTCTCCCGCAGCACATCCGGGGGGAGTTTCGGGGGAGGTCTCCGGAGTTTGGCCATAACTATTCGGTACGGCAGGCCCCATACGTCGCTCTCCACCGCGTCTATCAGCTCTTTCTCCGCTCGGGCTTTACTTTTGGCGATGAGTCCTCGGAGTCTCAATCGAGCAGCCTTGTACTCCGCCAATTGGGATTCAGCTCTTGCGGTCTCTCGCTCCCCGTAAAATCCCACCCGTCGTTTTCTTTGCGTTAACCAGCTGCGTGTTCTCGTGAAAATCCTATTTAGCCTGATGCAAGCCCTGCGGGCAGCTGCGATCCCTTTGTTCCACCAGTAATTAGGAGGGTGGCGGCTCCCATGGTGTTGTGAGGGAGCAGCTTTCTCGCATGCTGTAGAGAGTATGCTAATTATTTGATATTCATCCCCCACCGTGTCTCCCAGTTGTTTGCAACCCTCGTCTATTTCAGCCACTAGAATCTTGGCGTCAAGTTTCCGCATCTGCCATCTCTTACTAGGGGGCGGGGCGAGGGCCACCTCGGGGGTACTGATGGTGAAACAGATGTATCTGTGGTCACTCATGGTCTCCTCCGTCTCCCTCACCCTCCACTCTACCACCAGTGGAAAGGCCGCCTCATTGACCATTGTTAGGTCAATGAAGGCCGTCTGGCTCCCTCTGGAAAAGGTGGGGACCCTTCCGTCATTAAGAACCATTAGACTTTTTTCAGCCATCCACTCCTGTAAAGTTTGGGCCCGTCTAGTTGTGGTTCGGCTACCCCATGCTATGCTGGCTGCGTTAAAATCCCCGGTGATCACTACCCTCTTACCTGCATGTGCCCCCGCGCTCTGGGCAAGTTCCTCGAGGAATTCCTCGAATTCCTCCTCCTCCCTGTTGGGAGAGAAGTAGCAGCTATAGATGACCCCTACCCGGTCAATCTCCAGCCAGGAGAACCCCCTCCCCGACCCCCCCGCCCCTAATCGCGAGGTTTCTCTCGGAACCCGTCCACCAGATTGCGGTATCCGCCTCTGCGTCAGATACCCAGTCTGCCTTCCGCTTGGTGATCGCTATGTTTGGCTCGGAAAGCAGGCAGAGGCCTATAGACTCTCTGCGTACTATCTCATCGAGCATGTCATGCGCCGCCCTGCAGCGGTTAAGGTTTACCTGAAGTATCTTTAACATTGGTCGGATAAAGGACCCCTACCTACTAAGTTCCAATCACCCTTTCCGTCCTCTGCTGGGATAACGGTTTTCTTCTTATTTTTAGCCCCCTTGTCTTTATTCCCCTTTTTATTGCTCTTCTTGGTTATTTGGGCTTCTACTTGGGTCTCCTTGCCATCTACCTGTCCCTTGGCGACGCCCCTTCGGGCCTCCCGCCGCTGCTCGACTTGCTCCCTATAGGCCGGGCAAGACATCCTATCCGCTCGGTGCCCCTCTATTCCGCAGACCAGACACTTAGGTGTCGTTGCTTTGCAATTGGCTACCAGGTGGTCAGGTTCACCACATTTGTGGCATACCCGAGGCACCTGGCTCTCTGCTTTGCAGTCTTGAGCCTTATGGCCCGGCCTATGACACTTGTAGCAGTTGGGGAGCCTAATCCACTCCTCAGGTCTGCACCACCTCGAGCCCAGCTTAAGGGTCTTGCGGGAGCATATGGCTCTTGCCGCCGCCGGGGACGCCGTGACCAGTGCGTACCAAACTTCAGCTCTTCCGAGCCTTGGCTCGGTAGCTGTGATCTTGGCGCCGGCCGGAAGCTGCAAGGCCTTTTGCAGTTCGCTTTCGACCTGCTTCCCGTCCAAGAGTGGGTCAATCCCCCACAGGGCGATGGTCTGCCCCTGGTTAAGCTCTCGGCAGTCGGCCTGCATCTTTGCAGATTCCCGAATGGCCGCCGCCATTTTTCCTCCTGCGCCCTTTTCACTCTCCTCTATTCTAATTATAAGGTCACCCTCTTTACTTTTAACTACCCCCCCTAACCGTTATCCCGGCGCCTTCTTGCTGCCTGACTTGTTCTCTAACACCCCGGAGAGTGTCGGCGAAGGTTTTTCCCTCTTCGACCTTAACCCTGAGGGTGCTCCTTGCTCCCTGCTCCGCCCGGGTGGTAGTCTCCGGTTTGGCTCCGGTCTTCCTTGTTTGTCTCGAACAAACCTCTAGGAGGCCACTGCCGTCGCCGGTCTTTCGGCAGCAGATTTCCAGAGCCTGTAGAAGCGTCTGTGTACGGCGCTCCCTTGTGACGTGCATCAACGGGGGTTTCTCCCCGCCAGCCAGCCCCAGCGCTTTTCCCACGACAGCTTGGAGCACCCCCAGGGTCGTGGTCCCTAGTTCTTCTTCCGGGTTTATCACTCCCACTACCAAGTACCGTTGAGAGGCCGCTTGGTTTCCTGAACCCTCTAAGAATTCGACGGCGTCGCTATTTTTAAGAACAGCAGCCGTCCCTGCGCTCATGTCAGCCACCGCTGCTAGCGTGGGAAACTGTGCCGCCAGCCCCTCTATTAAACCCTTATCCGAATCTGACCCTTTAGTGATAACCGCTACCCTAACCTCCCTCTGAGTGGTGAGGGCGTCAGTGGTGACCTTTAAGTGTTTAATCACCCTCTCAGGCCAGTGTCCCTTGACGGCTCTCACCAGCTCTTCCGGAGTGCTTGCCCTTTCTATACTATTTTCTATCTCCGTGGCCTCTGTTTCTAGTTCCAGCTCCTTGGCCCTATCTTTATCTAGCTCCCCGTGACAACGTGCGCATAGGAGTTCGAGGCCTTTTACCCGCTCGCTTATCTTGTCTCGTTGGATGTCTTCCCTATTCTCCTGTACCCCGTTTTCTCTTAGACCCTCGAGCTCTACCCTCAGTCTGCACTCGTTTGTTCGTAGAGTTTCGACTTCCCCTCTAAGCTGTTCTATCTCTTCCTCATCAGCTGACCTAACTTCTCGGTAGGCCTTCCCTCTGTCCTCCAAGACCTTTTCTAGACGTTCCAGGGTCCTGGGGAGCTTTTGAGACAGCTCCTTGAGCTCGATCTTCGTGTTACTGGCCTTACACAGATTAGGCGTTTGCCCGATTTGTTGCCGCATCACTTGAAGGACCTCTTGGAGCTGCTTTTCTCTCACAGCCTCCCCATCCCTGGCACACTTGGCGGCTTCTCCCCTTTTTGGAGATTCAATAGCCACCCTCTTCCTATTCCCTTCGACGCCCTGCGTCTCCGTTCTGTCCTCCTCGTCCATCCCCTTACTGTTTAATCTAAATAATTAGTATATCTCTATATAATATATCATACATATAACATACCGTAGTATATCATATATACAATATTCTTACCATATAATATACTATACTATAGCATACCATACAATATATATTAATGTATCCTATTACACACACACACTCATAAATGCATACACAGATATGCGCCTATATATATGTGCATACACATACACACATATATATGTGTCTCCCGAACTGATACCCTCCCAGCTGTTTCCTGGCTGGTGATTCTTCTTCACCCGTTGTTGAGCAGTAAATAATCACCTCTTTCCCCGTCGCGCCTCTTGGGCCGGCTTTCTTCCCTCTACGCCGATTTCTCTCCACCCCTCGCCGCTTCCCTCTCCATCCCCTCGCCTCCTACTCTTTCCACTCCTTACTGACCAACTCTCACCGAGAAACCAATATGGCGGCCCCCAGTGGCCGGAAACCGAGACTGGTGGCCCCACGTGTATCAGCCTAGTGATCGAGAAGTAGAAATATGAAAAATTCCAACTTGGTCCGTCTGTCCTCAACAAACGCGGCCCCAACTAGTATCTGGAAGAGAGGGCTACTAAGTACAGTACCTTTGGAGGCGAGAGTGTACCGTTTCGCCGACCAGGTGGTTCTCTTTTCGTCGTCGTTGGGATCGCCGATACTGAGTGTGAACCAATTATTCTCGAAAAGTGAGCAATAAAACTCGAAAAACCACCAGAACACAACAAAACTCTGTTGCAGGCCTCCACGCACCAACGCTACAGGTCCGGCACCGGGCACCCCGGAGTAACGCGAGTTTCTCCGGTATGTACCACAGAGCTCGGCTAGACACGTCCGCACAGTTCGACTGCCAGACAGAGACTCTATTATTAACATATTGTGAACACTATAGCGATCTTATTAAACACAATATACCTCACAGGAACGTGTTTATCTTCGTGTAACATCCCTAATATAATAGAACTAACTAACCGCCGTAGTATAATCGTTCGCTCGTCTGTGGACGCGAGTCTAGTTAAATATCTTTCGTATCTTACTACCAAGTGCAAGGTTCATAAACCTACTAACCCCGGGTTTCTCCTTAGCCCTTTAGGCCAGGAAGGAGGACATACCCTAAAACCACGGTAGCTGCGCTTACTAACCGGTGGCACTGCTACGACGCTCCAGAAGATATTTGACATTTTCCGTGGGATCGATATTTCCAACTCTAAATTTTAGACCACCAATATGACCCTCTCCTTTAGAATAAATGTCAGATCATTTTTCCTTAGACCGAAAGGTTAGGTTTAATAATAACTGCCATTATAAAACCGTATTCTAAAGCCGGTTTCACTAAGTAGCAACCTGGTTTTTAATGTTAGTTAAAACATACTAAGCAACGGGACGTGGCTGAAGCCCATCTTCGTCCGCTCTTAATCTAAGACCTACCCGCCAAATGTTATAATTTCTTCATTGCTTGCTCGTCAACGGTATTGTTCTAAAGTTATTCTCCCTTCGATTCTATGCTATTCTATCAATGGAATCGTTTTAAGGGGATAGTTGCGACGAGCATTGGATGATGGTAAGTATGTCCTAGTTAATGTAAGCGTTTGATAAAGGTTGATAGCAGCTACGTTGCACTAGCCAAAAATCGAAACAAACTGTCGACTAATCGAATATGGGCGATACGCTGCCTACCCGGACATTCATTTTAGTGGTAACCGAAAATAAAATCTTGCTCGTTTTACGTATGCTTATCTAATGTTTTGTCTCGCGTTGATTATTTATACGACTCACGTAAGTTAGGTGTGTGGTAGGCTTTTCTACCAGGCAAATAGGGTACCAATAGTAATCACAATTCTAGTGGCAGCTCTCGTACAATGGCAGCCGGTAGGCAGCAACGACATAATACGAGGTAGGCAGGAAAAAGTTTGCGAAAATCGCAGACGCGACAGCTGCGTGCTTTGGTATCGTTGTTGTGTGTGAGTTGAAAGTATCAACACCTCATCGAAACTTTTCTAAGGGCCGAGGCAAAATTGAAGCGAGCTGTTGGTCACAGTCTGGCCCACAACAACAGGAACGGCGACAATGCCGTACGCAGGTGGTCGGCCACGGCGAGCACTCAACACGGTAGCCAACCGATTGCCCAGCAACATTGCTAGATGCACATATCCCTCTCACCCCCCCCCCCACCCGCACCCCCCGCGTTGCGGATCGACAAGTTTCACCGCGCTAGACATGTTCGACTCATCCCTTCCGGCATTTTAGCCGCTGGCTAAACCGTCCGACTATGGAGTGCGGAGAACGTTCAACCAATTGCTCACGTTCGAGCGCTACTAGCCATGAGAGTAACGGCGACGGCCACGTCGTTTTCCAAGAATGCGAGCGTGTTGCTTCGTGTCGTCCCCGAGATCAGGGACCTTTGAGGTGTAGAAGTTAACAGCCGGGGGGTTCTGCGTGAAGAAGCAGAACCTCCATTCAGCTAGCTAACGAACTACAAGTAAGCAGTCGGCTTGTAAGCTATACGTAAGTACGGCCGTTAGCGGCTCGGATATCGGTTGATCGGAAAGCTAAGCAAACCGTAGCTATAACACCGCCAAGCAGCGCTTTGCGATACCTCTCTATAGTACTGCTTTTGGTATGAAGACGAAGCGAGATAAAGAGTCACTTAGAATAGACTCATTTGTCGAGTTTAAACTCTATAATCGGTCGAGGTGAAATTTAGTTGAATGGTTCAATAGTGCCCAGTTCAATTATTGACTGCTCAGCTTTGGTGTTTCACGTCGTAGGACGAATTCCTATACAGTACGCTGCAGGTAACATATTATTATTATTATTATTATTATTATTATTATTATTATTATTATTATTTTATAACACACCTATCCGTGTGTGTGCAGGACGGTAAACCCAGCAAGTGACATACCAGAGTGATGAATGTAACTCAGTGATCATTTTGGTGTACTGTGTGTGGCCGTTCGACGGAGAAGCCAGCGGCTAAGACGCTGAGAAGTTCTGACTATGACACGATGAAGCAAAACGAAACCACCAGCATAACGCGCCGGAGGCTCCGAGCGGCACGCCGCTACCATTCAAATTCGATTTTAACGGCTGCCCAACCAACATTTTGAGTTTGGAACATTCAAAAACTCACCGCGCCGACAATAAAAACGGGATTTTCACTTGGAACCGCAAGGCATGAGAAGTGGACAACCGCAGCAAAGCCAGCAACTGCTCTGTTTCAAAGGAGAAGCAACAGCAATGGCTAATGAGTTTCAATGCCCGTGGTGTGCGATGTGCTTTCCTACAAAGAAGGGTGTGCAGATTCACGCAGGAAGGACTCATAAGAAAAAGATAGCCGAGTCTAGTGGGCCAGCAGTGCTTCAACAGGCCGCTGCCACTCTTAGCAGCGTCTCACAGCCGCTGCCTTCTCCGCACGCTTCACTAGTAGAACCCTCTCCTCACCCCGCCAGCCAGTCTCCAGTGAACGGAGGCCCGACACCTGATGGTCACCTGCCGCCCTCTTCTCCCCTTTCTCTTCACAAGCTACTCGCCAACGCCAAGATGACACGCAAGGTGCTGCGCAGGATCCCAAAGGAAGCGAGAATACCCTTGCGCGGACTCTTTCACCGTCTGCTTAAAGACGTCGTGAAAAAAATGACAAAGCGAGCTGGACCGCGCTGCTCAACCTCGCCCCAAAAGTCCTCCACGTCGAAAAAGAAACCCAGGGATGCCATAGCTTGGCCAGCGTAGTCAAAGAAATGGTGGCCCTTTTCGGGCCGCTCTCACTTGCGTGGAAGCTGAGGGTCGAGGCAAACGTATATTGACGGATAAAGCTCGCGCTCAGATCGCTGCTCACAAGCTTTCCATGGATTTTATTGTGCGGAGCGCCATTAGGATCTTGTCTTCCGATGACACGATTGCGTCCGTAACGGAGGAGTCGATTAATGAGATGGTGGCAAAACATCCTCCTGCTCCTGCAGGGGACGTGGTGCCACCGTCCCCTTTCGGCTTGCCAGCGGTCGGGTCGTGCTCAGGCGAGGATGTTGCCAAGGCACTTCGCTCCTTTCCATCCGGTGCGGCGGGAGGCCTCGACGGCCTCACGCCTGACCGTTTAAAGTGCCTTCTCCCTGCTAACGGAGACCACAACGATGTACTGGAAACACTCGCCAAAGTATGCGACATCATACGTAACGGGCAAGTTCCGGAGGCTGTCAGAAACGTGATATATGGAGAGTGGCTTATCGCTCTGAAAAAGAAAACCGGAGGATACCGACTCATAGCCGTCGGCTGCACTCTGCGAAGATTGGCCACAAAAACCCTGCTTCCCCATGTCAATGTGAAAAGCTGCCTGCAGCCACGGCAGATGGGGTACGCCACTCAAAATGGTGCAGAAATAATTGCTCACACAGCTCGCACCTTTCTCGAACACAACGAAAAATGCTGCCTATTAAAATTAGATTTTAAAAATGCGTTTAACTTAAACAAACGAGGACACCTCTTAACAGAGGTTTCCAAGCACGCCCCAGTTCTCTATCCAAGGATGCACCAGGCATATAGCAAACCGACTCTCCTAATGTTTGGTGAGGTTGAAATTAGGTCATCAGCCGGTTGTCAGCAGGGAGACGTAGCGGCTCCTCTTGCATTTAGCCTGCTTCTGCATCAGTACGTCAAGCAGGTGACATCCAAGGTCCCTTTGTTTTACCTCGACGATGGGACCCTTCTGGACAACGATCCTTTGGTGTTACTCAGAGACATCAAGGATCTCAGAGCGTTCGAGCAATGGAGCGAGCTGCAGCTTAACCCATCTAAATGCGAGCTATTTCTACAGGATTTTGAGGACGAAGAGAGGCTGGGCCGTCTCGGCAGACATCAAGCCTACTTCCTGCTCCGGCACGCAATGGGAGTGCAAAAGGTCCTGTATGTACTACGGACCTCACATGTCTTTCTTCTACCGTCAGAAACTCTGAACCTCGACGACCAGGTGAGCCTTGGAAAACATCCTTGACCTAACGCTTGATGATAAGGCATGGACGCAGGCAAGCTTACCGGTCCGGCTGGGTGGAATGGGCATTCGTTCGGCTACGGACCTTGCCTTACCCGCTTTCCTTGCTTCGTCGCACAGCTGCGCCTCTGCAGTGGCCGCTACTGCCGGCGGACTCATCAGGCACCAACAAGACGTCGCTCGGATCTGGGATGCGCATCAGTCTTGTCGTCCATCTGAGGAACAGGTCACTAGGCAGAAGAAGTGGGACCAAATCGCTACTCAGACTACCCATTTAACTCATTCTGTCGGCCTCCGAGTTAGATGTAGACGGCATTACTGAAAACGGTTTCATCCGACGCCGCTGGAGCGTGGCTCGACGTGTTTCCGTCCGAGCTAGTCGGCAGTAGGCTGACCGATGACCAGTTCCGTGCCGCCAGTGGCCTCAGACTTGGCATTGCCATGTTTGAGAGGGAGGAATGTCCGTGTGGTGGAACGGTGGATGAACGCGGCTTGCACTGGCTTGGTTGCACTAAGCTGGCCGGGCTCACGCAGGGCCGCCACGATGCCATCAATGACATCCTCGGGCGCGCTTTCAGGCAAGCCGGCTACCGCGTCACGCTTGAGCCTGGTGGACTGCAAAGCGACAACAAGCGTAGGCCGGATGGCTTACCAGCCGAGACTGGGACCATAATCGGCCGCTGGCGTGAGACGTGACTGTTTCAGACACGTACGCCCTCGGCTACCGTGCACTAGCCAACGCGGGCGTCGGCCACATTATCCACCAACGGGAGATGCACAAACGGCGCCTATACGCGCATCTTCTTGAAGACCACGTTGTACTGGCGTTCGGCGTCGAGTCATCTGGCGTTTGGGGCAAGGATGCACTCAAACTGGCAAAAGAGCTTGGAAAGAAGCATTTGAGACCACAGCGGAGCCACGATCGACCGCGTTCCTCCGACAGAGAGTGACATTAGAATTACAGAGAGGTAACGCCAAGATGATGCTGAACGGTCACCGACACTCAAGCAATTAGAATACTATATGCAATATTGTAGATGTGATTTAAGTGATATGTAAGTAATTGTGATACATGTACATGTTGATAAAATAAACCCTCGTTCCAAAAAATTATTATTATTAATTAACGTGGTCTAATTCTGTTAGTTGGCTTACGAAATAATGAGAGGACCAAGCCCGCTTACACTGACGCTGATTCAGAGCCTGGGCAGCAGCCTTAACCTTTCCACGGGAGACTCGAGAGCATCGGAAGTTTTGCGTTAGAGGCTGTCGCTCGGCATTCAACGAGGAAACGCAGCATCTGTTTAAGGCACATTGTCAAACTGGGCTAATCCTGGAGTAGAGAACCCGTGACTACACGTTCGCGCAGAGACAGTTGTTCACTCCAAAGTGTTCTCTAAATACCTGGTACTTGGACGATGTCGTGCCTGAGGGGTGACCTAGCCGTGGTAATCGGTGATATTCGTAGACTCTGGGACTTCGAGAAGGTGAGTGGCCTATCCCTAAACCCCCTGGAAATGTGAGGTCTACGTCACGTGGCCCGAGGATATACCCTCGCCCGATATAACGGAGCAATATCATTTTCTTCTGGGTTGCAAGGCCGTCCAGAACAGTGACATTCAGCTCATCTGGGTACCTCTCTACCCACGCGTCTAACCGTAACTGAGGCTTTAGACGCATAGAGAAAGAAGCTTGAGGTAGCCGCCAGCCGTCTTCCAGCCCTGAGATCTCGTCGTGGTATGTACCCATTGAGATCGTGCTTTTTGGCGGTCCGGATTACTTACTTGGTTAGGGGGTCAATTGTTTCGACTTAACTAAAGTTCTTTGAGCCTTCAGTGAGTGGACCTTGAAGGTAATGTAGGTGCTTCTTAATAAACGCCTCTTGCCCAACGGCTCTGCTTTCCATATCCTTAGGTGGGCTAGGAATGCCTGACGCAGTAGCATTAGCTGATCCTGCGACAGTCTCATCTATATCCCCAACGTTAAAAAAGCCACACGGTTGCTAGACAGCTCAGATAAAAGAGTTTACAATTTCGTTTTGGCAACCTTATTCAAGAGATCAACCTCCCTGTGCAGTGTCATACCCACTAACACCCTTTCTCAGAAAGACTGGTCGACCCTACCCAGAAGAAAGCACATACATTTACGCATCTCCTCGGGACTTAACGGTTTATTTAGCAGAATCTTGGGATCTACTAGTTTTCCTTGCATTTTCGAGCATTCTGGCTTTTGCAGGAATGATGATAAAAAAACGGACTGACACATACGTCCTTTGAAATAAGTCGCATGCTGGTCTGGGATGTAAGCGTTACTGACACTTACGTCCTTTGAGATAAGTCGCATGCTGGTCTGGGATGTAACCGTTACTGACACATTAGCCCCTTCTATAGAGCATATGGTCAGTGCCGAAGCGGAACATGCTGGTCACGCATCTATGTTGGCAAAGACCAAAAGTGCCGGGAGTATGCCAGTATTACACGCTGGTATTTGAGACACTAGGGAAACCCGGCCCGAAGACGTACAAACTTATTTAACGAGTTGGCAAGGCGCTCAGCCGTTCGACAGGGGAAGCTGGAGCTGTCACAAACTTGCACCAGAGACTATATCTAGACATTTTGCGGGGTTACGCCGCCTCTATGCGTGGAACTCTACTAGACTGGACACGCCCGAACCTGGAGGTACCAACATAGAACCGTGACGTTTTCATTTATTTGATCCGGAATAAACGTCCATAAGGAGACAAATGTTACCTCCTATATTTAAAAAATAAAATGTTTATGTTGTTTACATAAAAATATATACATACATAGTTTGCAAGAAATTACAGTCTCTCTTTTTTTTCACATTACACACTTTTATTTTAACCAATCCTGTAAAGACTACAGTGATACATGCTCATAGAGTAACAGCGGAGGCTTCCATCAACATTTGGGATTTCGGGATACTGTGCGAAATAACGGCGTTTGGGCTCATTTCGCGACTCGACGAAAACAAAGGCAGAAAACTCCTACCAGAAGTTTCCACCTTATGTGTACGTCTTGAATGCTAGCAAAAAGGACTTAATGGTACTATACTTTTTCAAACAGGGCAAACAGTGAGACAGAAGGTTTTTTGCATGTTCTGCGAACTGTAGTAGAACCATGGATACATTGCAAACCATGTCTAACGGTTTGCAAGACGTGTTTCTGCAGGACGGTGCGTCCATTCGTGCCAGCCGTTTTGTGTACACGTTATTAAGCAAGAGTCCAACAAAACTCGGCATAACAATGCAGACACGCTCACTGTCTCCATGCACACGCATTTGCAAATCTTGCAGGGCAGGCTTTGCAATATGCCTTTGAGCGGCTTAGGTCTCTAATTGATGCAGCGGTTCAAGCAAACAATGGTCATATTAAATAAATGCGTTCGCTAAAAATGCTCCTACCGGCACCGGTGCAAAATATTGCATTCAAATGCTTGATTTAATATGGATACAGCATTTGAATCAAGCGAATCAGTTAATCCCGATTTAGCACTATCTATCATGTCGAGTTCGACTCCAGCGCGGTTCGGCATTGTTCACTTTTATGAAAGCCCACACAGCAAGGGGTCGCCACATACACTTTATGCCACGTCGGACGTTGGACTCGCCTGCTGGAGCTTCCTTTCTGGTTGAACGGACATACGAAGACAATACCATTGGATAGGTGAACCGTGGGCTAATTTCGGCCAATCAGACGATCGGCCTAGTCAGCTCAGAAAACGCTTAAGCTCCGGAACTGTTCATCAGCGCGTTTATAGGAAATACTCGGCATTCTCATAGTGGTGGTCGTGACATTGGCCTTCGTTTTAAGGATAGCGCTGCCAGGCCGCTAGCCAGACAGCCATCAATCAACGCACTACTGCCACCACTGTCATCATAGACATCACGACAGAGGAGGCACAGACGACAACAAGAGAAAGAAGAACGCGGAAGCAGTCCACAGTGTCCTTCGATGGTGACGATTATTGTTAGAACCAATACGACAGCGGAGGTCGTGTTACCTGACAATAGCCACTTATCGGCTGACGATGCCGACGACTGGGTCACTGTCAGTTGAGGTTGTTCTATATATATATATATATATATATTTATGTTACCGGGCCGAAGCGCGGCTATAAGGTTTGGAGACATTCGATGAATCAGTTGCCTTTCTATGGTGCCTCGTTGCCGCCTTGGTCGAATAGGAAATGCATCAAATATTAATTCAATCAATGATTGCAGTAAGGAGGATGGCAGCGACGACAACAGCGACACACCGGGTTTTTCGATACTTATAAATCTGTTCATGTGTCTATATATATATATATATATATATATATATATATCACAAGCCCAATGACCGCCTTTTTAAAGAGGAGTGTAGGAATCCCTCCAGAAGTCTGGCTTATCTTGTTCGGAAGGCGCTCCAAATACTTCATTACCGCTCCTGGGATCTCCTAAGATCAAGTTCATCATGTTGGTAGACGGATGGAAGGTAACCGCATTGATGGGACGAGTGGGTCTCAGTTTATAGGTCTTGGCGAAAAGCACCCGGAAGTGACGCTAGCCTGCTTATGCATGGCATCGTACATGAAAAATCCACTCAGGTAGAGAGCGTTCGAACATCGTTGGGTGTGGTACAAGTCGCACGTCTTTAGACAAATATACACTTGCACACTTCGTGAACCTCCTCACGCATGCTCGACTTCATTGCCAGTACCATGTAGAAAAGCACGTATATTTAACGTTAAACATCTAAATAGTGTTTAACTCTATTTATAAATTCTCTCAATAGAATGAAAATTTCACAATCAATTTGCCTCGGTCTATTAGTACTGTTTGGAAGCTGGACGTCATGCCTTGAGATTCCGCACTTGTATGCAACTCTATGTCCGAACTTACTGCATGTCTTGATTAGGGGCCGCTGATCTTTCCTCAAACAGGAGTTCTAGGCTAGGGCTGCATGTGCTATTATAAATTTGAGGATCGAGCATCCTCATAATGTATTATATTATAGAAGGATGTCTCATATATACAGATCGCTGGGCGTAATAGGCATTGAGGGCGCGCACGATTCGCCATAGGTAGATATTGGATAACTACAACCTTAGTCTTCACTATTGCATCTGAACAAGTATTCATTTCGTGAAGGCAAATAGCTCCTCAAAGCGGCCCGGGTGTTCCTTTAGGTCTTGATAGTATCTGAGATCCGCCTCGCGTTGATGATCAGGAACAGGCGGCAGGGTAACAGGCTAAGTTTTCGGACTGACCCTCAGCCAAGATGTAACGTCCACAGAACTGTTTTTGCAGTGTGCAATGTGCAACAGTGGGGCTCAAACCCGCGCACCTATGTGTCTCCCCCGTTTGCGAGGCGCAGACTTAAGCCACCACGCCACAGGGCTCGACAGGCAGGGTAACAGGGCAGGGTGATCCTATCCGAAGTCGGCTTCTCCAGATATAACGATCCTGGAGATTTTGTGGTTGCTTTATATCATGGCTGTAGAGCGACGACGTGGCCTGTGAACCGTACATGAAAACTGGCTGCACCGGTTCATTGTATAGCTGCGGTTTTAGTAGTGCTACGACTCGAAGGCATCCAGTATCTCAGCCTTGACGACTTCCTTAGAATCTCAGTTACATAGTTTCGATAAATCAAGAGATTCCGAAATACACAGCCGAAATCCGTTATCGTAGTCTTCGTAGCAAGTTGCACTCCTCCGATGTGGTCGGGAAACTTTGGACTCCCCTACCCCAGATAGAAAAGACAACATTTGTAAGGAAATATGGTTAATCCCGTTTTAGCCGCCCATGACGTCTGCATTGTGCAGTGTGTTCATCTGCGGTCCTCACAGGTGCGTATATCATAAGGTTGTCAGCATAGATTTTAAGGCATACTTCCGTGTTGAAAATACGCTTTACTGACTCCATATATAGCATGAACAACAGACTGCCAGGGGCAAGTCTTTGTGGGCATCCTGAGAGCACTTGCATCTCAGACGAAAGGCGGTCGCTTACCTTAACCCTAAAAATGCGTCGGAGGCGAGGCCTAACTCCCAGGCAGGATTGCAATGAGCAGCGTGCAGGGCGGTGTCGTTCAAGTGCTCCAGCACGCACTGAGTTGTCGATCGACCGGGCCTGTAAGAAAACTGCTGGTTGGAGATAGTCCACCCTGCGAGCGAGCCTTTTTGTAGATGTTTACCGCAATTATGCGCTTCAGTACTTTGCTCGATACCACAGTTAGCAGTACTGGGCGCTTGGTTGCGGGATCCCTCTTGTCTTCAGACAAGTGTTGTGACAGGTTGTGAAAAGGAGCTATAATAGCTTGTCTATGCAAGTCCGGTACAATGCCATCAGTTAGAAATCGTTGATAAATAAGACTGAGCGGCTCTACCGGCTCAATGGCCGCATTTTTAAAGAAAAGGGCAGGAATTATTTTAGAAGTTTGGCATATCTTGTTTAAAAGTCGCTCCAAAAACTTCATTACCACTCCTGGGCTAAGATCAGGTTCATCATGTTTGTAGACATCCGGATGGGAGGTCACCGCAATGATGGCAAGAGTGGGTTTTAGCGTATAGGTCTTGGCGAAGTGATCTTGCAGGACCTCGCACTTCTCCTGGTCATTCACAAGAAGGTTGCCGTTTAGCAAATTCAGGACAGGTCATCTTTCATTTTAAGCCGACACGTTTGGAGTCGTCACTCCGTGCTACGTCAGCGTCCATGAGAACTCGATGGTGACGCAGGGTTTGTTTGAGATCCTGTTGAACTTGACTGATTCCTGGTTCCATTGAATTGATGTAAAGGATGAACACATCTGGCCAAAGAAGGACACCCGTGTTTTAAGCGGGCGTTTTAAAGAAATTTTAGTCTCTAACAGTGTACAAAAGAGCACGGTCAACGAAATCGGTAACTTTTTTGTAGTGTGAGCTATTTACCTGCTTGTGGGGCACTGGGCTAACAATCGCTTTTAAAAATGCCTCCGGTGCCATAGACTCTTCAGGCGACTGACGAAATAACAAGGTAAATGGGTGACATAACGAAATCTCAAGCTGCTTGAACACAACTCAAGGCACTCCATCTGGGGGTATCGCTGGTCTTTGTAATCTAAGCGCCCTAACTGCTTTAACAGGTTTTCATTCACGACTGCCGACATAGCCATCCAGAGCACATGCAAAACTTGCATCCCGCAGGCGCAGTTTGTCATCTGCTGGATAGGTTTGTGCAAATATGTTTTTTATCACAACAAATACAACTTGTGGTAAATTCTAACCCACCAAACAGTAAAAGTGAGATTTACCCTAACCAGCTTACAACATATCACAAATCGGACTATACGTCTCATAATAATTCCATCATCACTGTAGGTTTTTGATCAGATAAATACCTTGAGGACTTCTTCCCAGGTGTTCAGCAAGCGAGACGTCAGGCTATATTTAATATTTTTTCATAGACTCAAGGCGTTTTAGAAGTTGTGGCACGACGTGACGTTTACGGCACCTAGGGGCCAGGGTACTAGCAGAGTACTGGTAAAAGCTCATATGTCATATTAAAATCAATGGGAACACATATCAGCCTGGTGTGACGCAGATACGAGATAATGGCGTAATATTTGATTATAATATAAAAAAAAAGCCTTAATCACTCTTACTTCGAAACAAAACTTCTCAGAAACCATGTTCCATTGGAACAAATATGTACCTTAACGAGCTCTATAATTGCTTATGTCACTTTCTAAATAGTTCTGGAAGACCCTATATATGTATATGGCCAGCCAGAGCGGTTTCTTTATACATATGGTTTGAAATCGATGCTGCCTGAACGTAAAAAGTGAAAATATTTTAACAATTAGTTGTACTATACTATTCTATTGGTTGCAAATCAGATGTTCCATTTCCCTCAATGTGCAAGTTTTATCCGCAAAGGCGCAATCGAAGTTAAATTTGCATTTAGACTTACAAAGCTATTTTAAAGAAAATTATTTCAGGAGAGTGTAAACAGAATAATCTGATGGCGTCAAATCAGCACTGTATGACATAGAAATATCTAAGTAAAATTACGGCACTATCTCAGACGTGGGCAAAGGTTCCGTTTGGCAGAGATAGAATACACGTGTACTCTTGTTGATAAGCTTTTCGACGGCTCGCAAGTAGTCTCTCCCGTTATAATGCCTCTCGTCGCGGTTGGAAATTCAGCGCTTCGGCAGACGAGTCTGATTTGTTCTACGGCTGCACTTCAAAATCCCTCCCGAACTATAGCTGCTAGATAACAGCCAATGCAAGAACGCGTCAGGACGCATCCCCAGGTTGGAGGAAGACGGGCACGCAATCCAATGATTAGAGCGCTGGATCGGTGCGATTACTCCTCCACGGTTTTGGAAGTAACTTCCGTACGACTAGATGAAAGGAGACTCCTAAAACGTGCTCTGTATACCCAACATCGTTGATACTGAGTCGTCACTCTGTAGTTTGCTTTTCAGTACTCTATGCATACCTCTCCAGGGTGTGGGGCCATCTTTCAGCGGCAAATTTTGCGCAGCTAGAAAGATGCTTCACAATATATATGAAGCAGGTCCTTTGTTTACCCCGGACGGCAAGAAGCCGTTTCGTGTACCCGCTAGCGGGTTGCGGGCCGGCAGTGGAAACAATCAGAGTCAGGCTTAGATCACCTATTACAGGACCACTTCAGCAATTTTTGTTGGAGTAACAGGGAAAAGTGACCGAGGCCTCGGCAGAGGTAGCGCAATTGGATGTGTACCTCGCCAGGGAGCTTTGGAATGGAATGGCATGCACTAGCCGGCACGTGTACACAAGAGACATTGTGCATGGCTATCATACATTGGTATATTCGACCCAAGGATTTCATTAACTTGGCGATCAATGTCGTTGCCGGTTCTGCTCGGAGATATGCGCTAAATACCACGCAGCGAGCTGCCAGAAGCATCGGCGGTCTTTGCACTTTTTCGCCCAGTGGGACGGTCGCTGAAGTGTTCAAATTGTATAAAGTGAACGAATTGTATTGTAATTATGCACTATCTTGAAATACAATGTTATTGCGAAATAAACTATATATATATATATATATATATATATAATATATATATATATATATATATATATATATCTGTATATGGAGCGCCTGAACAGACCTCCAGGCAAGAAGGAGGACAGAAAGCGCTACGTTTACTTTTGAATTTGACAAGCCCATCATGCTGCTTAAAAGCTGCGACTAGTATACATAACACCGCACAGCTTTTCCTCACAACATGTACAATTCTTTCTTGGTTGAAAGTGTCGTCAGTGGCTAGTTATGGAATTCAAGCTAAATTCAAGGTAAAACTGCACAGCTCTGACAGCTTGATGAAGTGAAACCAACCTTTCTCTTACGAGCACTGAGTTTTCCAATAAACGCCTAGAACATATCAGTTATACTCATCTCCACAAATTGTTGGAATTCCGCCAGATACTATTAACAAATATCCGACATATCACTAGAATGTACGACCACACCCGCAATGTTAACTTGGACGACTATAGACGTTTGTGTGATTTTATGTGGAGGCATGGTCTAGTGCGCTATTCATGGCTGTCATCTACTGGGGTGTGGCCGGTTGTATTGTTGATCGAATCTTCTTTGAATGATCATACCGCTGAGAGTAAGCGGCCATGCTGCCACAAGAACTTTTGGAGAAGCCCTAGACATCTCAACATGTCCGGCCCTCGGTGCACTGAAGATATATTTGGCAGTGAGTTCCAAGCCCGTAGGGGACAAATCATGGTCTTAAATTAAAAACAATCTCCTTAAAAATGTTTTTAATTCCAGGTATTGGATTTCTCTCTCCCAGCGCGAGAGCACTTGATAATTTCATGGTATATGTATAGTTATCGTATATGCATACTGTTTATTGTACAAACCGTTGTCTATTGTAGCAAATGTCAATTTTAGAAGAAAATAAAATTAAACAAATAACTAGTATTTATTTTTGCCGATAGCTACAGCGTTGCAAAATGTGGTTCCGTTGGGTAAACCACGTTTGTAACTTAAACATTGATGGTACTACCGCATCGGGCATCTGTCTGTAAAATGGTTTAAGTTGATGCGCTTTCTGACTGTCGGCATTGCTACCGCCTTTTCGAAAATACTATGGAATCTGGCAGGCATTGTGCGGTTCTCCGGGTATTTTCCCCAGAATTGTGTCATTTGTCCAAAATCATCTGAACCATCATACTGTGTAGCAGGTCAGGCGCGCTGTCTAGCGCGCATAGTACTCCTATTCCCTCAAGCCTCATATCCAGCATTCCCCGATTACGCCCGTTGGCTTGTACGCCTGCCTCTTGCGTTGAATTTTGTTTCAGGTGGCTGGTGGTAAAAGCGGCCTTGGCGATGAGGGACACCGCGCCGATATCATGGCTCAATCTGTATAGCGCATGAGTGTAACGATGCGAATGACGCAGTCTTGCGATCGATTACCTGCAAATTGTCCGATAATTGCCCCTCTAAGGAGGAAAATCCCTTCGGAAAAGGCCGGCTAAGCTATAGACACACGATAGGAGGCACGCGCCAGTTTGTTTCTCATAAGCCGGCTTTGCCATTCTCCCAATCCGAGCAGAGAGCTAAGGCGGCACATTCTATTCACACAACCCCTGGCGCGTGATATATGATTGGTGTGTCAAATGGCGTCTGCAAAAACTTCTAAGCGGGTATTCATACATGCTTGGCATGGTTATGTCATATAATCGAGTTGTGTCCCTATGTGTTCGTGTGTGTGTGTATGTTTGGCCTTCTTGAGACCCTTAAGTATGCTCTGTATCGTTGGTAAACGCTTAGACGCATCGCGCTTGTTTACGGCTTCGTTCATGTTGTCGCCACGTCTAAGAGCCTGAGACAGGGGCTTGGCACTCACGTTTTTCTACCAGTTTTCTAAGCAATTATTCACCATTTTTCTGCAGTGCGTTTGACAATACAATATTTCTCATCATGCTTCGTAGCTATATATATATATATATATATATATATATGTCTTCTTAAGAAAGAAGAATCGTCGCCTGGATAAATTAGCACAGTCCATTGTCACATCAAAGTGCAGCCGCAACCTACATGCCGGTTCTTGAAGCGTAAGCAAATCTATGAGATTTGAGCATATCTACGTTTCTATCCATCTAGTTTGTAACTTGAGTCACCTTTATGGTGAGCGGATCGCACTTCAGTGATGGGTCTGCACAAGCGAGATAGCGTGAAAGTGTTATGCCTTGCTTGTGAACAACGTAAATACGCACCTATGGCGAGGCAGATTTTACATCTTTGCATATGAACATCCAGTATCGACCGAATATTTCATAGTCTAGAAGTAGTAAAGTGTTGTCTTCTTGAAAATGGATGAATTTTTTCTTACGTTTTTTTGTAATAGACGCCACATGATTCTCAGAGATTAGGTGTTGTTTAACTGGCGCACATCTGTGCAGTTAAGAAAGTCCTTCGTGGCTCCCCCACGTATAGTTTGGGCGATTCCGTGGCGGAACAGGAGCATCAGGCGTACGCAGCGGGGATTAATTAACGAAATTATTAGGGATGACGTTTTGGGATTGTGTCTAAGCATTGGGATTAAGTTCGTCTCAAAACAATTGAGTTTGCTAAAACTGTCTTAAGATAAATATATATATATACACACACATACACGAGCACATATAAAACTCGTATTTGCTTTTGCGTTTCGCAACTATATAGGTAATATTCGTTTTGAGGGTGTAGATCCGCTTAAAAATGTAATAAAATATATTGTTATTGAGATAACATCATCTACTGTCGCTTCTTAAAGACATATATAAAAGAAGCAGTTTTATTAGTACATAGTTTTGGCATACTTCTATAACAGACTATGAGATAAGGCTGACTCGATTAAAGTCTTTGTTTAGGTAAGATAACCTGTAAACGTGATAATAATATAAGAGTACGTAGCGCATCTAGCAAGAACATTAATGATTAAGAGCTTCGAAACCTATGCGGGTAAGTACGAAAGGAAAACAATTTATTGCGTACAGACAATTTACGTAAATAGAAGAGCACGCCTGTTGTTGACAAGGGCGATCAATTTGTGCGAATAGAGCAGCATCTGCCATTGATCGCCTACTGCACGCATCCAACGGTACAATGAAAGGTATGAGCGTACATATAACTAAATGACCCACTATGAACACTTGTCATGACTCCCCGTTTCGTTGCGCACAAGGCTACGCCAGAGAATGCAAGTGAGCAAATGTTTATACGGTTTGCTGGTTTAGATTATATATATATATATGTATATATATATAAAGTGCGTTGCAAAAAAATAACAACTTATGTTTTTGGTGATCATTTTAGCTTAATTAATGTGAATGGCATTAAGGGCATGGTGTACATGACGAACCACGAGTATGGTGTTAATTTCGTAGCAATCTCACAATCGGTTCGTACATAAAAAATAAAGTGTGAAAAAACAGTGTTGCAAAATATTAGCAACAATAACGCCATACGGAGTATTCGATTCTTAGCAGGGCTGTATGACTTATTTGATACTACATATTCTATTCTAGAAAGTCTATCTTTTCGTCCCTTCTTCTGAATCAAATAGCAAACTTGGTCTTTTATAAAGTTAATGAGCTGCTGTAAGTAAGAAAGTGAAATATCACTCCATGCTTGTTGGACAGCTTCATTGAGGTCCGACAAATTATCATATGTCGACCATTTGCGTGAATCTGCTTCACTAAATGTCCCCAAAGATTTTTAATGGGATTTAGGTCTGGGCTTAATGCCGGCGAGTCAAAAAGTGGCATTCCGTGTTCTTGAAAAAAGGCTATAGTGCTAGCCAAGGTATTAAACGTGGTGGTGTCTTGTTGAAAAACTGCGTCTGGTTCCCAAATTCTTCTGAAATGGGCTTCTAACTGACGATACGCTGGTACTTGTCGGAATTGTTTCGGCCCACAATTGCGGCTAGATCAGACTTCCCATTATATTCAACCGCGCCCCAATATTTCACAGAACCACACCGGCCACACGTTTCGAGGATCATTTAGGTTCCTTCCGTGAGTCATGCCAATAATATTGACAGCCGTCAGGGCCATTGAGATTAATTTTTTTTCATCCGAGAAGACGATGTTTTTCCGCTCTTTGTCCCAAGTTTGGTATCTATGCGGAAATTCACGCCGTGCGACTATATGCTTCGGTTGCAGTCGCGGCATAAGCTTTCTTTTCGCGTATCGCACGTTTTTGCCAAACTTAACACTCGGTACACTGTGGATCGGTGCACTGGCACTCCCAAAGTGGTTCTGATTCTGGAGGAAAACATTTGGTCATGAGTAGCCAACTGTATGTTCCTACGCCGATCTCGAATAGTCAAAACTGGCTCACGCCCACTGTTAGATCTGCACTTTTGGTTCACTCCAAGGTGTAAAATCCTGCTGATGGTGCTCCTATGCCGTCCTCATATGGTTGCTATAGCAGTTACTGTATGACCGAGCTCAGTATATGCCAATTGTTGCTAATTTTTTGCAACGCACTTTATATATATATATATATATATACAAAGATCGGCTTAAGCAAAGAAATTATGTTATTACATAATTAAATGACTCACTATAAACACTTGCCGTGACTACCCATTTCGTTGCGCACAAGGCTACACTAGAGAATGCAAGTAAGCAAATGTTTATACGGTTTGCTGGTTTAGATTAAACATTATATATATATATATATATATATATATATATATATATATATATATATATATATATATATATATATATATATATATATGCGTACGGCTCAGTGGTATCCAAGGAAGATTAACAATCAGAGAACAATAAATACAAAGGTCGGCCTAAGCAAAGAAATTATGTAAATTTTGTCTATCGTAGGCCAAGACATTAGAATTATAAAATTGTAGTGAAGGCTATTGGATATGATACAGAAGAAATAGCTGCCGCCGTAGCACACTTTTATTACTGTGAAAATAACAAGTTAATAGTGGGCAGAAATATCTTTGTGATGTCTCACAAATGAGTTCTCAATGATGTCTAAGGAACTTGTTGTGAGATGCCAAACACAGAAACATTGCAAAAGCGCCATCCTAAACAGATGCACAGTGCATGCGGTTGAATTTATGAAGGACAGTTAGCCTGTATATTCCAGCGTATTTAATAGTTAAATAGCAGACAAAGATATAAAGAAATGACATACTTGATCAAACTATTAACTAGCTAATCGTAAATGATTCGATAATATATAATCATCTATTTGCAAAAATATGTGAACAATTGGCGTCGCAACATAAGATGCCTTGCTGCTAAATGCAATCACTCCTTCAATAAACACGAAAATCTCTATTCGCTTATATGCTTATTATATCGACTATTACTTAGCAACTCTGTAAATGCAATATTATTAGATCCGATTTGACTGAAATATTTTAATAGTTTCTTACTTTAGGCAAGACACGCGCATATATAGGCTTCCAGAGCTAGTGGGCTACTTTTCATAGGACCATATAGTTAAGAATTTGTTTTGTCACTACAAGCTTTGGAAGAATATACTTCTCACGACGCCTAGATGTTTAGATAACGTTATCATCTTTAACGTCCGTTTGGTATGACTTTTTCAATACTAACGAGAATATTACGATCTAGTTTCCTCAATTCCTCATAACGCTAAAAAGCTGGACGTCATCTTCTGATATTCCACGCTTGTATGCAATTGTACGTTGGTATTTATTGCATACATTGTCTAGAAGCCGCTAATTCTTCTTTAAACATGAATTATAGACTGGGACTGCATATAATTGGTAATATCCAAAGTATGAACAAGCATGTAATCCAATTCGCTCGCTGTGTTACGTGTTCTGTGTACTTCGTAATAGCAGGCGTTATTAAACCAAAAGTATCTGATCAGTTTGTTTCGGGACAAGGGGGATGCTACTGCTAAAATAAACATTGAACGGTGCATTTCCGTGACCAATGTGAAGTACAACGCACTTTGCCAAAGAATGTTTTAGATCGAGAAAGATAGACTATTTGTAGAATGCATACACAATACTCTGTAGTTTTTTGCAATCTTTGAGTGGATCCGCTTTTTTGGATATTTGACAATCATCTGCATCGATACGTTAATGTACATTTTAAGGAATAATATGTTTTATTAAATTAATGTAAATGAAACAATTTTGCTGCTTACCCCGAACTAAAGCAGTATCTAAAATAGTTTATTGCATGCTACAATTTTAAGAGCGGATCTAAGACGCCAAAACACCTCACGTAGGCATATTCTTCCCAGTCATACTGTGTCTTCAAGAGTTGAAGTGCGAAATTTCTACGTGGACGATAAACAAATTCTTTTTTGATTATCAATCCTTGCATATTTGCGTTTCGAAACATAGCCGGGAAAATTTAAATCTTGGCAAGTCACATGATAAAATAGTAAACCAAATCGGTTGCTCATTTTTGGGGGCTGACATAATTCCCCGCTTGCGTATTGAGCTGATAATCACAGTCCCAAAAATCTCCGGTACAATCGAATTTTTAAGCAAACGACGAAATATCAAGCTTAGTGGGTGACATATATATGAACACGACGAAAAGCACCCCTGTGCACCCTTTTGTCTATAGGTATCGCTTGCTTTAGACATTAAGTCGCTTCCGTGCTTCAATGGGCTTTCCGATGTGATGTCGACGACAGCCTTTTGTGCAAAATGGTCTGAATGGTTACAATTGTTTGAATTTGTGTAAGTATAAGCTCAATGAGGAATTACTGCATTTAAACAAATTTGCCGTCCGAAGAAGACGGTTCCATACAAAGAAAATATATACATATATATACTCTTTAGCTTATATGATTTAGTGCAGCGTTGGTTTAAAAGGCAATGTTTGGTTACCGGTTAAAACCTAGGTTATTAGGCATCAATTATCTTTTACTGGAGTAGCTGGTTTCTTTCCCGTTGGATGATTATGACAACATGAACAGCAACAACAACAACACCTTCAACAACATCAACAAGGTTGGCGGCGGTTAGCCATCAGTTGCCAATCGTTGTCTACGCAATGTAGCCGGTTAGGTTGGCTGTGGTCCTTTGTGGTCTGTGGTCCACCTTACTTGTCTATTGTTAACAACAGCACCAAGCAATTGCTGGCCGAACAATCAGTGAGAGCCGTTCATTGTGTAGCGGAATGGTTCAATGAGTCGATCATGTGATAGGGGTCAGCTGAACCGAAGTTGTCAATTCTTCTTATCAATTTTCTTCTTTCTCGCCTCCGTCCTGTGTGAGGCGAACAAAGAGCCCAACCAACTAGCGGCTAAACAATGTCGAACACCCGTGAAGGCCGTGAGACTCGTCACCGAGACTCGGGCACAATAGCAGCGGGGCAGCACCCACATTAGTCATCGACCAGCAACTACGATTCATTTTCTTCGGACTGTTCCATTTTCCTCCATTCATCCACTGATTTCGTTTTGGTCTGTCTCGTCGTCTCCAAATTTCATTCTATCGCTTTCAGTTGCTTTCCTTTGTGCAGATCGGCAGCATAACCATGACGCCGTACGATGATCGTAACGATCTTACCGTGCAGCAATACAAACGATGACAACAACCACAATACTATCAGCAATACAAGCATCAGCAACATGAATAACAATAAATACAACAAGGGCAGGAGCAGTTCGACAGTGTACGACGTGCTCCCTTGAGAACAACAGCCAGCCGAAGTATTTCTGAGTGCGTAGTTACTTAGGTGAAGAGGTAGTTTCCCTTCCATTTCTCCCAGCCATTTTCTTCGGTCTGACGGCGGTCGTCGTTTTATTGACGCTTTATATCCATTGGTTAAGGAAGGTGAGTATACCGATAAAGCTGAGAAGAATGTATATCAGGAGGATGATGATAGAGGTACTCGTATTCCACGTACCGCCCGTTAACGACGTCAACGGCGCCCGCTTGTAGAGTAGCGATGGCGATGTATACCTAAATATATACATGTATACCTAAATATAATACAACACCTGGTTAAATAACTGGCTGCCTTCAATGTAGCAATAGTTATATATCTGGCGGAAGGCCACGGATATTCACAAAAAGGCGACTACGCAGGTCTCGCGTGCGACCAGTCGTTCCATTATTTTAGAAATAAAGGAGCTTTTATTACACGGGTTACAGTATTGACCCAGAGGCGCTCAGAGTGGCAGAATAAGCGGACATCATTTAATCGCAGGACGCACGGATGCAGTCACCATATATAGGCTAGAAGGACGCGTTAAGTTAAATATGCCTGGTACATGACGACTTTTGCATGTTCTAGATCGGTGTGAACATAGGGGGGAATGCCCCGTGGCTGCTGATCATGTTGATGCTAACCGACTTGACATTCCTATGTAACACAACTACATCGAGAACTACTACATTTTGCTAGAAATGCTCAACGAATCATCTAGCAAAATAAACTAGAGATGCCGTATGTAGGATTGACCGACAGTC
Organism: Dermanyssus gallinae; assembly: GCA_003439945.1. Classification (NCBI taxonomy): domain Eukaryota; kingdom Metazoa; phylum Arthropoda; class Arachnida; order Mesostigmata; family Dermanyssidae; genus Dermanyssus; species Dermanyssus gallinae. The sequence goes on along the minus strand of QVRM01004207.1, from coordinate 94,610 downwards.
AAGATTGACGTGCTTTGGGCTTCTGAGATGAAAGCTACAAATGCATTTATAGTTTTAACAAAAAATCTAAACTATTGATATATATATATATATATTATATTTCTCATCGTTAGTAATCAAGCTTCTCAATAAGTTTCTTTCTGTCTTTTAGTCTGTTTCAAGAAGGGGAGCTCAGTGTACAGGCAATTCATCATGTCGTTCGATGAGCCTGTGCAGTATCAATACATCACCACGTTTCAAGTATTCGCATACTCAAATAAACTGATTTACTAAAAATGAGAGAGTTGAATAACCGACAGAACTCTCTAGAACTACATAAGAGCAATATGTATGCATAACAACCAAGAAATGCTGTGGTTAATTTCCTTACCATTTTTCGTTGGATTTGATTACATTGGCGACCTCTTCTTCTGTAAATGCTCGATAATCACAAATATTCTCCCTTGGAGGTAGTAGGAGGTCACCTCCGTATAGGCGCGAGAATGAAGTATCAACTCATTGTCATTGATTAATGTATTTGGTGGAGTAGGCCGTTTTGGGAAGAGTATCCATGGTAATTAATTTTCTTGTAGGGAGCCACATGCAAAGTATTTCTAGAACAGGTACAACAGAAAATAATTTAATATATCTGTTTTTGCTCGACAAGTAACAACGCCATAATTTAAAACGCATCCGTGAGCTGCCAAGAATCAGATGAATATTATATATATGGTAGCAAGACCTAGTCTAGAGCGTTACTTTAAATATAAGGTTCATAGATGAGAATTTAAGTGCTTTAATTATAATAATGTATGATAATGGGCGAGGATATGCACAAACAGTTCTATGTAGAGTAAGTGCGCTTCCGACAAAGACATACCACCTTTTTACTAGCCTACGCAGAGCACAATGTGTATGCCTTGTGGCATATATTGAAATACAATGATGTACGTCCTCCACAACTGCAATGAAGCATATTTCCCAGAGGAATTTCTTCCAGCTCGCTTTGATCTGGAGGGCAAACAAGGTTAACATGCTTTTATCTTTCGGACCACGAGACTCCTGGGGAATCCCGTAACTCAGAGACGTGCGCTGAGCAGAGCTTGCCCCTGAAGTAAAGGGGTGACCAATTACTATGAGAACAATAAAACACTAATACTAAGCTTGTTTTTGCATTACAAGGCAAACACTCCGCAGCATTAGTTAACTTTTTGGGATGATTCACAGCAAAGATTTAACGTCCACGGAATTGCTTTTCGCATTGCTTCATAAACAGACCCCATGAACACAGATGTGCAACGGTGGGGCTCGAACCCGTGCATATATATCTTCTCCGGTAGCGAGGCGCAGGCGAATACTTCACGCCACCCGGCTCGATCCGCAGTATCAGTATAACCGCTATAGTGCTATCAGGTGTGTGTGTATAAGCTAACGTCTCGGATATATATTCCGTAATAAATATGGTAAATTTGTATAGCTATCATAAGAACACCCTCAATTGGGTTTTGGTTAGAGGCTGCTTGCTAGTGCTATTTAAAGAAAGGTCTGAAATAGTTCCTACGGTCTTGTACCAGTCGTTGTTAACTGCCCAATAGAACAAGGCAACGCGATATTGAAGATACTTCTACTCGACTGAAAGACGTGCAACCTACAGCACAACTTGACTAATGCCGGCGCTTAACGACATTAATGTTATTGATGCCTAGCTAAACTCGAGTTTGGATCCACCCATAACCCCATTTGATGCCAGACAAACGGCTTCACTTGTAAAACATAGACAGAATGGAGAGAAGATCGCCCATGACTACTATGGTTTATATATATATTGGTTACTTGCTCCCTGATTTTTGTCCGATCATAGTCGCATATAGCCCGCTCCGGCATTTACCTTGTCTATTTTGGAAACCATAAAAACCAATTTAAGAGTGGCTTGGCCCAGGTCTTGAACCTCCAGCCTTCCGAATGCAAGGCCATAGCTTTGCCACTAAGCTACATTGCTTGCTGAAGGCAATTTATGTGAAAATTTGCAGATTTAATTTAATGTTTTAATGAAACCTTTTTATATACCTGTTTACTTATAGGACTTCTCACTACGGCCAAGTCTTTCCTGGCTGTGGTGGGACACCAATATGACCAATAGACATAAAGTTACTGTCCATTCTAGAATCATTGTCGATACTCACATATCAGGTTCGTTCAAGCTGTTCACAACGCGGCTCGCCAGTGGCCTACGTTTTGCTATGGTCCTCCTCTAAAGAAGCGCTCGATATTCAGGCTCTTTTCAGGCTGCTTGACTGTTTGGTATCCACATCGAAGCCGTGAGACCGACGTCCAGAGGGAGAAGTGTGAGACAAAGCGGAAATCAATAGCTTGTAGGTGCTAATTCGATATTCGTTTTCACATAGCTCTCCCTGCACCTGTCCCAATCAAGTCTCCTGTCGCCATCAGTTCGCGTGGCAGTACCGGACGGTAGATTCGATTTGAACAGTCATTTGGACATTAGCTTTTCTGCGCGTATAATTGATGTCTTTGTGAGTTGAAGTGCACGCGCGTTTATTCCTTATGAGCGCTTGTACCACAACGTTTAGTGCTGCAGTTTCTACTACTACTACTACTACTAAATAAATCAATAAATCCCTTTCCCACCAGCGTCAGTCGAATAGGCGGTCCCCAGAGTGTGGGCATGTGGGTGTCACCTCCGGGCTTACATATTCGGAATCTACTTCAAAGAGCCAGAGGAGAGAGTTGTTCGGATTTTTCTTATATAGGACTTCTTCATGGTATCCGTCCATGCAATCGTTCTAGGTGGAACCGCCTGCCCTAGAGTAAAATAACCAGTTGCGACTACTTCTACTGCAACTTTACTACAACTATTACTGCTATTACATCAGGGTTGCACAACAATAAAGTTCCGTGTTTCATTTCGAAAACAGCCTTTATAGTTTCCAATAAGACAACATCGCGTATACAACCTCACGCTGTGAAGCAGGTTCAATACGGCTGCAACAATCACAATCGAATGCTTGAAAATATACAGTTTAAATCATTTTTACAACGGTATGAAGAGAAAATCCTGCTAACCGATGCAATATGTTAGAACATGACAGCTGTAAGTCTTAAGTACTAATAGACCATAACTTACTGAGTAAGCCGTATATATATTATGTCGAAAGATAGACGTATCACAATTAGACATTTTTGTTGTAAGACAAATGTGTAACGGAATTGTTTATTTTTAGTATAAAATTTATTTAACTAAACAATATGAATTATCTCCGCGTGTTCTAGTAACGGCCGCCATGCCACTTGACATTGGTTGAACTAACTCATTAGATTAACTCATTGAGATCTGGAAGCGTTGGTAGAGCTAGAGTTCTGGTTTTAACTCGTTGTTCCCGCTTAATAATGAACATACGTTTATTTCAGCTTTCTGCGATGGTCCTCCGAACAACTTCAGCGGTGTGCCGCCTGGAAATGTTGTAAATCAAGATAAAGTTCACCAACGACTTTTGCGCTACTACGCCACGTGAGGTGTCAGAATCTCATCAACGTACCGCTTGGCAAGAAAACTTCTTCCTCCATAATAACCGCGGACTTAAGGCTTCTTCGTGAGCTCTCTTGCCTAAAAGTATTGCAGCCCAACCCGCGATTGAGCTGCCACTGTGACGAACACACTCTACAATGCAAGCTTGTCAAACCGCTTCCGTCGCCGTAATTCTTTCTCGTCCATCGTTATCGTGGAAAGCGATTCTGGTCTCATCCAACTAGCATCGTGTTTCTCGGTGAGCTGTGGTGAGCGGTGCACGTACAGCGGGCCTGTAGGGTCGAACATGAATGGCATGTCTGCCGTCTTTGCCTTATTGCGTGCACTAGCAACTAATCCGGAGCCACACAACAACAGCAAAACGTCGGCGATTTCGTAAAATATTCATTAAGAAAAAGCGGCCGCTCTAATTAGTTGTCTCTCGAACCCTGCTAGAACCCGTTCTCTGAAGGAAGCTGTTCGTAAGCAAAGCAACGATCGGCGCGTGTAGTACCAATTTATTGTTAGCTCTTGTATTAAACATTGTCGCTGGCCGACCAACAAAAAACATTTTACTAGATATTTTCATACATGCTTGATACGAAACACATTAATACGAATAGAACGGAAGTGATGAAACCGAGATCGTATATCCGAGCATTTGTCCAGCGATCTAGCAATCTCAGCAAATCTCCCCTTATACGGCTTCGAGAACAATTTGTTAAATCTGATAATCGCATTGTGTCGTCAGCATTATAAATATACTACAAAATTATCCATATATTGAGTGGGGTAAATTGTGCAAGTTGAGTTTGAGTTGCTTCCTATACGCACTAATTACAGGTGTCGAAAACGCAGCAAACTATATCTTGCCTATTCCGTTGTACAGCCAATCAGTTTGACTCCCTAACGATGCATTTGATAGGCTAGCGTGCGTTCAATAATCTGCTAGCGTGACAATCAGCCAAAGTTAAAGCCATTGTTGTTCCTGAGGGACTTTTCAGCGAGCGTACATTGGTTCTCCTCTGCTCGTGCCGACGACAAGGTAATGAAAGTAAATTAGAGAATGCACGGAGTTCAATAGAACTTTAGAAACGCAATAATTGATTTCGCGCACGGCAACGCGGCAAGCTGGACTTTACGCGTAAAACGACTTCAGCCGGGACGACGCATGTACTCAACAGTAACAAAGCAGATCTCGTGTGTAGTTAGTTGAAGCGGAACATTGTAAAAAATGCTGAGTCTAACGTAGATATCATAGTTCTGTTATGCAACAAATATCGTTTATATTTATGTTGCATTTGGTCTTTCCGTATAGTTATCTGATCTTATATTTTGGCGAGGCCGGGCTGGACTGTAGGTGATACCGGGCCGAGAAATCTTCATACCTTGATACGATGCTTTAGGATGGCGTGTTGTAAAGCCGGTGGCGCCCTAAATGTGAGCATACATTAGCAACGGTGGCGAAAGCAGATCCTGTTTAGATCGACGGAAGTTGTTTGCAATGCGACCAGGGAAATCCGTTGCGTAATTAGTACTACCTGGTTGCCTTCTCTCCTTCTTTTAAGTCTAGCGCTCTTAGTCTAGATACACGTATAGTAGTAGAAGCGGCTCGACACGACCCGCATTCGTACTGTGCTAACTTGTAAGGCCCTTGCGCAGACAAGCTCAGAGTAGTGCACTTTCCTGATTAGAATTCTGTATAGAGTGGAATTTGGTATAAATTGCTGCTCAGTGACAAATTTGGTGGCATGAGTAGTCAAACGCAAAATTGCATGTTGCGTTTATTTTGTTTCATGCGCTCACATTGTTTGTGGTCACAACCGCGAATATGTTTATATCAGTTTCAACTTACATCCGCTCGTATCAGATTCGCGACTTAGGTGTTAAGTAAGGGCCAATAGCCTTAATGTACAACGAATAATACCGTTTAGCTCTTCCGATGCTGAAACTGCAAAAATGTAAAACTATTTAAAGAAATACAAATTGATAGCTTATTAAGTTTGCACAGAATAAACACATTACACCCTGCGTGAGTAATAGAGTGTGCCTTTGATGTGCCTAGCCTCTAAATATTATTTGACATGGACATCGGCAAAAACACTGTTGTCTGTCCCGTAACAGGCAAAGTCATGCTAATTAACATTGCATTTCTTTATATATATGTTATTAAAAATGTGAGTGGAGCGACAATTGTCTCCTGGAAACGAGTGCACGGTAAATATTACTCCATTTCGTAAGAAGTGGACTGGGACCACTTCAGCAGCGTGCCCCGGAGAGACACCGCGCTTTCGCGTTGGACGTCGAGATCAAGGCGCTGCCTCAGATAAGATGCAGATCTCTTATCTCCGGTTGCGAGGTTCAGCTGTTTACCGATCTTCTGGAGGAGTTTGCGATTGACGTCACCTAGGCCGCCCAACGTCTCGAACGCTAGCGTTTGGAACTTATGCGGATGATCTATTGACGCGTATTTCACGAGCTGCCTGGTCTAGGCTAGAGTACCAGCGTAACCTGCTGAGGTCGCCCCGCCACAGACCATAGAAGGTGCTAGTGAGTCGGTGGCTGTGGCATCCCAGACAAGCATCCTGCCCCAGTTGAAGGGGTAAGAGTCATCCCGTCCGGGCGCCTGCCATCGTCGGCGGAGAGACCCTGGGGCTCTAGGATACACGGGAATCTGCTAGATCCGAGAGCTCGGCCAAATGTGTCGTTAATACTGGCATGTCTGGCACGTCCAGCACTTATGATGCACGATAACCTGTAATGGGGTAACCTACAACGGGTTGACCTCATTTGCATTGGTGAGGGGAGACAAGATCACAGCTGAGGCAAACCTCTGCTCCGCTTCGGGTCGTTTTGTTGTCCAAAAGGGTGCTCGGTGGGGCGCTTGGAAGCGCATGCAACCATGCAATCCGCGGGTAAGCCGCGATACACTTCGTCGTGCAACAATGAGCTTCAGTCGTGTTGGCTCTGAGGGTTATCTGGGGCACTACTACAAGTTGTCTATATCTCCTTTTGCATGCCTCTTGTGAGTTTCTTGCACTGCACGACGCCGGCCTCGTCTAGAAGTTGTTGTCGATTGTTCGCAAATTGAAAAAGGAAAGAAACTATAGCTGGCTCTGCCCAGATGAGTGGATCCGGGATCCCAGGCCTCCCTTAGAGATCGGTAGTAGACCGCGGAAAAAGTAGGTGACCCTGGTAGCTGAGAACGACAAGCAACGCAAAAAGAGGGCGCGATAAGCGTCGAGCGGGAAGAAGTTTTTAGCGGCGTCCGTTAGCATGTTCTGCCATTTTTTAAGTGCACGTGCAAGCTCTTGCGTTTGGACAAGGAGTCCCAGAAGCCTGGGGGGCGGAGGTCGGGCTCTTCGTCCCTCCAGTGCGGGTGATCTGCGCACTGTCACCCGTAATTAAGATCTCGCATTTCTCGGGATTCGGCTCCAAACCAGAAATCTGACGAAAATTGAGCACGCGCCGGACTCTTCGGCAACCATATTTGCCTCCCCCCCCCTCTCACCATCACCAAGGTAGCAAATGTTTTGCAATTTGTTACAGTAGTCGACTAGCTTTCTAATACTCAGGCAAAGCAATGGGGGCGGGGGGCAGATGATCATCCTGTTGCAGCCCCGCGGCCGAGAATATGAGATTATCCGAGAGGACCAGGTGAGAAGAGTAAAGGTTTGGTGAACGCGGTGTGCTAATGTTAAAGGCGTTCCTGAAATCCAACTTTACGAGAAACCCAGGTAACGAACGTGAATTTCTAAAAACATTATTGATGAAACTCCTGATCGCGACTATAACTTATTTTCGACGTGGTACATGGAAGCAGAAGCCCGGTTGAGGCGAGGGGGCGTTAGGCTGGCCAGTCTAGGTCTGGCGGGGCCGGGGAGCTAATCGCGGAGGTCTGTCAAGTGACCTGGCTGCCCCTGAAACGTCACCCTTAGTTAGCCTGAGAATAGTCTGGCGGACACAGTTATTCTTTAAAGTGCGGTTGCTTTTCTTAGTGGCCGGAGCTACGACCTCGGCAAGGCACAATCTATTGGAGAATTCCCGCAAATTATGACGAACAATGACGGAGAGCGATTGGGCATCGTTACGGGAGAAGGGAAGACAAACGAAATGGCACGACAAAGGAAAGCGCATACCACGCGTGTTCATTATCATCGACTGTGACCCCCGAAAGAACATTTGTCAATGCCTCTGCTACCTGTCTCCTCCCGCGTTCCGTCTTGACCTCTTTGCTACACTCTGGATATCCTCGATGATGCGGGCGACCTGCTGTGCGTTGTTATCGATCGGTGTAGGGGAAATTTCGGATGAGCTAGGAGAAGCTGATGAATGTTTGGCTGCTAATTGCCTTGTGAATCCCTTTCTTGTGTTTTGTCCGTTGCATAGAGGGCAAGCTATTCGCTGCGAATGTGCCTTCAACCCAGTTGACCCGCCACTGGAGATATTGTTGGGGTCGTGCTGCATTATTATTGCATTATACGTTTAAGGCTCTTCAACATTGGCAAAACTTGCGGGAGGGGTCCTAAAAATAAAGCCCTAAGCTGGTCCAGCATGTCTGATCCGCCTCCTGATACGACTTGCGACAAATGAGTCGCAGCGTCAACCATGGCACGCATAGACCGCGCAGGTTTAGGTGCTCGGCGCGCTGTAGCACATTTTAGTCGGCGTCGTGGGGCAAGCGACTCCCTGTTGACGTAGGGTCTGCCTGTGCGCTTCTTGGGCTTCTTGGCGGGAAGTGGCCTTGGTGCAGGCACTCGCAGCTGCTGGGCAGGGTCCTCGGAAGACTGGGAAGAGAGGGGGCAACCTCCATACGCGAACCACGTTGGCGTATGGAGGTTGCCCCCTTGGATATTGCTGTGGCGTGTGTGATTAGGGTGTGGGGTTTGGTCAACTATTGGTGATCTCAGCTGTCGGGTGCGTTACTCGAACTTGTTGCAGAGTTCTGGTTTCGAAGAATAGCGTGTTCCTCTCTCAGTGATAGGCTACACAGGTGCACGAAGGCGACCCGGACGGATGAGCGCCTCGACAATTGATACATCGCGCCTGATTGGTACAGCCTGCAGCAAGGCGGCTTGAAAAGCCGTACTTCCTGCAGACTTGTTGTCGTGTGCACCGTTCCGCGACAGCTTCTGAGTGGATTCTACACTAAGGAGCCACACTACGATCGATTCTCTGTTCCCGGATATTTTGGACTTGGATTACAAGACAAACATTTGCTTGTATATTGTTAGCAATGGACCCTCAGAGAATTCGGTTTTGGTACACTGACGTCTCTCTTCTTCTAATGCCAACTTTAAACGCACTTACCAATCCCGTCAATAAATCGTCCTTGAGTTTCTCAAGGTTCCGTTGTTCTCGTATGTGACATCGTGAGGGGGCACTTTTTCCATTTGAGATGTCACACTTACTTGCTTGGCAAGGTTGGCTTCTTCCGCTTAACGCCTGTGCTTAGTTGGCATGCTAAGCTCGTTTCAAAAGGCACTTCGGTCTCCATTGTCGGGGTATATCCGTCATTTTTGGTCGTTTCCGTGGGTGGACGTTTGTTAAAGGCAAACCCTTCCAGAACTGCCAGACGGCATCGTGGCGGCTTTACGCTGGAAGTTTTCGCCAATCTCGATAGTCAATCAACACAGTGGTACTCACTAGTGTAATCTGGTTAACGTACACACCAAGTAGCGTATATTGAAAAAAAAGTTCTCTAAGGATCGAACCGTTCTGCTGATAACGTTTGCGCCTTGGATATGTCGCCTGTTGCCACTACTTCACACCTTAGCATTTAGCACACATCGACGTTTGTTCGCCACCCGTAAACAAAGATGATCTGCAAGATCGTTATCAATACTGACACGAATAGCGCTAGGCACTGCCGAAACCACAACTCTTAGGCATTTTTCGGGGTTTATGACGCACTTCAGGATCTATGATGCACAGCACTCAAAACTGAGTTTCACCAATAATATCTCTGGTAAAGATCGTTGCAGACAAGACACTCACTCAGTTTGAGCGCACTTAACTCACCACAAAAAAAATGTGAATAAAACTACCTTTTTTGACCGGGATAGCGTAGCCCGCGAGTTTAGTCCTCGTTGTCCGCCACCTCCTTGTGGCCCGTCGGGTAAATTGCCTCCGTCTACTGTGGTAAAAACTGTAGATGATGAGCGGTTCTTCACGCTTGTATGTCGCGTTGGTAAGCTCTCCGCTGTCTTGCGGCAAGCTGTGAAGACAAGGGTAAAATCTTCGGTGTACATAACGACATTATCTGCCGGACGTAAGACGAGATGCTCCTATGTTCCAGAGTCGTTAAAGCTGCCCCCAGTTTTCTTAAAAAAATATTGAGAGCTTTCTTCACATCGAGATTACAAGAAAAACGAACAATCGGATCTTGAGAGATTTTATTGTCTCCTAGTCCGTCCTCCTTAGAATCCGTTGGAGGGCGTCCATAATTGACTGGCCCCGTCAAAAGCGACAGTGGTCATCCGGTAAAGAATCTTTGCATTTAGGCGTTCAATAATTATATATCCAAAACGTTTGCTTACTGTGCCCAGTAAACAAATTAGTCTGAAGTGCCTAGTGCACAAATTAATTAACTGTGTCTAGTAGGCAAATTAGGAAGTAGAGTCCGGCCCCAGAATTAGCGCGAGGGGCGCCCGCTTCCATTGCGTGGGGTACATTCTATGTGTTAACAGTTGGGGCTATGACCGCCAACTCCTACAGATGTTGTCGTGCCATATGTCAAATGACCCCGGGCGGCACGGCGTCGGGGTCGAGTGTCTTTCCGAAGGCCATTTCGTCGGCGTTTGAGATTTCCGGTTACCGTGACTGGTGGAGTGTCATCTGGGCAGACGAAATATGTCTGCGACGTTGTAGCCTGCTTAGTTGCAGCGTTCTTTTATACCGCTGCTTCCTGACGATACCACCGAGCTTGCAACGCCTGGGCCCGATAGGCTGGATACCACATGCCCTCAGTCCTGTCGCCGGCCACGTTACAGGTTATGCACTACAGAGTCATGGTTTCGTAGGCGCGCACTGTGTGGACGGTAGACCCATAGCTGCGGCGATCGCCGCTTTTGTCCGCCGTGCACGCTTCTGTGCGGTGGCCAGGCCTTTTAGCAGCGGTAGCACGTTGGTAGCCGAATATATACACAAACCGACAAGGCCGGCAAGTCCACGCAGGGTCATCGTCCACGTCTGCTGCCGCGACCGCCCAACAAGACAGGTGGGAGGGAAGCGCCAAGTCAGACGTTTATTCTCGGAGTTCGTTATACAAAGCAATACAAAGGCAGGCCCGCAGACGTTAAATGTTTGCTGAGACTGAGCCCGAAAACGTTTTAGACATCCTTTCTTGGACGCAGGGGAAAAACCACCTACAGCAAAAACCACCTGGTGATCGAAACGAAAACAATGGCACTCTGGCGGCGGGCAACGGGCAGAACGGGCACGCTTCCGCAGCGGCCCAGCGGCAGAGAGTATCACAGCCCAGCACGGAATCAAAAAGTTGCTAGCACAACACTACACTGAGATCACCGTAGCAGCAAGGATAAAGCACGGGACATCAACCAGATCCGGTACAACCATCTGTGTTAGAAATGTACGTTCGTTCTCGACGATGGTGAGAACGAGACTACTCTAGAACAAAACTACCTGCAAAGTTTCTAAATGCAATAGATGCTTCTCGCCCGTCGATAGTGATGACGATGATGATGATGATTATGATTATAGATAGGGACAATGACGGTGGCACGGTGGTCGGTGGTGGTGAAGATGATGATGATGATGATGTCGATGATGGTTGCCATCACGACGGCGTCTGTGCCGACTCGAAGGGGTAGACAACACCATCATGTTCCGTACCCTTTAACGAGGGGTGCGTGCACTGCGTACGCCGATGAAGAAGTGCCGTAAAACCAATGCAAGGCTAGTCAAACATCTATGGCGTCTCACAGAAATGCTCAGCTTGTCACGCAGCCTTAGTGGATAGAGATGGGAAGTTAGATCTAAATTTGTTCAAATGTCAACTCACTGTATCAAGAGTAAATTATAGGGCTAGCGCAATTTTTCTGTCAATGTTTATAGCAGCGTGTCAGCATTGCAAGATTACGACTACCGGAAGCAAACCGGAAGGACGATTTTGAAGGTTCGACGAATCAAACCACAATTCGCTTATCGTTGGTACTTCAAAAATTGTTATTATTATGAGTACATATCAGCATTGCAAGATCACAACCACCAGACTCAAACTGGGATAACGACATTAAAGGTTTATCAAATCAAACCACGCTCAAATTATCTTGGCATTTAAAAAAATTAACATATTATGAGTATAGGAATTGGTGAGAGTTTCAAACACGTTCAAGGCATCAAAGGTATTTACCTCGAACTCAGTTGAGCTCTTATGTAGTGGCAAGTATTGTGTATTTCGCAAGAGCAATCGCTGAAAGATCGGTAACGAGCTTTTATCTTTCGCAAATACTTTTGTCATCACCTCGGGGAATTCCCTGTATAAAACCTAGTTTTTGTCTCTCGTATGCCGCCTGGCTCTGTACCTCCTTCAAGATTGGCGTTATACTCTTTATGCCCCTTAAGTTCTTTTCAATTTGGATTGCGTTGAATAAACCGTCAATGTGGACTAACGGAGTCTAAAATTCTTGGTTCAATTTTTGTACTCGTGACCTCTCTCGCTAGCGTTCTCCACGCTAGCGTGTATTTTAACGCATCCTGGAAGTGAGGTGTCTTCCTTCTTTGGTCTTTTGTGTCTTGTCTTCATTACTTCGTTCTTCAGGTTATCAAACCATTGTTGTAGGTCGGTGCTTCCGCCCTGATCCCCTAAGTGGTACCCTGTTACTTTAAATATTATGCAATAGTATTCACCTTGTTATTTTAAATATTATGCAATAGTGTTCACCCTGTTACTTTAAATATTATGCAATAGTGTTCATTAGTGAAGCCCGGTGGGGTGGTGCATTTGCCTGCGCCTCGCAACCGGGGGAGACACATAGATGCGCGGGTTCGAGCCCCACCGTTGAAACATTTGTATTTATTGGAGTCCGTCTATGAAGCAGTGCGAAAAGCAATCTTGGCTAAGGTTCAGCCGGAAACAAAAAATTGTTCACCCAAGTTACCCTCCTAGACTTCTTTAGCAATTTTATATGCGAATAGGTTTTATAATCAGCTTTCTCTGCGTTGTTTTTCTTGTGGTAATTACTAGGCCTATGCTTCGTGCATGTCGCTCCAGAAGTTTTCTAAAAATGTTTTGCCCCTTTCATTAGTTATATACCATAGGCAGATATCGGTCTTCGTCCAGCCTAACATTAAAGTTTATTTGTCTGGACACTCGCACTGCTACAAGCGTACTGCTGGTGGTTTGCCTTCTCTTGAGCAATTTGTGCATGGTCCGCATTAACCCCTTTCTCAGTTCGTGCGTCGCCCGCCCCATGAGACCCTAAAACTGCGTCGCTATATTATTCCACGTCATCGCATCTGTTGCGTCTTGTGCCTCTCCTGGTCATCGTTCGCAAATACGTTTTTTATCTTTCCCGTGAATTGTTGGAAAGGAGCATTAGTCTCAGCGCTCACCTATTTCATAATTTCAGATGGCAAAGTTCATAATGCAGCTGCCAGAATCCAAAATATAAAACAGCCGTCTCTGTGTGCAACAATCGGTCACTAGAGTAGCTTTTAGCTGCCTCTCAGTTATTTTTAAAAGATAACAGCCTACAGCTGTTCGCTATATTTATAGCATCGACTCAGCGAGCTTATTGAAATAAGGTAAAATCTAAACATGTGCATCAGACACAACTAGTGCTTAAATCACACCACTTTCACTAATATATGGATTCATTAAATTATATATATCTTCATTTTCGCGTAACTATGATAATGCCGAAGGACCGAGCTAGCACTACCCAAAGGTAGTGGTCCAGCCACCAAGTGGTCTAGTGCTCCCTGAGTTTTTCGCTCGCGGGGCTCTCCCCAGCAAACTCGAAACTCCTCCAGAGCCTCATCGGAGGCCCTGGCCAGCTGAACTGAGGTATCTTCAACTCCAATCGAAAGTATTAAATCTTTAAATGTTGTCAAGGATCCCAAGTAGCACGATAATGATAAATCCCTAGCACGACGAATCCCTAAGCCCCCCGCGCTCACAGGAAGTGATGCCTGGGCCCAGGATGCAGATCCCAGGTGAACGTTGAGTAGCCGTTCTAGTCCCGTACGCAGAATGTCGTCGAACTTGTCGAGAAGGTCGGTCCTTTTAAAAGAATGTGAACAACGCAAAAGATACGTCAAGCGAGGAGTGGAGAGACTTTGTCGCAAGAGGTATAACGCCGGGTGGGCATCTAGGGTTTGAAGTCTGCTGCACCATCGGCTGACTTCAACAAGTTTTCTGCGCAGTACACCCTCCAGCGCCGCATCGGTAAGGGGGGCTCCCAGAAGCTCGATACTGTCATCGGCTGCTAATCGAATGTCGGGTAGTATTCCCCGCAAGCTTGAAATAGGCTCGTCGCAGTGCTCCTCTGACAGTAGAAAGATCTCGCATTTATTTGCGTTGAGTGTTAAGTTGGAGCACGCTCGAAATTCCTGAACAGTCTTGATGTCTGCCTGGATCGTTGCCAGGTCACCTGCCAGCGTTGCGTCATCGATACCACGGTCGAAACTCCGATCGAAGCTTCGCCTGTAGTTCCGCGATAGCGATACAAAAGAGGGCTGGCCCACACGGGTCGCCTTGTTCTACCCCACACATCGACTTGAGCGTCTCACCTTGCCACAGAAGATTAGTGGGCAGTCTATACATCTGGCATACAGCTGGGTAAATAGCGGGTATCGATCTTTTTACAGCATTCTAAAGTGATCTCCACGAAGTATGTTAAAGGCGTTTTGAAAGTCGAGCTTGACTAAAGCTTTTCCTAGCCCTCTGTTCGATTTGATGAAAGCGGCGGCCGCATGCACAGCCGCTTCTGCGCCTCCTTTTATGCCGCACCCTAGTTGCATGGGAGCCACTAGCTCAAGAATAGCCGTCATAGCTTTCTTCATTAAAATCTTTCCGACCAGTCGACGCAGGGTAAGCCCCACGGCGATTGCCCGAATACCACCGTCCTTTTTTCGTCGAGCGATTAATGTTGCGCCGTAAAAAGTAGATAGCGTGAACTCTTGAAGTCGCCCGTTGGCTGCTAGAATAACGAAGTGACGTAACGCTTGCATCAGGGGGTTGCTATCATCCTGGCGGCAACCTGTGAGATCTTTCAGATCAGCCGAGGCAAAGACCATCCGCCACTAGAACTGCTTGGAAAACTTCTAATGGCGATTCGAATCTCCTCAGTCGTGACATCAATTTCAGACGCTGGGCGTTGGCGCCTCAGGGTACGCTGGATCCGTGGGGTGTGCGGGGTGCTTTTTCAATAAACTTGCTCTAGTATTTGCGTCAATTGGGGCAGTCTGATCTGTAGAAAGCAGGGTCCGAGCAGCCGAAGAGACGTCCCCCTTGGACGACTTTGACTGCACGATCTTTGCTCTACGACTGACGTCGTCAGTACTTGTAGTTCGCGAAGGTCGTCCACTGGTTACGTGAGGATTCTCTTCCAGGCGTGCGCCTTTGCGAAATCTAAGTACATTTTCTCGTAGGACAGAGGTGAGCGTGCGCCCCTTCTCCTTTTTCACCGGTATACTAAACATCATTGTTGGAAATTCTATCAGCCGTTCTCAACTGTGCTGGCTGGCCACCGAGCACACCTCGTTGATAGTTTTTGACAGTTCGACGGCAAAATGTTCTCTTAAACTCAAATAAAGTATGTACAAAATGGTTCATTGTATTATTAAACATAATTTTGTGTTCTCCTGCCGTTCTCCCGAGAGAAAAACTGCAACGATCTTTGTTTTAGTGCCGGTACTTAGCGCAGAGCACTACAGTTTTTATGAATTTTCTTACAGGAGCATACGAAGTGATAGAACCCGTGCACGATGCACCTAATGAAGACGTGCCTGTCATCGCACTCCTCGCTTCGGTCCTCAACCAAGAACTGGTTAAGTGGCTTCGCCACAGGCATACGCAACCTAAGCCGAAGCATCTCCACCATCGGAGCAGAGTACGACGTCCAATACATACACGAAGCGGCATCCCGCCCTGATTGAAAGGCAGAGTACTTGCTCTATGTATAGTGTAGAGCACTTCTTAAGCAAACTAAATTCGTTTGAGAAAGGTGTTACCACACTCTGTCTAAACTGCCGTCCGTAGGGAGAGATAATATTATTATACTTCTTCCTCTTGAAGGGTTTCGCACCACCACCGCCTCCGCTGCTGTTTTTGATGTTGTTTTTGCTTTTCTACGCCGAATTGGCTTCGCTGTCGTCTGTCTCCTTGTGCGTCAGCAGTAACGCCATCAGTCCGGCCAGCTGGACAAGCTATTGGTACAGTTAGTCCAGCATAGCTGCGCCGTCTAATTTGCCGCATTTTTATCGGCCTGGCATGAGGAATGGGCGCACGTAAGACCCGGTGTGGCCACAGGGAGCTGGTCCAAAGGTCTGATACCGGACCTCAGGGTAATGGTATGACCGCCGACAAGGGGAGCTTTCCTACTGGACGACTCAGGTTCTGACCGGACACGGCCAGTTCCAGAGCTATTATACATGTCAAGGATCAACGTGGGGCATACTGCTCTGTGATGCTTTCAGGGAAGCATGGGACGCAGCACCAACCGCTGTGAGAGGCCGACCCATCAAGGAGGTGGTCGCCCATATGATGACTTCGGCGGAGGCATGGAGGGAGGCGACGATTTTGTTCGACGCCGTTTCGACACTCAAGACAGCCAAGAAAACGGCAAGGCGGGAGAGGTCTGAGCGGGTCTCTCGGGAGAGCGGTCGAGACGAGGAGCCGAGGAAGGGGGGAGGCGGTGGAGAGCGGCCAGGCCTTCATGGTCTCGACGCACCCTTACAGGACGGATTACAAAATGGCAACCCCCTATCCAACCGCAGGTAGACACGGCAGAGACGCCTCTCCCACGGCTTCCAAGTAATGCCAAAGTAATACCGAGCCTGGGGGGTGGGGAGATTTCCGGGTTTAGTGGGTTTGCGAGTCTCACACTAGGCACGCAGGCTGCTAGTGGCGCATGTGCATCATGCATTCCCAAAACCTTCCACAACAAAAAAACTGCGTCGTCAAGCCCGGGAGCGTGGTGCATTCCGCCTGCGCCTCGCGACCGGGAAGGCACATAGGTGCGCGGGCACGAGCCCCACCGTTGCACATTTTTATTTATGGGGCTCCATCTATAAAGCATTGCAAAAAAGCAGTCCTGTGGACGTTAAATCTTGGCTGAGGTTCAGCCCGAAATATATAGATATATAGCATAGCTGCGACAGCGGCACCTTCTACTGAGACTTGGGGAAGACATATATTCATATCTTCAGTGTCGCTTAAATGTCGATAAGCCAGACATTTCAAGTGAGTTTGGCAGCAGTTGTTATAAAAATAGAAAACAAAAAATAGAATACCGAGCAAGATGGCTTAGTGGCAAAAGCCTTTACCTTGCATTCGGGAGGCCTGGGTTTGAGACCCAGACCGGCGACTCCTAAATTGGTGTTCACGGTTCCCAATTTAAATAAAGTGAATGCCGGAGTGGATTAAAAATCGACCATGATCGATAAAAAAAAAGGGGGGCACAGATGTCTTCCCGTTTTTTTTTCGATATAAATTGAGATGGTGCATTACCATCCACCCCCCCCCATATTTTTTAAGAAACAAATTTTATGTCGTGACTAAGTATTTATTTGAAGTAAGTTGTACCCATCATACCAGCAAGTCACAATAGAGTTGAACGAGGTTTACGGGGACTCTGGTAGCAGCACTCAATGTAATTATACTATAAAACTGACTACACATAAAAATAAAACGGAATATATATATATATATCTTTTTTTTTTATCCGAAAGTCACCTGTGATGAAAAGTTGACAAAGTACAACAATGAAACGAGGCTACACTACTGGACACCAAACGATCACTATATAACATAAAAATAACATAAAATTGCCTTTATTATCACATAAAAGGAGGGTGTGTGCTACAATTGATTATGGTCATATGTATTGTTTCCTGCAAGGAGACCGTAACTAATCGCCAAATAGTCGGGTACACTTTGGATTTTCATGAACCCATTTGGCCATCTGCCAAGGAAAGTATTATGAGCTTCTGAATCCGGGCGATGTCATTACGCAGAGAGTCCAGTCTACTGGCAGAGACGCACTGCGCAATATCCTTGCCACAGGGAGAGGCCTTACCTTTCAACATGACAACGCTTGACCCCCCATAGCGAGTACGACTCGTGACACCATTACCCGGCTGCAGTGAGATAATTTGGCGCACCCCCCATTCTTATCTCACCTCGAGCTGTCCGAATATCATTTATTCATAAATTCTCAGACGGCCATTAGCGGCCAGAGCTTTATCACAGGAAACCATGTAAAGAATGCGTCAGGATAAAATTGTCTACAAAAACGGACTTATCAAAATCAATAGAGGAGATTTATATCTGCCGAAAGAGATTATTTTTAATAAATAAAAATAGTTCGAATTTTAGTGGTTAGTTATGTGCACCTAAAAAAACATTTGTCGGCCCCCGTATACGGAGTGGGTGAGCTAAATCAAGATAAACTGTGGCTTCAAGTAAAATCGTCATTTTTGTGCTATTAAAACACCTAGAATGATGATTTTTTTAGACTCATTGTGATCAGCAACTCTTCCGCACCTGCTTGTTTAATGTATGCGTTTGCTTTAAAAAGTTTTAAGCCGAGACCAAAACGGCGCGCACGCCCGTTGCATCTAGTCTCGCGATAAATTCTCAAATGCTGAAAAAATGGCAGTCAATCGCCCGTAACGTCTTCGATACGTTTCCGATGTCGTTAAGACTTTCGCTGTATCTGTGTTCAATATATATATATATATATATATATATATATATATATATATATATACATGTCACTTCTCCCGTTGTCTCTATGCTTGGTTGCGGAACTAAACGGGCTATGTCGTCAATTGCCGCCGGTGTGTACGGCAGCGATGACATCAAAAGTAGAGACCGCGGACGCGCCATACGCTGCCTCTAGCGGTGCCCATCTAAACAACATCCGCCATCACGACACAGCGTGCGTCAGTCTGACACATATTGAAACAAAGGATACTTGTCCGGGCACGTTGTTGCTGCTGCTAATATTGGTAACTGTGTTGACAATATTGATGCTGTCGTTATTGTAGTGTTAATAGTTGATATTGCGGCCCTTGTTGGCCTTGTAGTTGTCGTTGGTCTATAAGCGTCATACCGAACAATGTAGTGGTCCGTGCGTTCAACTACCAAGCATGTTCTTCTGCGTAAAACTGATGCAATGCAGCTGTTGTTAGGGCCATTATTGAACAACTCTTACTGTTGGAGTTGGTGCTATCGTTAATTAATTATATAATCGGCTTACATGCCGGCGGATATCAAGCTAGTACAAGTCATCAATGAATCAACATTGCTGCTGGGCTTTAGTAGACAAGGACACTAATCATAGTCAACAAAGTCAATACGTTAGTGATGATGATTATCAAAGTGATAATATTTTAATAAAATTGTGATGATGATTATAAAAGTGATAGCAATTCAATAAAATAGTGACGATGATTATATTCGTGATAATATTTCAATAAAATAGTGATGATCAGGTGGTGACAATTATATCGGTAAGATTGCAGGATAGCGACTGGCCAGGGCTCGTAAAACTGCCACTAGGATGCCTCATGTGGCTGCGTAGGAAAAGCTAGAGAATATTTAAGTCAAATTAAGCCAAAAGCACCCTTATTCAATATTTAAATGTACATAATTATACACACACGTTTTTTACAAAATATCTAACAATTGAATTACACTGTCACATAGATCCGCCGATTTCGCAGACTTTGTGAAACTCCACGAGGTTGTGTTTTTTATTCTTACCGAGTGCGCAAAATATTTACTTCACTTCGCGGTCCATTATCTACATAGGTCAACATGGTCTGGTCAGTCCCAAAAAGTCAGAAATCAAAATATATGTGTTCTACGATTAGTTATGTTTAGACTCTAATCGTGGATCATACATACAAGTTGTGTTCCTACGAAACGGCCTCTGGCGGACCCGCGCTGCGTTATGCCAATCAATTCGTTGCACACTAAATAGTTTTCAATTCAATTCAATTCAAACACACCTTTATTTTGTCAAAGGGAACATATTACAATATTTACATTTCACAAACCGTTACCTAGATTCATAGGACAGTCGAGTTACTTGTGTGCCCACATTTGCACCGAAAGTATTTTAAGTTCTCAGTGCCCTAGCCATCCGCCACGAAAACATGTTATTCACGCGATCCGTCTTTGCAATTTGTTTAGACGAAATGGTGTTACCGCTTCTAAGATTGTTCACGCGAATTGTAAAAAAATTAGATAAATTTGATGAATTTATAATTCGATTGTACATGCGATAGTCCGCTCTGGACTGCAGCTCCGCAATAGGGCTTATCACAAGGAAACTTTTAGCAACGTTACACCTTATTGAGACACGACGAATAAACTTCCTCTGTACACGCTCCATTGCTTCAATGTATTTGCCTAAATAAGGCCGCCAAACCTCACAACAATACGTAGACTTAGGAACAACTAAACTGTTATAAAGCCTTATGTAAAAAAGTGTTTTTAATGTGATTAACGATCAACTTCTCCATCAAATTACACGCGATAGATCGACGATCTCTCAAACAATGTACAATTATGGTTTAGGGGTAAAACTGAAAGTATTTTTATTTAAAAAAATGTGTGCAAAAACAATGTTATGATCTTTCTTTTGTCCTCGATTGAAATAAGAGTGGGGCTTGGTTCTCCTACCTAAGGGGAATCTTTTTTTTTTCTGGGAGGTTTCGGAAATGCATGATGCACATGCGCCACTAGCAGCCTGCGTGAATAGTGTGAGACTCGCAAACCCAATAAACCCGGATTCCTCCCCACCCCCCCCCCAGGCTCGGTATTACTTTGGCATTACATCGAAGACCTAAGGGGATTGCGCCTAAACCCATGACTGAACCGCCCCCGTAACTCACACGTTCCACAATGCAAGCTTAGCTGCCCGTGAGTTGAACCGTTGATTGACTTTGCAAACGGAGCCCTTGTGTCATAGGCCATTGTCTTACTGTAGCCGATCCTACGCGCCCGGCTACTGGTGGTATGATCGCGCTAGTCAAATTTGTATTCAATACATCAAACACTCTTTGGTTGACCTTTATTCGGGCAAGGATTTGTAGGTTTAGGCCCGGTCCGCCTGCGTGAAATGTGGTCACCTAACATTACGCTTGGCATGTAAGAGATCAAATTAAGGTGCGCGGCATCAGGAATGGCAGATCGTCAATATCAAGCTCTAAGGTCACTTTGTTGGTCGCAAAGAGGCGATTGGCTAGCTAGGTTTCCGCTCAAAGAACCGACACTTCACAATATGCATGACTAACGCACTGGCCACAAGTTGTGGGCCATTTGTCAATGACAATACCATTCTTGTTTGGAGTTTCGACGAGCCTATGCAATGTAGCTGCAACTAAGTATCTAGCAGGTGTCGTGGCAATGGAGCGAGGCTCGGCATGTAAGCTGAGAAACGTGGGGAAAAAATAACAATACAGAAGTGGGACGGAGGCAAGGACGCAGTCATTTGAGGGTAACAACTACAGCTGATAAGACTAACAAGAAAGGAGTGGTGCATGACACGTTATGATGCGGCAGCCCGATCCAGTCTACCGATTAGTAGCAGCGACAGCGTGCCTTCTCTAGTGCGAGGAAGGCGAAGGCATCGCCCCCCCCCCCCACCTTCCCCATCGCCAAACGGGAAGCGAGTGCTGAAGTGGACCTAAGTGGTTTACCGATGTGCACTAGACCGACTCTCTTCCTATAAAAATCGTTCGCATACATGTTAAAGGCTTTGGTCGAACAACTTTGCTCAGCAGTTGTGTGGTTGGCTAGCAGCCAGGGTGCATGCCATTTGGTAGCTTAAGGTTTCCTGACATGTTCTGTCAGCTGTCTAACTCTAGCCAGCAAGGGCCCACAAGTGCTGCGACTAACAGCTTGTTCCGGCCGAGGGGAATGTCCTACAGACGACTGGATTCTATCCTACAGACGATCCTACAGCTTTGCAAATATTGAGAGTACGTCTGCAGTAGCGGTGGCGAGAATGTAATATTTATGGTTTAGTGACGGAACTGCGCTTTCACATTGCTTCATTCTCGCAAAAACAATAGACATAAGGAGTTTCTCGGTGTTCATATTTACACAAATATGCTTTGGTCAAACATTTACACCAATTTACACACACACAGTTTACACGTTTCTACATGCTTACACCTTTTCACTAAATTATATAACTTCACATGTATTTATTTACATGTTAGTATTTCCGCGTCTTGGTCACATTTTGCACAACTACCCTCGCAAATTCCCTCACAGACAAGACTGATCAAATTTCATGAGGAAGGAAGTCCCAAATAGGCGCCAGATGGTAGACAAGAAATTGTCTACGAGTTTCCTTAAAAACAAAGAATTTCACAAACGTGGCAATGCGACGGTCAGGGCGTCTGACCACCACGGTGAGTGGGAAAGAGATTTTCGATGGATCTTGCCCCTAATTATTTTGAACCCAAGCAGACACATAATACATTTCATTAATCGAAAGCAATTGAAGTGCGGCAAACAAATCAGCTACAAAATAGCTGCGATTTCTACCGAATATTTCCCTGAGTGCATCGTTCTGGATGACTTGGGCGTGACAAGATATTCCTATATAGCACCCTCCTTCCCCAAACGGGAAGGGCCTGGAATACCAATACGTCCTGAGTCTTCTCAACGCCGCATTGATATAATCAAATAGCACTCATGTACTAAAGTATCCAGATTACACTGCCATTTTAAGAGCTGATGCTGGTTTTGCCGCAAACATTTGGCCGTCTGAGAAT
This sequence comes from Dermanyssus gallinae, assembly GCA_003439945.1. Classification (NCBI taxonomy): domain Eukaryota; kingdom Metazoa; phylum Arthropoda; class Arachnida; order Mesostigmata; family Dermanyssidae; genus Dermanyssus; species Dermanyssus gallinae. The sequence goes on along the minus strand of QVRM01004207.1, from coordinate 72,124 downwards.
AAGCTAGTTATGTCCCATCAAGTGTGACCTGCTGCACACCGACGGTTCTCTGAGGCGTACTAAATAACATCAAACCAGTCGTGCTGGCGTTAATTACAAGACCAAAAGCTTGGATGATATCGTTAGCCTCTTCCACACATACAAGAGACGTAAGCGAGATGCAGCCTTCAACTAAAAAAAAGTAACTGTTAGATTAAAAAAGCATTACTAGGGCCTTAGAGTTGGCACCAGACAACTTGCTTTAAAGAATAAAATTTGTCCTCCTAAAAGAGCAGCAGCCCGTCGACCGCTACTACGTGTAGGAGCAGCAGAAGTACTTCGCCTTTGCTTTGCTGCTATTGTTCTATCACCTGCTGTCCCTAGCTTTTTGTCAAGCTGGGTACACATATATTTGCGGAGTCGCTGATTTTTGGGCGCCCGGCATCGAATACGTTGTGCTACCGCACAAGTATTGCGCAAACTACTGCAGTAATGTCGTACATGCATTTGTCAAACAGCGTTGCTTTAGAGCGATATCTGGGTTAAGCAGTGTTGTTTGCTTCTTGTTTTTTTTTGCCCGTGTTCTGCCTCGTATAGTAGCACTGGGTGCATATTCGTATTATATACCCTCTATACTTGCTGATGTGTCTCTAAATGAAACGGTGGTATTTTTTGATTCAATAGTAGTAGCAGCACTAAAGTGGTAAACCTGTATGCTCATTCCTTAATTTATTTTCATATACACATTTATGTACGGGTGTCTAGAGATGTACACAGTCGCCGCATACTCGTGCACGCGGGGTGTTGCAATGCATGCGAACACATATACACATAGCTGAACACAGTCGGCTCATTTATTTCGAGCTAATAGTAGCAATTGCGACAGCTGTTGCTCGTTCAGCCGCTTCGCTGGCTCTGCACTCATACTCGAATACGTCGTCTATTCTTGCTTGGCTATTTTCTCAGCGTGCGGCCAGCTCTAATGTATTATACTGGGGCGTTGTAATGGCCGACTGGCAAAGAACGATGGCTTTTCAAGGCGGCTACCGCTTCAAGTCACCGATCTGAACCACCAGCCTTTACTCAGGTCACAGTCTGAGCGATGATTTGTAACCGGTTTAGTCTACTGGTTGAAATTTGTTCGTTTTAGTTGGACGCACTACGAACTGTTTGCCACGTGTGTGCATGCATGTTTTCTGTACTAGCTTTAGATACAGTTTCTGCCTTTTTAAAGTCGCCTTGCCGTACTTTTATTAAACCAAGCTTTATTGAACCTCTTCCAAGGTAAGGTAACTTTTTAGATTGACTCTCAGACAACATTTAACGACCACGGAACAGCTCTCACGTTGCTTCATAAGACGGACCCCAATAAATACAAATAAGCAACGATGGGGATCGAACTCGTGCGCCAATGTGTCTCCTCCGGTCGCAAACAGCAAACGAATGCACCACGCCACCAGACTCGACAGCATCTTCCAAGTTAGGACATAGCTAATATTAGGGCATCTCAACCCGACAACAGCTTAGCAGAACTATTGTTTTCACGTTCTTATCTTTTTAATGATAATTATTGTCAGAATTATTATTTTCACGACACACATTTACAGAACTTTTGCCTCACTAGATTGTCAAGGGTCAGTCGCATGCCTTCGATCTATTACAGTGAAGCATGTAAAAGTAAGGAATAGTTAATTTATGGAGGTTTCTTAGGCCGCTATAGCCGACAAGGCGTGTCACGGAGATATCTCGGTTCTAACCTCATCTGTTCAATTCTGCACAACTAAATGTTTTGATTTATTCTCACATCACCCAATTGAGTTTAAAGAAAAGCATACAGAAACATATATGTATATGCACATCATACAACGAGGAAATCATAGATATGTAGTGGGGTTATAAAGTTGGGGCGTCCCGAATTGCGGGCCGGGAGATTGCCGGTAAGGTCTTGCACCCTGTGAGGTGATATGAACTACAGCACGCCGCCCAGCACTTTATACACGCGGTCCCTCACGTTTTTAAAGTCGCCAGAAGTCTTACAGATCGGTGGCAGTGAAACGCATGCATTGCATAGAGAGTGCAAAGATGCCTACCGGCCTGTAGAAATCTATTATATCTATCCTTCGGGCGTCACCGCTGAGGTAGCGTAGAGCACTGCTCTGATACACTCAAGCATATGAAAGCGTGCTACATGATCCACACTATCTACATCCACAACGAGCTAGCTAGTGTCGATGCAAACAATGCTGGAGTAAATGTGATAAATACCACGCCGCGGTTTGTCCGGCGGTTCGGTCCATAGCAGGACTGGCAAAACGCTAGATTGAATGTTGTGCCGAAACACTGTGATTTAACATAAATACACTTACCCAGCCCGGGTATTAATAAATAAATACTATCACAATGAGCTAGCTCGTCCGGGCTAAAGAAATATATAACGACCGTATCCCTGGCAAATGATACGGCAGGGTGTGCATCTTTTTAACGCACATTCTTCATTTATATATAATTTGTAAAAGCGCCCATTAGTTACAAATGGTTTTCGTCAGCGGACTTTACTTACTGCTTTTTTTGTCTCTGCACGTCTAAGGCACTAGCGTAGATTGAATACAAAATCCCACGCCAAAAACTTTTTGTAGGAATTATCTTAATCCTGTCTTTTTTTTTTTTTTTTTGTTCTGGGAGGTTTCGGTAATGCATGATGCACATGCGCCACTAGCAGCCTGCGTGACTAGTGTGAGACTCGCAAACCCACTAAACCCGGATTCCTCCCCACCCCCCCAGGCTCGGTATTACTTTGGCATTACATCGAAACCGTGGGAGAGGCGTCCCTGCCGTTCTCCTTCAATCAGCTCTATCCCTGACTATCATCCCGCATGTCTACCTGCGGTTGGATAGGGGGATGCCATTTTGTAATCCGTCCTGTGAGGGTGCGTCGAGACCATGAGGGCCTGGCTGCTCCCCACCCCCTCCCCCCTCCCTCGGCTCCTCGTCTCGACCACTCTCCCGAGAGACCCGCTCAAACCTCTCCCGCCTGGCCGTTTCCTTGGCTGTCTTGAGTGTCAAAACAGCGTCGAACAAGTTCGTCGCCTCCCTCCATGCCTCCGCCGAAGTCATCATATGGGAGACCACCTCCTTGATGGGTCGGCCCCTCACAGCGGTTGGTGCTGCGTCCCGTGCTTCCCTGAGAGCATCTTAATCCTGTCTAGTTGCATGTGACTGGTCTAATCAATGGGCCTTGCTGCAATAAAGTATGTTAACATTGGGGCGATTTTCAGCTTAAATAACTGCAATCCTTTTAGACATACATAGTTATTATAGTGACAGCAAACATGGCAAACATATCTCCATGTTTATTATTATTTTTATTACTACTAATAACTATGTGACACCTAGATAGAGTATACCTAATATCTAGTTTAAAAAGACTAGAAACCGTTAAATTACGATAATATTTTCCTTGGTATTCCTCATAGCGAAATGGTATGGCATTTGCTTTGGAAACATTTATTAATACATAATGTTTGACCCTAACCGGTTGTTTTGCTTAGTTGTGCTGCAGCTGCTGCGTTCGCAACGGGGTAATTAGCATGAAATATGTGTGGAATGCTGCCTGCAGTGATTGTACAATAGCGCGACGAAATTGATGAATTGTTTTGTCGTTGACTGGAGCGTTCAGTAGTGTTATGCCGAAGCAGGCACTCCAAGGCATCTCAACACTACTTGTTACTTTTCAATTACCATCGCCTTTATGGAGACATTGCGTTATTTGCATAGAGGTATTGGTTATACCTTAACATGCTCGTGTAGTTGTTGTCAGCATCGGCTGGAATCACTATACTAACCATTCTGCTTGTTTCTCTGATGGCATTCTCCAAGCGTACTTTAAAAAGGTTAAAAGTCAGCTTGGAAACATTGTAGGTCGTCCATTTAAAACACGGCGTGTGTGTCTCCAGGTATCCGGACGAATGGCGAATTCCCATTCTTGTAGTACCAAGTCTACTATACTTGTCCCGCTCCAGGAACTATATGCTCTGAGTGATTTGTCATGTTCGATTCCCAAACCTAATTCGTCTTCTGTATCCCTTTGCGAATGAATGAAATTGTGACCGTATTATTTAAAATATCACTGTCGAAGTTCCTCTAAAGTAAAACATGTTCAAATGTTGGTCAAACATTTGCATGCTATTTTCGATATCTAGACATATATCCGCTACATTTTGGTCCAGTGTACAAGATACACTAATACTGTTTTATTTTTCAGCAATTTCCAGTTTACCAGATGTATAACCCAGTTGGCTTTATCTATTTGTTGATATGGATCCTGCTTGCAGTTGCTTTCTCGGCCAGTTCATAATAGATCTTGTATTTTGGTTGAAAATAGTGGTTCATGACTAATGTCACTGTTAAATATAATTATAATTATGGTTTATTAACACCCAGGTTGGGTAAATTTTAAGTAAGTACATCAGTCTGAATCAGTGGTTTTTCTGCGTCACTGGATCTTCCCTCATCTTGCGCGTTCAGCTATTGATTGCACTGCTGGACATGCTGCGGCGGTTAAATATAATAGATTACTCAAAACATCTAAGCATCTCTTGACGTAGGTAGTCTACATTCCATTAAAGGCACTTTATGCTAAAAATGCGTGCTTTTAAATAGAAGGTATTCAGACGAGACGTTTTTGCTGGCGTCATGGTGTGGCTTCTAGACTTTTTACTTGTCATTACCTTTATTTGTTTTGCCGCAAATGCTTTACTCTTAGCAGCTTGCTCCGCTGGCTTTCATTTTTTGCTTCTTTTGTTTTAGCTAACACATGCACTCTGTCCCAAAAAGCATTTTACCCCCCTTTACCTCTTTGGTATGAGCTTACCGACACAAGAAGTGTCATTTTATTTTGGTATATAAGTGATATTTGTACATATTAATTTATGATTCACGTGTTGCGAGTTTTGTGTTATTGCTTTTTTGGAATATTCCCTTAATTATAATAGTAGCAATACACTGACATAAGTATAAGGCGCAAGTATAAGGAGCCTGCTCTGTTACCATCCTTGCACCAGCCGGACACCGCTTTTCGGTAAGAATGCAGGCAAAAACAGTAGTCTTTGGGTAATTTGATTCATATGACATCATTTCCTTAACGCCGATTAGACTTCGGAATTGCCTGGCTTTGTTCTGGCCTGTACATACACACTGGGCAACAAGCGCCGTCAAACTAGCACTGAGTTACCAAATGTGCAAAATTAACATTGGATTTAAAATCTGCCATGCACTTTCAGCATTTATGACTCACCTATACTCGCGCTGTAGTTAGTATTGTTTCCAAAAAAAGAATAAATGGGTCTATTTGTTTACTGTAAGTTTAAGTATTCTGTATCATCTACTCAAGTTGAGTTCTACTTGGGTATTTCCAAGAGTTCAGTGTGTTTTGTGCATGGCGAGTTTACGGTTACAGTGAAGTGCATTATTTGATTATAGAAAATTATTCAAACGTATATGTGCCAGTGCACCGTCTTGTTTCGGTAGCAAAAACCGTGCAACTTGTACAAATCTTTCATATTAACAAGTCCTAAGCAAGCTAAACGCGCTTACATTTTCGCCTCTGTAATAGTCACACGTTGCCCTTATGACAGCATTATTCTGAGTAAGCTAAAGCCTTTATAAGTTAGGCTTAAGAGAGAAGCCTGTAAGTATCATTCTCAACATGTGGAAAATAATTTCGATATTACGGAGCCTACTTAGGCAATCAACTATACATAATATATGTACTACATTATATGTATAGTGTGTAAAACGAATTGTGTTTTATGGGGTCCGTCTATAAAGTAATGCTAAATACATTGCCGTGAACATTAAATCTTGGCTGAGGGTCAGTCCGAAAAGTTAAGGTCCTGTGGCTGTTCTTTTTCTCCGCAGGCCAGGACAGGGCCAGCCGGGCAGGGACTTGGAATGCTAACCTTTTTAGTTTCGCTCTTCCAAAGGTGCGCTCAGGTCATTTCTTTATGACGAGGGCCAATTTTATCTCGTAAAAAAGCAAAATCGACAAGGGAACTACTGTTTTACGAGAGGCAGGGACGGATCTTCAACCTCCTTGTTTGAGCTTTGCCGGCCATCTTGCCATTCATCGCGTCGGGCGTCGTGACTGTATCGCTGCCTGTCTCGGTACAAAAGTTATGCAAGAGATCTCTTAGAAGTGCAGCACACGCATGCCTCTCAAGACTCTAATGGCGGACTACTGGTTTGCTACGGCACAATCAATGCGGTAGACGCTGCCGACTTAATTTAAGTACGATAGTTATGCATCGATATTTTTTCTGTTCGAATATTACTTGACAAGTATTCGGCGGTGTGTCACTCTGTCGGGTATATAGAACATCGTTTGTATATCAAAACGGTTTCTCTGGGAAGCTTAGAATTAACATAATATGATCATTGACCTACATGCATAGAAACATGAAAATGTTCGTTTGTTATCTTTCCCATTTGTTTCTCTTTTACTATTAAATTTTGCCAGGTAGGCATAACAGCCTACCGACTTGGCAAAATTGATGTACGCAACTTTAAAAAGTCTTTAAAACATTATCACGTATACCTGCTCGATCAGCGCCGTACTAGCAAACAACTAGCGGGGCCATCGCGCGGATACATGTTTTTTTTCTCTTTCTGAATAGTGAAAGAGAAAGAAATGGAAAGCTAAGAAACGAAGACTTTTATGCTGTCACAAGGACTGTTGGCGAAACCCTAGATATCTTAACATGTTCGACCCTCGGTGCATTGAAGATATACCTCAGGTTAAGTTCCAAGCCCGTAGGGGACGGAGGATGGTATAGACTTAAAAAACAACCTCCCAAAAAATTGTTTAATTAAAGGTCTGTCAGTAGAAGGTCGGCATGATCTAGCAAGTACAGCGTCTTTTAAAGGTTCCTTCCATTTAGAATACTGTTCTGTTCAATTTTCGGATTTGGCCCGTCACCATCGTCCGAGCGTGACTGGTAGCGTACTGCAGCCTATGCCTGTATTTGTCTGCGTACAGCGTCTCGCGATAAAACGTGTAAGCTGCATCGACGTACGGCCATCTGTTTGCATCGGCATCGCTTTTGCTGCAGGAATGACACGGCAAGAATTCATGAAAAAAGCGTTGAGAATGACTGCTTTTACGCACACAAACCGGCTGCAGTGTAAGCGAAGCGGCAGTGCAAAAATTGCTTCGCTCGATTCTCATACGAGTCGATAAGTCAGGGCGTCGATCGACGCACGTAGCACACACGCGGGAAAGTGCCAGGAACATCATGTCATTTTTCTTTCCCCTTTATGTATGTGGCTACTTGCCATGAAGCATGCTCTAAGAATGTTTACTAGTAAACAGCCTTACCGCGTCCGTAGTATGCACGTCCAAGCATATATATATATATATATATAACGGATGCAAAAATAGTGCAGGTGACAGAGAGAGGACCGCTGTTAACAGAGGAATTACAAATGCAACGAGGGTAGACAAAATTGATACAGGGATATCTATATCAGGGCTTATAGGTTTGATGAGGTTTTTGCAGCTCACAAACCTCACCGTGTGTCCTGTAACCGCGAAAATTTTGATGAGCCGAAAGAGAGTTGGCAATGAAATGAGTGCGACAGAAATCACGCGAGAGATACAGACACTCAACCGAATAATCCAGGAATAACAATATACACCAGTTTTAGAATATTGTATGTAATGGGATACATTTTTACTCAGCAACTGGTGTTAATAAAGCAATGGATAGATGAATATTCCTTAGATAAAGTATACATTGGGTCGGCCAGAGAATTTCTGAGCTCCGCATTATTTAGCGGATTACTATTAACGCACGCGTGGGTTATTTGTAAGACAAAGCTGTTTTTGTTCTAGTCTTTTACTTCTAATGAATTAGTACTGAAAGTATCTCGCTTTGACAGCGCCACGCTGTTATGCGAGTAACTGAAAAAATTGCGCTTACGAAAGCCCTTTTGACTGATATTAAGCTTGTTCACTACCTCAAATGACTGATTTTGGCGGCGAATATTTCTGCAACTTAAAATTGTGTGCGATCGTAGGCGACTGCCGTAGAGGATTTTAATGCGACAGATTTATCACAAGCGAAACACAATTGCAATGCACAATTGGCAGTCAATGCGATCGCACACACGGCAAATGCATCGCATGGCTCAGTTCAATCGAGTAACCGTGTCTGCCTGAAAGAAGCCGATGTATGAGTACCACATATGCTTTCCAAAAACGACGTGATTCGCCTTAATGCTTGTGCTGCCCTTTTTCTTTACACAAACAAATGGCATTTTTTGAAAGACCTGCTCTGGGCGATAGGAGTAGGTCGTTTCCAACAACGTAACTCGCTATAGGTAATGGTCGAAATAAGGGGGCGTTCCCAACATCGTTGTCAAAGCAGTTCGTTACGCTGAGAAGACCATGCCATGTGTGTGTATTGGGATATATTGGAAAACCGTAGTGCAATCTGAGATTTTGCTGAACAAGCAAATGGCTAGCAGCGAAAACTACTGCTACAGCTAGATCGTTTGAAGCAAGTTATAGACGAAAAAGTGGTGTGAACTGTACTGTCATACAGGTCCTATTTCATTACAACAATGCCCGCACGCACCTGTAGCAATCTGCCTCGCGTTGCTGACGTGGGCTACTCTACTACACCCGCCTTATAGTTCAGGCCGTTCATCTCTAGATTATCATTTACTCCGCCTATTTGAAAAATCTTTAATACGAGGTAGCAATAGTCATCTTGACCGTTCTATTGCATAGATAAAAGCGATATTCTGGATATCCTTGACAGTGACGAGTAACAGACATTTTACAAAAGGAATTCCCATAATTGATTGATTGGTTTATTCGCTTGATGTGTGTGTACATATATCACCCTTTTATATCAGGGGCGCATAACGCTGCAGCTATGTCATATATATCACTAACTGAAGCCGCGACGTATGCATACCTACATGCAAAGTTAATTTCTGATATTACCCTTGGAATTAGACTAAGTTTTTTGATTGCCTTAATATTTATACATCATAGTAATACTAGACCGTAATGTAAAGCAGTGCCAGAAGCAATCTCACGTCGCTCAATTGACGCGTTCTTCGTGGTGGGCGTTTTGCCGTTTGCTTTTAGCTATATATATATATATATATATACATATATGTATTCAAATACATACATGAGATGGCACAAGAATTTACGGCTACAGATTTTTAGTATCCTGTAGCCATCAATACATTCATTAATGAACCGAAATCAAGTTGAACAAAGTTATAGAGGTTAGAAGCTGTAAACTCTTTTTACACAGTAAGTTTCTTCAATTTGTTGCCAATATACATACGTCATGGATGTAGTGGTTCTGTGTGTCTAGAATGTAATAGTAAATATTATGTAGCCTTAAGGGAAGAGGTAGATCGAATATTTTTTTATCATTTAATTATAGCACCATATGTATGGTATGCATATATGCCATTCTAATAAAACACATGTCTAAAATTATTACAATATCATCGAGCTAATTGCGTAAGAGAAATAGTCTCTGACAGGTATGGAGATGATCGGCTGGTCGCGTAAATGGCACATACAGCCGAAGTCAGGATCGTGGAAGACTTTTTGGTGGCAGAGTTTATCGTAGAATCCATGAATAGCGGGTCACAAGATGCCGGTTGGGTTGTAGTGTCTCTGCCAGTTCTACGTGACCATTGCTGGCGATTGGAAAAAGCTTCCGGGAACTGCTCTAACTATTTTTATAAAGTTTTCTCTAAACTAAAGAAGAACAGGGGTTTCTAGGATACTGAATCTAGCAGCTAGGGGTATAATGACAGCTGTATGGCTACAACATGAAATAAGCGGCAAAACAGCTTGTTCTACGAAAGTTAAAGCTACCTGCTGAGGTAGATGAAAGTTCAAACTACCAAAAAATTATGTAAACATAAGAACGAAGGCATTATTTAAAGATCTGGCTCCGAGTGTCTAATATTAGTGCTTGCTTTATGTAGAAGTATCATGTGGTGATCGCAACCCGTTCTAGCAAATATACAATACAACAAACTGTACTCACAAAATCTGAGCGGTATGTGTCTATATTATATATTGCCTTGACATCCTTAACGACCATGCTGTTTTTGAAAACGGATATTTGGAAAGAGCATATAATTCTGGTTGGAATTGCAGGGCTAGTCACATAATCTACTAGGGGGGACGCGCGGCTAAATTCCTTGCCTATTTCAGTACTCTTTACAAATCTTAAGATCCATCCAATACCCTTGGACTCATTTGTGCATGCAAAATAAGACTAACCTGAAGCAAAATCTTGGCTGTTAATTAAAAAAAGGTGGATGCTTGGCCAAGATTGTCTTGAAATTGGGGGACAGGTAGCAACTTCAGAAATATTTTTGGAATTTCTGGATATTTTTATAAGGCTAACTGGAAAATGCGGTACGCGCACACGGATACCACTACAAGTAACTCATCTGTAAGTATAGGTCAGCAGTGTGGAGCTTTAATCCACTAAAAACCAGTCATGCTCCCATCCCTGTATCTGACGGAGAACTGCATAAGCATAGCTGAGAGAGTAGTTTAAAAGCCAAGCTACACCGGGATGCCCCGCGAGATTTGCCTTGTCATGCAAAAACGGTTTTTTGCTCTTTAGCGCTCAGAATGTTTTTATTAGTACAAGCAATACTGGTCCAGTCGTTACGTGACATAATGATAAGCTGAATGAGCGTTTAAGTGTGCCGTAATTTACCCCAAGAAGTCTCGCACGCTGAGAGCTACCTAGTTAATACGTTGTCCTCAAATGCTAATAATTTTAGAAGCTACATACAAATATCCGATAGAACTAGAAAAGCCATAGTAGCAGCAACGATTAATGACCCACAAATGTTCTAGCTATGGACACCGGCAACGCTTTTTAATTTCATTATTGCACAAATTGCGATCTACTGAGTAGGTATCACATGGGAGAAACTAAGAGAGTTGTATGTTAACGTAAGAAGTAGATGCTGGTAATAAGTTTGCAACATTTTTCGTATCTGTATTATCGGATGCCTCTTTTTTCTGTTTTCTTTCCGGTACCAGAAATCAGCCACATAGAACGTATATATAGCCGTCGCAGCATGGTTTTTACTTTTGTTTTACAATTTTTTTTATGAATTTATCGTTCTTACCATCGTAAACATAACTACAGCATTCCGTCCCTTGTAATAATCGTGCCAAAGGCGTCAAATATTCACAAATATAAGTAGTCCTAAGTTTCATCTCGTGTGACGATTCTTGAGAATAACCTGTTTCTTTTCCCTTTGACAAGTCACGTGGCATACGTCGAGCAGAGTTTTTAGTGAGTCCCAGGTGGTCATGAAGAGTCTTATGAAAGGACACGGCATTCAAGCCCAAAGTATTCTAACGGTTTATCTGGTATGTTTGAGTTTTCGTTAATCGCGACCTTCACACGGTGGCACATTTCGCCCGTCGCTCTTTTTGAACGTTTTTCACACTAATTTTTTAGTACGGCTTTTGTGGCAACTACCGCGTTCGCCGTTTAATCTCACCGTTATCTGTGGAAGAAGCGACTCAAATTTTCTGACTAAACGTAAAGTTTTAGGGTGCCACGTTGACAACCGACATGAAATCTATAGGTAGGACTTGGAACGCTTAGTTATTCCTTCCCTCAAGTCAATCTCAAACCCATGCAATCTAACGGCCTAGGCAAGCTTGAGTGCGGACGTTCTAGTTCAGAATTGATAAGTGGCTCGTTTGCATGGCAAATGATCGGACGGCCACATAGTAACTTAAAACACTATATGCGTAGACCACTAATGCTATTATATACCAGGCACACTTCTCCTGCGCACAGGCTTTCGTGTCATCTTGGAGAAGAAGTTTCCGAGATGAAATACCGATGGTTGTACCTAGAAATATTTCCAGGCATTAGAAAGCATTCTATGAAATAGCAGAGACGTCCGTCATCATGTTCTTCCTTAAGGTATGTGTTTACTAATCACTACGCTCCCCGGTAGATTGTGGATCCTTAGCATCTTAACAGACCTTGGTTTGGCCTTAAGTCTTAGTTATTAAAGTAAAGCTGCTCTTTTCAATGAATTACCCGTGAAATGGAGGACCAGTCTTCTTAGTATCATTGCTAAGAAAAGGGGAGACCCGCTGGCTCGATCATCCTACCGAGGAATAACGAAAAAGAGCGTAATATATAAGCTTTTGTCGGCCATCTTAACCCGTCGCCTGGAAGTGTTTTTAGAAACTACCAGGGCACTTCCTGAGCAGCAACACGGATTCAGAAAAGGCAGATCAACAATGACTGCGTGCGCCGTACTTCTAAACTCGGTGAATCGCACACTTCGTGTCAGGGGAAATTATCTATTCGCCGTGTTCGTGGACTTCAAGGCGGCTTTTGATACGGCCTTGCAAACGATCATCCTTAACAAGCTGACACACAGTGGAGTCCCACTGAGCATGCTAGAGCTTCTATGAAGCATCTTGCAAGAGGGACTGGTAATAATAGACGATGGAGTTGCTGAGCACGCGCCTATCACTCAGACCACCGGTGTTGCTCAGGGTGATAACCTGAGTCCTCTGTTGTTCTCAATGTTGGTAAGCGATCTCCCGGCGGAAATGCATAGTCGGCATTCACAAGTGGAAACGCTTATGTATGCCGATGATTTAGTATTGTTCTCCCTAAGTCGCTTTCACTCGCGGCAGTCGCTTGTATCTCTACAGGGCTATGTAAATCGGAACGAGCAAGACAAAAGCGATGAAATTCCGACGAGGAGGAAGACTGGCCAAAAGCAATGAGCTCCGACTGGATTCAGAAATAGTCGAAATCGTTCCATACTTTCCCTACCTGGGGGTCGTGTTTTCTTCACGTGGCACAAGCTTCTCTAGGCATGTTGAAGAAAGAGCCCGAAAAGGCCTACAATCCTTTCACAGTATCAAGGACCCATGCAGACTGTCGATGGAGGTTGCTGTTAACCAGTTTAAGCTGAAGTTTGCACCCACAGCATCTTACGGTGTTCAGGTGATCTGGCCTTATCTTACGATATCGAACCTAAGGGCGTTTGATCAACTCAAAGCTAGTTTTCTAAAGAAAGCATTGTTCGTCCACCGCACTAGCCTTAATAGGTTAGTGTACTTACTGGCATCGTCACCGTTATACGTTGGGGACTTACAGAAGATGTACAACCTGCCGAAGACGACGGTTTTTAGAGAACACGTCTTAGATTGGGAAAATAAAATGGCCGAGATCGACCCGCTGTTTTATGAAACGAGAGCAATGACGTCGGATTTGTGGAGAGCCTGCAGTTATGAAAACCGGCACCTAATCACCAGATTTGCCGTCCACGGCTTCCACCTGAAGATCTGTGCGCGCGAGGAGTTTCATGAGATCTCGGCGGTGTGTATATGTAAACTTTGTGGCTGCCCGTGTGATCTAGATCACCTTTAGCGTTGTGAAAGAGCAATTTTGCTGTCTCAACTCTGGAAATGCGATGTCTATGATGTATATTCGTAAACCAATCATTGGTTAATAAAACTAAAACTAGTATATATATATATATTAAAGTAAAGCTCATCGATGGCATCCGTTTCCACAAGCATTGTTGTGTTGGCAGTTTTTATTTCGAGTTTTCGAATTAAGTTCACTTTTTTGAAAGATAATATCAAAAGTAGCGTTTGTTTAAGGTAGTTTTAGTGCTGGTTGTTTTATCTTTAAGAGGAGGTAGAAGTTTTTCGCTAAGACTAATGTGCGTTATCGCATTTGAGGAGGCAGACGCTTGCTATCGTGTAGGTATAGTGTAATCAAAATAATTGCTTAAATAAGGCAAATACGTTATTTTTGAGCCGTCAACAATGAAACCGATACGGTACTATATAGGGACACATATTAAAAATAGTATTATTCTGCAATAGTTTATTAACTATGCAGAATTTTTTTCGTTGAACGTACTTTTTTCCTTGGCCCGTTCCTCTTGCAAAAAGCAAGCCTGCGCTAAACAACTAATATACAAAATACTTTTTCTTTAATCTAGCTGCAAGGTGTTGCTGGAAAGCCCATAAAAATGCAGTAATGAAAATGCGATAATGATGGGAGTATTCAGCCAATAAGGCTTCATGGCAATGCCAACCTGGAGGATGACTTAAGAGGACCGAGGGGGTCAAAGCACGCTAAGGGTTAAGGCAGAGAACAGCAAAATCTTTGCAGACATCATCTGGGGACTTAGACCACGCATCAGACCGAACAAGGTTGGGGCAAGCGTGTGCGGCGTTACCCAGAACAAAGAGGTGGACCTCATCAGTAAACTAGAAGATAACCAAGACGGCGCAGGGAAGGCACTAGTAGCATCTCCGGGAACACACAAATATGTGTTTAAAACCTTCGAAACTTTTTTGGCTCTTGGATCATTAAAACGCTTTAAACATGATAAATTGCAAAGTAATCATGAAAAAGCAAAAGACGAGGGGAATCGCTACATACCTCTACAAAATGACTGGCCTTTGAACCTCGCACGGATTATGGCATTGATTGAACGGTATCAGGGGAGATATTAAAAATTCTAGCTTTGGTTCAGCCCTAGCCAACTTTATCGGCCTGGCAAGAGGAACGGGCGCAGGTAAGACGCAGTGACCACAGGGAGCTGGACCAATGGTCTGATATCGGACCTCAGGGTGTGGCACGACCGCCGATACGGGGAAATTTCCTACTACGACTCGGGTACTGACCGGACACGGCCAGTTCCAGAGTAACATGTCAAGGATTAAGAAGGCCATCAGCGATACTTGCGTATTGTGTAACTATGGAGAGGCGGACACCGTGAAGCATACTGTTCTGCGGTGTGATGCACTCAGGGAAGCGCGGGACGCAGGACCAACCGCTGTGAGAGGCCGACCCATCAGGGTGGTGGTCGCCCACATGATGACTTCGGCGGAGGCATGGAGGAAGGCGACGAACTTGTTCGACGCCGTTTTGACACTCAAGACAGCCAAGAAAACGGGCAGCAGGGAAAGGCTTAAGCGGGTGCATCATGCATTCCCGAAACCATTAAAAAAAAAACAGTTTGGTTACCGAATCATTGGCTATTTACGTAGTGTCTGCTGAGTCAGACATGGCACTGCAGATGGAGCGAAATAGAGGAGCATTAGGTCGGCCTAACAGACATTAGCAATCATGGTTAGCCGGGTATACTATACAGTTTCGACTGAAACTTTCTTGATTCTAGCTAAGATGCTCTTATAAAAGCTACTAGCAGAAAACAAAGCGAGATATTTCTGGAGGCAAATCTAGATCTCGGCAAGACCAGAGGTGTCATCATCCTAATCTAGCGGGATAAATGGGTGCAGGTTACATCCGGTGTGACCAGAGGGAGCTGGACTAAAAGTGTGATTTCGGATTTCAGGACAACGTATAACCGCTAACATGGGGAGTTGAAAACAACTTAGGTTCTGACCGGTCATGGTCAGTTCCAGAGCTACATGGTTACCATAAGGAAGGCCATCTATGTGCTATGCGAATCGGAGAGGCGGACAGCGTGAAACACGTCGTTTTGCACTGCCTCTTCTTATTTTCTCCTCCCTTTAACAAAAACGTGTTAAATTATTACCCCGACGCGGTCATCGGCGAAGCTGTCCAGTGTCGCTCGGCTTCTGTTCAGGAGGGCCCGTCTTCCGAGGTACGGGGTCCCACCTACGCTACTGTGGTCAGGGGTATTTCGCTAGCAGCGGGGCCGATCCGCAGGTCGTTCTACCCAACCCAAAGCCTATACCGAAGATCCAGAGGAAGAAACGCAGCTACAGGTCGTCTACGGTCAGGACCCAGCGCTCCCGCCGTTCGAGAAAGACCCCGAGAACAAGTAACTCTCGCCAGAGCGCCGATACCGGTTCGTCGCTTTCGGGACTGGCTGATCTTCTGCAGGGAATTAGACCTGAATTATCTGCCGTGTTGAGGTCCCTAGAGGAAGCGTTGCGACCTCTCATGGGACTGCTTTCCGTGGTGGGCAAGTTAAAAGGTTTCGCCTTGTAATGACAGACCACAACGACAACACGCCTAACCGCGGGCCCGCCAGCCCGCGGTCCGGGCAGTCGGACCCCAATAGGGCCCCCTGCCCAACCTGCGGGCTTTCGTTTACACGAAGAGGTCTACGTCGACACATAACGACCAAGCACGGAGGGGTTACCTGTAACATGAACGACGAGTCACAGCCCTCGAACTCTCGGTTAACCGCAGATAGGTTAATCGGCGTTATTCAAGATGTCACTCGCCGCTGGCGGTTGGTCCGCATTTTGCCAAAATCAGTACGTAGGCAAGTAGCCGAAGAGTTCACCAAGGTCCTGTGCTCAGTCGCAGAGAACAACGACGACACGGCCTGGCTTACTCTGTTCTCCTTCGCGCCTGTTGTCCTCCGCCTCCCCGATGGTGGGAAGGATGACCGGTCATTGGCGGTTATCGTCCGGAAGAACCTTCGCGACTTTGCTCAGGGGAAACGGTTTGACGATGGCAGTGGTCCTCCTTCAAACCTACGTCCCCGGCAGCGGACAGGTGACACCGTGCGGCTAGCCATCACCAAGCTATCGGAAGGCGACGTTTCTTCGGCGGCCAGGGTCTTAATCTCAGAAGACACGCTGGCACAGAAGCCCAGCAAGACGGCTTTGCTGTGGGATAAACACCCCCCCCCCCGCCCCTTCACCTCTGTCCTGGCCTAGCCCTCCTAACGTGCCCCTGCCATCAACCACATCAGCCGACAACGTTCGGTCTGCCATAAAAACGTTTTCGCGAAGCTCAGCCGCGGGCCTAGATTTCATTAGACCACGGCTCTTACAAGATCTGCTATCTCCCGCTCTAGGAGCTGCCGCCGACCGACTTGCGGCTGCCCTGGCCAAGGTCGTTGATCTTCTTCGCTGGGGTTCGCCGCTCTCTGAATGGCGACCGCTCATATTTGGTGCCAGACTTTTTGCCCTTAAGAAGAAAGATGGCAGCGTAAGACCCATCGCATGTTCATCTGCAATCCGGAGGCTGGCGGCAAAAATTGGCATCTTAGAGAACAAGGCAGACATCTCACATGCTCTTGGTGTCCATCAGCTTGGGTTTGCGACTCCGGGAGGATGCGAAACCGCAGTGCACTCGACTCGGTCCTTCCTGGAGTCACGCTCTGAAGCTACCCTTGTGGTCAAGCTTGACTTCAGAAACGCTTTTAACAGTATTCGGAGGGACTACTTACTGAGTGCGGTAAAAGCCTATGTCCCGAGTATGTTCCACCAGGTGGAACTAGCTTATAAAGAGCCTTCCTGCCTTCTCCTGCCACATGATGTTATAATGTCGCAAACTGGGGTGCAGCAGGGCGACCCATTGGGTCCCCCCCTGTTCTGCCTGGCTGTCAAGGAGTTGGTCGACTCTCTTGAATGCCCTCTAAATGTATGGTACTTGGACGACGGTGTTCTGGGTGGCGCCCCCGATGCGGTAATGAGGGACATCCACCGAGTCATTGATTTTGCTGAGCGGAGTGGCCTGGCCCTAAACCCTGCAAAATGTGAGGTCCATGCTGTGGGAGGTGCTGCTGACTCCGAAGTGCTAGAGGCTCTCTCAGGCTGCAAGACCGTCGGCAAGAATTTAGAGTTGCTAGGCGTCCCCCTATTCCCGCAAGGAGTTCCGGATGTCCTCGAGAGGTGGCTGGTCAAGCTAGAAAATGCAATGTCACGCATTCATTTGGTAGGTTCTCACCGAGGCCTTTTTCTTCTGAGATCATCATTTTCGGCCCTTCGTCTCAACCACTTGTTTCGAGGGGCAGACTGTTCGCAAGCTTCAGGAATTCTTGAACGACTCAACGACCGCGTGATGTCTACATTAGAGGCGTTGCTAAACCTCAGCCTATCCGCTCGTGCGCGCCAACAAGCTTTACTCCCCGTTCTTTGGGGTGGCCTAGGGTTACCTGATGCGACTGTCTTATCGGAGACAGCTCTAGCAGCTTCCCTCCATAGGTCTATGCAACAGGCAAGAAGCCTCCTGGATTCTGTTGCTCTCACGGACTTAGAAGCCCGATTGGAGACAAGCCACCGCAAGGCAGTTGCCCTGTGCGGCCACGAGCCCGTCGAAGCTGGACACCAGAGAGAATGGGCAGCAATTCTTTATGAGCAAAGAGTCGAAAACCTCATTGCGGAATGCGCCACGGACGCCGATAAGGCCAGGCTGCGCGCCGTCTCCTCCAAGGGGACGGGCGCATGGCTCCACGCCATACCCTGTGCTCAGATCGGGACCCTGTTAGATGATGAGTCGGTAAGGATCGCGGTCGGACTTCGTTTAGGAACAGACCTTGTGTACACCCATGCCTGTGTCTGCGGAGACGTCGTCCAGCCAGATGGACGCCACGGGGTGTCCTGTATTGTCAGCGCAGGTAGGCGAGCAAGACACCAAGCCTTGAACGAAACCTTTAGCAGAGCTCTACGATCCAGTGGTCTACCGTGCGTTCTGGAGCCCGTCGGACTAGACAGAGAGGGCGGAAAGAGACCTGACGGCCTGACCTTAACTCCGTTCGAGCGCGGATGCATGCTGGTTTGGGACGCGACAGTTACTGACTCATTAGCCCTTTCAATGGTCAGTGCTGGCGCGGCTCGGGCTGGTCATGCATCGGCTCTCGCCGAGGCAGGCAAGGTTAGAAAGTACCAGAACATCGGTTACCCGTACGAGTTTCACCCACTTGCCTTCGAGACCCTTGGCGGGCCGGGTCCGTCTACTCGCATTTTGCTACAGAAGGTCGGGAAGCGGCTAATTCTAGCCAGCGGAGATAAGCGAGCAAGTGATTTCCTCAGACAGCGTCTGTCGCTGGATGTGCAACGGGGCAATGCGGCCTCGGTTCGAGGAACCCTCCAGAAATGGCTGGTCCCTACACTGGACCCCCCGTAATGGTGCACACATTCGCAGGGACCCAAATGTCATGGTCCGACCGTGAATCATTTGAAATTGAATAAATATATTATATATATGCATATATGTATATATATATGAAAAAAAAAAAAACGTGTTTGAATATTGTATATTATTTTGCAACCAATCCATATGTAAATCCGCTCGACTTATTTCTGTCTGCTCGCGTAATCTGTATAGAACGTAGTGCTGCATAATACCTTTTTGGCGTTTGAATTGCTGCTAATAGCAAAGACTTTCGCTTTTTCTCTGTCTTATTCGTCTGTGCTATTTTATTTTGCTACGCCCTAGAAGCCAAATACGGTGTCCACCTATATAGCTTGTTTACTACTAGTATAGTGAACTTTATAGCACTCAGCACAATTCGTACGTTCCCTATCTTCCGCGACATGCAGATGTCCTGATAGTTTCGCCTACCAACTACGCATACCAATAACAAACAAAAAAATATAAGCGGAGATGTGCAGAAGGAGAGAGACAGCGATCTTTCATTTTTACATATTTAAGTACGTTTAAAGTTTCGAGAGACCGCTTCCGCTCCCCCGATATCGCTCGACCTACATGCGTCAATAGCTCTCGCAATAAACTGAGTTTTAATATACGTTTTAATTTATTATTAACAAAAACTGGCACTTGTGTCGTCGTTACCAACGCATTCAAGGTGGCCTAAATGAATAACTATTTACAGGGAGCATATATCGGTATTCGGTTAAAACTGAATTTCACGCATTATTCTACCTACTAACAACACATACAGTCTTTGATTGGCATGAAGCTGCAAATCCTGCCGCTGTCTAATGAAACGATAAATAACATATTACAGCGCTAATTGCCAGAGCGCGGGGTGATATTACACATATTGTGTTCGACCTGCAATGCCTTATTAGGTGTTTTGATATTAGTAGGTATATCGTTCCAAATAAGTGTATGCTGAGGTAAATGCTGAGTTCGTGCTGAGGTTTTAATTGCTCGAGCTCAATATTCAGCGCCGAGCTAGTAGTTTTAGTCAGCGCATTTTGACTCTATTATACGTCTAAGGAATTTAGCTTTTTATTTAACTTAAACATGTTTTTCTTAATTGGCATCCAAATCGAAATTAAACCTGAATTGTTTGTTACGCCAGTAGGTGTTTTGAGAGGTTTAGAGTTCTACGAGTTCTGAAGTTGGGATCCGTTCAGTCTACCTGGCTTTAGCAAAGCTGATCTCTTGACAAGACACTTCTAAAACCTATACTGCGCTTCCAACCTGAGCACTCGAGCAGCGGCCATAGACGTAATATGTAATAGACGGACCTGTTGAATATTATGCGTATGATTTTATTAAACTACTACCTCTCTGTTTAAGGTTTTTTTTATGTTGGCATCTTGGAGTGAACAATTATCTCCGCGTGAACGTGTAGTCACGGGTTTTCTTACCCAGAATTAGTCCAGTTCGATAATGTGTCCCGAACAGGCGCAGTCCAGCGACAGCCTCTGACGCAAAAATTCCGATGCTCTCGAGTCTCCTGTTGAATGGCTAAGGCTTTTGAATCAACTTCAGTATAAGAGAGTCTGGTCTTCCCATCGTCTCGAAAGCCAACGGACAAAACTGGTAGGGATAACCAACGCCAGAGTATTTTCGGCATTTGTTAGCCTTTGCTTACCAGAAAGCATGACCTGCCTGGTCCGCACCTGCACCGGCCATGCTTGAGAAAAGGCTAGTATCACATTTGATAAAGTACTTCCCTTAATAACTTCCTAGATTCAGTTCAAAATGGTCTTACGCCGTGTCATTTGCAGCATGTGTCTCAGATGACACAAGACTGAGTGAAACTAATAAATGTTAAACAACTGCATAACTTTTTCAACAGTTTAGTATTTACACTCGTACGCTGTGGCGGTTCGTACACCAACGGCTTATCGTAAGGATATGCGTACGTACCTTCTCGTATACACTATAGATGATAATACAACAATGTGTCCGTTATTGGACATGTTCATGAGTTATTGATCTAAGATATCTTAATGTTCTGACAGCTGGCTGTATCGGGCTGGCCAAACGCCACTGACTTGCACCCAGTCGATTGTGCAGTCAACACATGGCAAGCAGGCAGAGAAAGCTTACTAACGAGAACTTTAACGTTGACCGCAGACTGTGACCGCGTACCGCACAGAGGAGAGGCAAGCGCAGTCGTTGTAATAGGTAAATCGTGGTTGTTGTTGTTGTTGTTGTTGGTAACAGTAATAACAATTGCAACACGAACGGTGAGTCGACAGATACATAGACAGACAAACAGCTAGAAAGAACCCCGGAGTAGCTTTGCCAGTTACAGTAGCTGCGTTGTTGATGTTCTGCTTGCTCCTTAGCTTCTCTCCTACCACCGCCACCACCACCACCACCACAATAGCCTAGCTGCTCGACACCGCAATTCTCTTCCGAAGACCGCTAGTCAGCCGATCGTCGTAAAACCTATAGTAATAACGACACTGCTAAACGTATCGTTACGTTTCAAGTTAAACTGGGCAACTTTACCCAGCAACTAACCCTGCGTAAAAGTCCGTCTTCGTTCCGGCCCTGCATGGCGGTACGGCGGCAGGCCGGATGTGGTGGTTTCTCCCTACGGTATGCCTATTTTGTCCTAGATCCTAAAAGATGCACAGAAGCATAGACGAGCCTGCGTCAAGCCTATTGTTGCTATTTACTGAACAACTCAAGGCGCCAGGCCAGGTAAAATTAGTTTTATTTTTTAGTTTGTATGTTTATGGCAGTGTCTATCATCTCGTTGCTTCAAGCCTAGCATAGACTACTACAGGCTGTAGCAATCAAATACGAAAGTGTAGACCGTAAATATCGTCAGTGTGCGCGTAGATCTTCCTACATAAGTGCTAACACGCAAACTAAGTAGCAAAACTTTCGTGAATGACTAACTGAGCGCAAGTCGAACGTTTCATCGCTGCTATGTTAACCCTCAATGATGCAACGTTAGGCTATGCATTATTTAATTGCGTATATATTTCCGCCCTAACAGGTAGCTTTTCTATCAAGAGAATAAATGAACGATAGTATACTGAACGTTAAACGATGTTGTTGTTTATATGAACTACGACTAATTTTGACTTATATTTTCAAATCAGTCTGCTACTCAAATTCCTTTACGCGAATTTTGACTTGGCCTCAACACTGGTGGGTTGCATTCTGGTAGAGCGCTTTTTAGAAGATGTTATGCTGAATCGTTGCCGGAATGTTTCTCTCTTCGTAACTGCACGCGTGTCCAAAGTTTTCTCCAAATCCTACGACGGGCGGGTTGCTTTCTCTTTTCTTTTACTTGATGGGAGCTTCGGTCGTCACGCCAAAATAGGTCTAATAAGCTTCACAATGTTGGACAGTGGCCCCTGTCACAAATCGTAATCATGAGAAGATGAGACAAAATCGGACTCCCGAAAGGCATCGCGTTCAGGGGCTTGAATGAGCGTCCACTGCAAACGTCGAACGGGAAACATTGTCAGGTAGGCGGCAACAGTGTGTAGGTAGAAACAACGGACAACCGCTACACTAAGCCGCAAAATGCAATTTTGTAAATGCTTTTTACCATCTCCATAGAACAACAAAGCATTCCAAGCAATCTTTGATTAATTTTGAATATTTATTTAAATTAGACTAATAAGGCTAACATTACATTAAACACTTTTACAAAGGAAAGTACGGTACTGACAAGATATTACCGAAACGGAGGTGATGATAGACGCAGGGTATATCAATCATACCGAAATCAAGAAATGGGTGTAAGCGACCTACATACAAAAAACAGCAGAGTTATAACAAATGTATATTAGCCCTTGTTTAAAACTGCTTATTATGACGCTGCGCCGTATTCGCAGAACCTGTGTGTGTTCTTTCGAAACCAGTAAAATAGTAGAAGATCCACCCAAAAATAATGACTTAAACTTGGGGAAACGGGTTATTTTACGGTATAAGCTGTGGCACAAGCTGCATCAAGATTACATCAAAATAAAAATTCCGTAGTGAAAAAATCCTTTAAATAGTAAGTATTGAAAAGTGCCATATTCTATCGGCAGGTTTTTGTTTGGAAAACCATATACTTATTTCAATAAAAATGACAAAATTAAAGAATTTTCAACGACTATGATACCATTCTTAAAGTACGTACATTCGTACCCCCCCCCCTTTCTCAGCACTGCACAATGAAACAAGCAAACGCAAAAATGTGTCTTAACTAATATCGTTCCTAAAGAGAGCTATTTTATAAATAATTTTGCTTGCCATATTTGGTGGGCGACCGGCGCAAAAAGAACATTTGAATCAACCAGTATATTTTGTCATATCCATTATTGGCGCGATAGGTTGATTAAGAAGCTACTGACACCCAACTGTAGATCACACACCTCAGAATAGGAAAAAAAGCATTTTCAGAGAGTAGACTTTTCTTCGTTGATAAGCTAACAAATTAACTTAAATAGTTGATGATATGTCAGTTCTGCAGAGATCTCGTCTTAATACACAAAACTGCAACTATAGCTTGGCTTTACCAGATAGATAGTTTCCATGGCACACATCAGTCCTTGAGAAATCCTTCTCTGGTAGACTTATTTTAGATTCACTAAACCGTTCTGTACTGGGGCTTTCTAGGTGTATTGTCATTTCTTCTATAAATGACTGTACGTGCTCTCACCTCTTGGAACGTAGATTATCTATGTAGTAATGCTGGGCTACAGGAATGAATATCGTTTCCTGCCCCTGATTTTTTTTGTCACTTGAGCTAGAATTGACTGAGCCGGCTAGGCTTCAAAAAGGGCAGCCTGACGTTATACTCCGAAAGCTACCGTCAATTCTGACGTTGTTTTTGAAATTGCATTCCGATATAACTCCGATCCTTATACAAAATTGCTACATACTGACAACCCAGCCTTATTATTAGGCATAGAAAGGTTATAGAGGTTTAAGAAGACGATACAATGACCTGATAAATGTATCGGTTAAGTGCAAAAACAAAACAGAATAAGCAAAAAAAAATATTTTGAATGCTATCGGGTATCACCTCGAAGCATACTGAATAATACTAATTATTGGGAGCATTTTTTTGCGTAGTAGAATGGAGATATGTCTCCGTTTAATACTTAACCTATGAAGATCATCGCCTGAACTTCTCCTGAACTAACTCAAGGTCTTTCAGAAGATGTTCTGATTAAGACATAGTTTGGCAAAGCATTATCGCACATTGGTGACGTCACTGGAGGACTTTTAAACTGGTCCACTCGCAAAGAAGAATGCACCAACGTGACGTTCATCAATGACGTTCAAAGTGGCACAGAAACTACAGTGCATTTTACATTATTAGAGCAGAAGATTCACCGACGGCACTGGTCAAATTTGTGATGAATTAAAAACAAATTAATTAACCACAAAACCGTTAATTAAGCGTCTTTGACATCATGCGATAATAATAATAATAATAAATAATACTTAATAATAAATAATACGATAATAATAAGAATATTTTTTTTCGTCTGCAAGCGCTAGCCGTGAGTGGACACGCTTACATCGAGTTCTCGCATTAAGCGGTTCTTTTTTGTGGAAATACTGTGCTGCCACCAGTGTGAAGTGCACGGAAGGTTCTTCCAGATACAGTGATCACTCCCAGAGTGTTGAGTGAAAAAAAGTTGCTCGGTTTGTCTTACCCGGCCTTATCGAAGTTGTAGTGGATACGCCTTCGAAAACTGAACGAATGCACCATCCCGAAGATAATGTTGTGGACCAGACCACCTGTATCACAGATGAGCCAAGTTTAGTGCGTGCACTACCACCGAACATCTGCTTACAGGCAAGCAACTCTCGACCGGGTTCGCCATATACGCCCCACCAAGGGTCGTCAGTTACCCGTTTGAACGATTTTGATTATTGTGACTATTCACCACAATCATCTTGCTCTTCATCACCTTTGTTGTGCTGCAAAGCCGGCAGACGATCAGGAGAGGATAGCAGCCACAGGTGCGGTGTCAAGTGTCACAGATCGAAGACGTCATCAACCGAAACAGTGGCAGCAAGAGAACGCCAGCGCCGAGAAGCAAGGCTAGCTGAGATGGTGGAGAGAGCGACTGACAACGACCCGACAGATGTAAACAGTGAGGATGACGATCAACCGTCCGAAACAGGTGACGACATATCTCACGCTGCCGATGAGAGGGGAATGTGGAGTCATATCCCAACTCGACAAGAGAAAGTAGCCAAGAAGATCGCCTCCGCGGCTACTCAAAGCATACGGAAGAAAATATTTTCTACGGCTCTACCAGAATTAATTTTCCACTCTCCTGATAACCCTGATGCACTAAGACCGCTTAGTGTTGTTAAGATAACTGTAGAGCTCAGCAAGTCTGCTTTTCCGGGAGCTAAGGCGCGATTAACAACGCAAGAGAAATTGGCAATTTGCCTCAAAGACTCAGCGCAGACGGAAACAGCAAAAAAGCGTGCGCCAAGCAGAGATGAAATTCGCAGAGGGCGATATTCGTTCTGCTGCTCGGACGCTACTGTCCTAAGACACATTGGCACCACACGATGAGCATACCGAGTTGGAGCTACGGAGCAAACACCCAGTCACTCCACCCGGGTGTCAAGAACACTTAGACCTGCTGCAACAACCGGCCATTCTAGACCTGGATAGAATTGAAGGATCTCTCGTTTTTGAGTCCATTCAATCTTTCTCATTTGCAAGTGGAGCCGGTTTAGACGGCCTACGGCCTCTACAGCTTCGGGACATGCTTAGCCAGACAATCCCATCTTCGGAGCGTCTACTGGACGAACTGGGAATTTTTATGGCTAGAGTGCTCAATGGGGCTTTGCCATCGTTCTGCCAGCGCGTCTTCTACGGTGCCAGTTTAACAGCCCTCCGAAAGAAGGATAATACCATTAGGCCCATAGCATGCGGACTAACTCTACGAAGAATGGCTTCAAAGATCACGATGGCTATGAACAAACAGGCCATTGTTGCTGCGGTTTCACCCCATCAAATGAGTGTTGCTATTAGAGGAGGAGCAGAGGTACAGGCCACACGCGCTTTTCTGGAATCAGAAGGTCCGACAAAAGTACTAGTCAAACTAGATTTCCAAAACGCGTTTAACACAATAAGAAAGCACAACATTTTTGGCGAAGTAAAGAGAAAAGCGTCACGACTCTATCCGATGATATGGCAGTCTTATAGAGATTTCTCAATCCTCGCGTGGAACACAGATGCGATCATAGAGTCGCAAACTGGCATTCAGCAGGGAGACCCATTGGGGCCAGCTCTGTTCTGCCTCGGCATTTCTGATCTGGTGTCTAGCCTACAGAGCCCTTTTAATGTCTGGTACCTAGACGACGCTGTCTTGGGAGGTCCCGCAAATGTCGTGGCAAGAGATTTGCAGGTTATATTGAACTTCGAGGAACCGGGAGGACTGACCCTCAACGCGGCCAAGTGCGAGGTTTTAGCTATCGGAGGTACATCTCAAGATCAAGCGCAGGCTATACAAACAATCATGGAAGCACTTCCTGGGATATCTCGTGTAACTCAGGATAACCTAGATGTTCTAGGTTTTCCTGTAATGCCGGAAGGAATTCCACGCGCTCTTGATGCTAAACGAGAGACCCTGGAAAAGATTCACCCACGACTGACAAGTATGCACCTGCAGGTGGCTCTCTGCCTTTGGAGACACAGTCTTGGTTCACCAAAATTTGTCTACCTGCTACGAACTTGCCAGACTCTAAAACACATGGAAGGTCTTATAGCCTACGACGAGACCTCTAGAGACATTCTAAGTGAGATACTAATCATTAACTTAGAAGGAAACATGTGGCAGAGAGCTAGCCTCCCTATCGGCAACGGAGGTTTTGGAATAAGAAGAGCTACGGATCTAGCTGCAGTGTGCTACGCTGCTTCCCTGAATCAATTCGGCTCCCTGGCGGAATCACTTATCGGCGAGGAAGCAAAGCTTGAATTAAAAAAGGCAACTATGGCAGCAGACACCTCAATCAGGATTTAACTCGATCCCGGCCATTTGGAAGAGCACGTGAGTCAAAAACTTCTTGACGCTTACAAAACTAAGAAGTCCGCACGAGATATAACAAATAGCCTAACATCAGCAAGAGAGCGTGCCGTCTTTCTAGCGGCTTAAAATCCCTTCAGCGGGGGCTGGCTTCAACGCGCTGCCCTCCCGTCAGCTTGGCACCAGGCTGGACCCAAACTCCTTCCGCATGGTGTCAGCTCTTAGGATAGGCGCCCCCGTCTGCCAGCCCTTTTCTTGCCTGCCATGCGGCCAACCTGTCGACTTTGACGGTCTACACCCGTTAAGCTGTCTGAAAAGTCCCGGCAGACTCACAAGACACGCTGAACTCAACGCCATAGTACGAAGAGCTCTTAGAAGGGCAGGGATACCATCGGCACCCGAGCCGAAGGGTCTTAATGGGAGCAATGAGCTGCGACCTAACGGGGTCACCATCCCACTATGGTCACACACAAAAGCCTTGTATGGGATGTTACGGTTTCATGCACGGCGGCCTTGTCGTATTTATGTCACAGCGCAGTCGAATCTGGATGAGTAGCAGAGCGCGCGGAATCTGAAAAACGAAAGAAGTATCTCGAGCTATCAAGAAGCTACCACTTTGTGCCCATTACATTGGAGACACTTGGCCCCATCAGCACAGGTACAGCGAAAATCCTGAAAGATATCGGAAAACGCATAGAAGACGTTACGGGTGATCGACGCGAGGCCATGTTTTTGAAACAGATGATGTCTTTGGCCGTTTGTAGAGGGAACGTAGCTTCAATCATAGGCGCAATGAACTGAAAAGGGAACAAAGCAGACCTGGCTCGTTCTAAACGTTCATACCTAATAATAATAATAATAATAATAATAATAAATAATAATAATAAAAGTAATACTAACCGTAAAGAAAAACACCAGATCTTCTACCCATAATGTGGCATAGTTATAGAAATACCTTACTCCTAACATGAAACCCAAAATCAATACTTATATTGAAGGCAGGCACCCAAAACAGTAACCCGTTAGGCCCGGCCCTATTTAGCTTAGGTATATTAGATATGTATGACAGTTACCAAATACATTACATGTGTGGTAATTAGATGACGCTACGTTAGGAGGATCATGTGATTTGGTGGCCCTTCGCTCTACAATTCGCAGAAGAGAGTTTAGTTGAATAAATCGAAATGCGAGGTAGCTGATTTCGGCGATTTGCCCTAAGAGAGAAACGAAGCAATCGGAAAAAAATACAGGGTCACTCTCCAGTATATCTAAGTAGATTTAAAACAAGAAACCTGAAGGTTCTACATAGCCTGAACGTTTATGCTTAACTGTACTTATGTTATCAATAAACAATGAGTCTCTTCTAGGAATTTGTATTTTGAGATCAAAATGGCTACTGACCTCATTTCCGTCTACTACGCCGCTTCACTAATACAGTTTGGTCCTCACGCAGCCTTAGGGAACGATAAAATTACACGGTCTGAAACAAAGAGCAAAGCAGATCGTGTCATCAGGGACGTACTTTACTTGGCTTCCTTACAAGAAAATCCTAATCACAATTCTGCGGTGATACGAAAGATATTCGTCTACGATGTGCCGACGTAAAATAACGCGAAATTGCGACCTTGTTCACGCTTGTTGCTCAAACGCGATACACAAGCGTGTTAGGATCACAGTTTATCACCCACATTTTTATTGTACTCTTATTTGATTGCTATATATGTAATAGCCTGTCTAAACAAAACGTCAAACAGTGTCTGAACCCGTTCGTTTTTTATGCATAGCTTGGAAATGTCATAACGTGGAAAACAACATTTCTTCAACTGTCACCTAGGTAGTGCATGAAGTACAAGAATAAATAAATATACAGAAACGTCCGGTACGGTATACGTAAAAATAGACGCAAACGTTGTAAAAAGTAGGTCAGCAAAACATAAACCAAGTGTAGGATTGCTAAGTCATCTAAATGCAGTGATTTTACCTGGGAGACAATTTTAACTGGAAGTAAACCGTAAGATTTGCTACCACTAAAAGAGTAGCCCAACTGCAGATTCTCTTGCTAGCGCCAACAGCAAAAAGCACAAAAAGTGGAAACCTGGAAGAAGGGCAACTATGCCTGCTTCTCACGCTCGCTTTTCAGCGCAAGGTTAACTTGCATTTTAGCTCATATGAGTAGAAAATTAAGCTTTTTCTAAGGAGTGCAAGTCAGTCGTGTCGGGCACTCGTTACCGACACGACCGCGTTCTAGAACTACGTCAGCGAAGTGACCAAGACATTCTTGGAGGAGGATCTCGTTAAATGGTTAGATAAGCTTTCCTGCGCTCCCTTTTAAGGACTTAAAAGTGAAACCCCACTCTCTGCCTGGACTACAGGTATTACCCAAAGCGATATCACAATAAACAGCTAGCCGGTGCCTCATTCAAGAACTTAAAATTCAAAAGCAAACTCATCGTTTTAACCTACCTACGTATGAATCCAATATGGTGCCAGGCCATATTGGATTTAAAACCAGCTCGTTCTTAGAAGCGTCTTATTCTCAAAACCGTTTTATTCTCAGAACCGTCTTGTTCTGAGAATCGTCTTGTTATTAGAACAGTCTTGTTCTAAGAACAGGCTCGTTTTGAAACCAACTCGTTCTAAGAACCGGCTCGTTCTTAGAACCAGCTCGTTCTTAGAACCAGCTCGTTCTTATAACCAGCTCGTTCTTAGAGCCAGCTCGTTCTTAGAACCAGCTCGTTCTTAGAACCAGCTCGTTCTTAGAACCAGCTCGTTCTCAGAACTAGCTCGTTCTTAAAACCGGTTTGTTTTTAAAACCGACTCGTTATTAGAACCGGCATGTTCCTAGAACCGGCTTGTTCTTAAAACCGGGTTGTTCATAGACCCGGCTTGTTCTTAGACCCGGCTTGTTCTTAACACCAGCTTGTTCTTAAACCAGCCTGTTCTTAGAATTGGCTCATTCTATGAACTGGCTCATTCTAAGAACTGGCTCATTCTAAAAACGGGCTCATTCTTAAAACCGGCTTATTCTTAAAACCAGCTTGTTCTTAGAATCAGTTCGTTCTTAACACCGGTCTGTTCTTAGAAGTTCGTTCTAAGAACTGGCTAGTTCTAAGAATTGGCTAGTTCTAAAAACCGGCTCTCTCTTAATACCAGTTCGTTCTTAAAACAGGCGCGTTTCTTAGAACCGGCTCGTTCTTAGAACCGGCTTGTTCTTAGAACTGCCTTGTTTTTAGAACAATCGTTTTCTTAGAACCAGCTTGTTCTTACAATTTTTCTCTCAGTTGCGAAGTCCGTTCACCGGCTGTTTCGACCGGTTTTCTACATGCTACATCGACCAACACGGGAGGGCAAACACCTTAGGTTAGTTCAATGCTACAGCGACCAACACGAGAGGGCAAACATTTAAAGTTGGTATGAATTGTATTATGAAATGTGGCAAAACAGTGCGCTTTAGCGTTCACAACAGTACTGGCCGACTTAAATAATAAAATGACCTCGCATATTGGACTTAATTATTGAAAGGAGCTCCAACGTTATGCTAACTGATCAAAAACAACGTTGTAAATCTAGTCTTACATAGTAGCAGGATCGATTACACTACATAATTATACGCCTAGGCGGAAGTAACCTCCCCTTAAAGCACAAACGTGTGTATTCAATGCGATGATTCGCACTAGCTGCAGAGCCCGGAGCTGGAAAAACTCAAGTTCTAATAGTAAGCGCATGGCATGGCACTCTGCCAACCTTCTGCTTTTCGATTTTCTAATGCAAAACTCTCACTGCTAAAAAACCTCACATTTGCGGAAAAGGATAGCACCGTATGGCATGCGACCTGTAGGCTAACCCTAAAGCGAATGGCGTGAAGGATAGCCTTTGCGCTGGATAAGAAAGTTGTAGTAGACACAATAAGATCACACGAAATCCGTGTTGCAGTAAAGGGTGGAGCGAAGGCGGCAGTCCACCCAGCTCGAGCGTTCGCAGAGGCGAGTAGAACAACGCGTGTGATGGATACCTGTTCACCCCGAGAACAGGGTTCAGCAGGAGACCTTTTATGTCTAGCGCTGTTTAACCTTCGCATCCCAGATCATTTCTATCAGATGCAAAGTCCGTTCTCCAGCTGGTACCTGGATGATGCAGCACTTTGTGAACGAGTATTTAGAGTGACATCGGACATACGCCAAATCGAGGCTTTTCATCATCAAGAAGGTATATGCCTAAATGCCGCTGCTAAATTCGAAATTTCCACTGTCGGCAATTTTAGGTGGAAGAGTTGCAGAACGCACGATACGAGAGATTTTTTTCTATAGTAAAGCAGTTGGATAAGAAGGATATGGCTTTCGGTTGGCTCCAATAGGTGTACAAAAAACCAACGAAATTCCCTGGAGAGCACGCCAAAGCGATGTGCCCAGAGGCTCCGTTGTGCTTGTGAAAATATAGTCTAAGATCGACACGATTTCACTATCTTTCGCACTGCACCTGTAAATATATACCGCGCTCAATTGGTGACGCGCAGCTTTTATGGAGAAAATGTATCATTAGGCTGTACGACGAGGTATTGGAGAGATAGGCGTTAGCTATAGGTAAAGGTGGCCTTGGGCCAGTAAAGGCGGTAGGCCTAGCTTTAGCTATGCAGCTTTTCTTAAGCGTTTTAATTCACTATCCGAATTACTGCTTAAATTACGACAACAAGCAAAAGGGAGTCCGTAAAATTATGAACAAATTGAGTGCAGGGTCAGGATTAGGCTTGACGTCGGTAATATACAAGAACATCTAAGTTTGCGTATTTCTGGTATAGAAGGATGAAGCTTACAAAACATATTCTTAACAATTTACCGTCGAGTCGTGCAAATGCGGTATTTTGGGCTGATCGGGACACTCAGTGAAGGGCGGCTTGAAGCTGTGCCATATGCAGAAGTAGGCATCATGCTGGACCTAACTACGTTCCACATGGCTGCCGCTTTAAGGATAGCAGTCACTATAAAGAGATATCTATTATGCGAATCTTTTCCTTGTGGTGCATGCCGAGCTAATAATGACAGCGACGGCCTACATCTACTTAGCTACCCAAAAAAACATGGTATATTTTCAAAACATACATAATTGAATGAAATTATAAAACGAGCTTTTTAGAGAGCAAAACGACCTGCAAAAGTAGAGCCCCAGACTTCCAACGGAATAATGGCAAGAGACCTCATGTTGTTGCTATTCCCTCGTGGTCGCATGGCAGGTGCTTGACATGAGATGCTACAGTGTCCTGCACTGTAGTTCTGTTCTATCTACGTCAGCTCTGTGCACACGATTCGGGCAGTGGAGCAAGCTGAAATAGAAAAGAAAGGCAAATACGCAGATATCGATGACAGTTATCGTTGTGTGCCGATAGCTAAGAAGCCACTGATACAAATTAAACTATTGTTTCTAGAAACAATAAAGTACGTTGGAACCTAACAACTGCACAAATTTGGAATACTGATATTAATAT
Organism: Dermanyssus gallinae; assembly: GCA_003439945.1. Taxonomy (NCBI): domain Eukaryota; kingdom Metazoa; phylum Arthropoda; class Arachnida; order Mesostigmata; family Dermanyssidae; genus Dermanyssus; species Dermanyssus gallinae. The sequence goes on along the minus strand of QVRM01004207.1, from coordinate 39,710 downwards.
TAGCAACGCCTCTCATGTAAACGTAAGCGATTTCAATTCGAGTGCTTCGGTCTATTAGCTCTACAACTGCCTGTCAACCTCGAAACAGCGCCATTTGACGCTCACCAGCATCTTCCAGCCCGACATGGAGCTCGAAGACCTCCTCCCTTAGAACAGTAACGAACTTGTCGATGCTGACGATACCTCGCACTGATCGTCTTGACGGCGGATTTTTCGTTCGGTTGCCATTGCTTCAACAGTCATCTGTAAACAAAAACAGAAACAACAAAAATCCGAGTTTTCTTAGTAGCTTAGCTGAGACGTGCTTTTAATAAGTTACTTAATCAACACGCGTAGTGTTGATACGAGTTGGTGCCTGCATTAATTTACTAAGAATTACAACGTTTTGCGAATGCACAACTGTCGCTTTTAGAACACTGGGTAGATAGCGTTCTGAACGTAACAGTTGAGCTGTAATAAGACAACTCCGGTCGTCAAGGAGCACACTATGCACCTGTTTTAGAAAGGTCACAAATCCTGGACTGCAAATCACATAATCCGAATATGCATCACCACCACGCAAGACTGCATTTCGCAAACGCAGTAAGTGCACGGCCTGAACAAACTGCCAACTGTATATGATGCACCCTTCAAAATAAATATTTTATTGCCTTCAAGAGGTACATAGATCAGTTTTTCTATAGCATCAGTGTAACAATAGTAAAAAATCAGGTATTCATCAAATATGTGATTCGAGCCTTAGCTAAAGAGAAACGTGCTCACGTTTGCTAAGCACACGCCAAACATGCGCTCGTGCAGCAATAAAATAAATAGTAATGCAATTTTATTCGCAAGACGCTGCTATAAAGTAAAAAAAAAACTACATGCAGAGCTAAAATGGAGGTGAGGAGACAGAGCTACTGAGTATATACAGTCACTAAAAAAATATAGGGCCACACATGTTTGCCACATTTCACGCATTTATTATAACCGATTGTGTAAAGATCATGTAAATGATACATGCTCACAGAGTAACAGCGGATACTTTTATCGACATTTGGAGTATCGGGTTACCTTAAAACACGAAATTTCGACATTTGGCACAGCTACGCTGCAAAAAAATTATAAAGTCACTACCAAGATGCATGTCTTAGCGAGTGACTTGAGTGGAATAACAACGTTTGGGCTCATTTCACGGCTCGACGGAAACGAAAGCAGACCTCCTACCAGAAATTTTTCTGTGCTGAAACGATGGGTTTGGGTCGGCGTCTCACGAGTGACGAAAAGACCCAAATCAAGGCTTATAAGGATGTCGGCCTCTAATCGGGAAATTTCCCGTCGATTGGGGCGTTCTCGCCAAGTAGTAAACAACTTCGTGAATTTGGGTGAAAAATACGGCGGAAAAAAGACTCCGGGGCGTCCAAATGCCATTTCGGAACGAAACAAGCGCGCAATTTTGTAGATAGCCTCGAACTCTGCGCTCTCGGCAAAGGCAATTGCGGCGGCGGCCGGTGTGCAAACGAACGTGCGAAATGTGCCAAACCTCCTCAGGAACACACTTTGGCTCACGAGAAAAAAACTTAAGAGAAAACCACGATTGACCGCTGAGCATCAGAAAACTCGTCTCGACTTTGCCCAGGTTACGATGTCATGGACCACTGAATGGCACCGAGTGCTCTTTTCGGATGAAAAAAAGTTCAATAATGATGGACCAGATGGATTTAACTATTATTTCCACGGTGTGCGCAAGGAAGAACGATTTTTGTCAAAACGGCACTCAGGTGGCGGTTCGGTGATGATCTGGGCCGCTGTCGGGTATTATACAAGGTCGCCGATTGTGTTTTTAGACGGTTGTGTTAATTCGACGCGCTATAGGGATCTACCAGAAGAGCAATCCGCACATTTTGAGCTCATGGGAGGACCCGACTTTGTTTTTCAACACGATATTGCCCCGATTCACACTGCTAAGTTGATCGAAAGCTGGTTCGAACAACGCCACATTGAGGTCCTACGCTGGCCTGCAGTCTCACCTGATCTTAATATTATCGAGAATGTATGGGGCTGGCTCGCCCGAAAGGTTTACACCGACGAAAAACAATTTTCGAACCAGGTAGAACTAAAAAAAGCAATTGTGAAGGCTTGGGACGAGCTCTCGCAGGACGTCATCCAAAATTTGTTCAATACTATACCAAACCGCATTTTTGAAGTTATCCGACGTAATGGGAAGTTCACTAAATATTAAGTATAGTTGTTAGGTGCCGTGAAATGAACCCAAACGTTGTTATTCCACTCAATTCACTCGCTACGACATGCATCTTGGTGGTGACTTTATAATTTTTTCGCAGCGTAGCTGTGCCAAATGTCGAAATCTCGTGTTTTAAGGTAACCCGATACTCCAAATGTCGATAAAAGTATCCGCTGTTACTCTGTGAGCATGTATCATTATGATTTTTACACAATCGGTTATAATAAATGCGTGAAATGTGGCAAACATGGGTGGCCCTAATTTTTTTCAGTGACTGTAAGTGTCAACTTCTTTAACGAGTTCTCGAAGAATAATTATTGGATATTATTGCACATTTAGGGGCAGCACGGTCAAGTTCTAGTAAACAGAGTTAATCGGATCAGGTCAGCATCAACATAACACGAACGTAGTAGCGTCAAGTACGTCTGGTCAATAATGATTAATTGTGGGGTTGCCCCTATCGGCTTAGTAAAGGAATTCCGGGTCTTCGAAGAAAATATACGCTTTCGGATGAGGAGCGGGCGAGAACCATTTCAGCGTTGTTTCCCAGCCACCCCACGTTCGACCGCTCTCGCTACCTGGGAGATGCCACAGACCAAGTCCCGACAATCACCAGGCTGGAGACAATCAGCGCCGCAGCACGGATTAAGCTGGGGAAGGCCTCCGGACCCGACGGAGTCCCGGCCGCTGCTACAAAGGCCCTCCTATTAAAACTCTCGGAGGAGACTGCTGCGGTATTCACCCGAATTCTGCAGGAGGGGATCATTCCCGCCACGTGGAAGTCGGCCCGTGTCATCCTTATCCCGAAAGGGAAAAGATCGTATAGGCCGATATGCCTACTCGGCACGCTGGCAGAGGCGTTCGAAGCCGTCGCGTGAATCCACCCTGCTCGTTTACCAGGAAAGCACGTCACAGAAGCAGCTTTTCGTGCTCTTGACACACCCAAACTTGTGACGAACCCAAACTAATCTTCAATATCGAATCTCCAATTATCGAATTGTTTGATACATTCGGATTGCCTGTTCCCATACGAATCGCCAATATACAGGTCGTGCAGACACCAACAAGGACACTGAATCGGCAACTGCCAAACCAAAGTAACTGATATGGTACTAATATGTACAAAAAAGCTAGTCGCCAGCACACTAGTCCGCATCGTTTTAGCACAAACAATACGATCATCACAATACAAGCAAACGAATATGAGTTAATGGCATACAGCGTCGGCTCATTTAGACGACCGACTAACCCTCTCTTGGATGTGTGATCGAAAGCTGCTACCGCTTGTTGATAAAGTTATGCCTAGGTCTGTAAATTAAATTAGTTTAAGTAATTAGTTAATTTCTCTTCATCTAATTTGAAGCACGTCACCCCTGGCCCTATGGCCGCCCCTTCAAAATGTCATAGCCACTGTCTTTTCTTAGTTAACCTTCACACCCTTCTCATCCATGATTGCGCTAGTCGATTCATGGCTTGTTTTACTCTGAAAAGGCTGCCACCAAAGATGACCACATCATCAGCGTACAGTAAGATTCTGGCCCACTCTCGGGTCCTGCCCGCCTTTATCCGCTCCGGTAGTGCACCCAGAAGTACGAAAACAGCAGTGCGCTTAGTCCATCGCCCTGTGCGACACCTGTGGTTTGAGCCACCTCCCCCGCAATACCGACCCCTTTGTCAATCAGCACCGTGTTCTGTTTTAACATATTGATAAGTAACCTCAGAACTGCTCCCGGCATTCCTGATTTTGCCAGCTCTTCAACTATTTATCCTTTGGTGCTATATCAAACTCTGCATTTAAATCTACAAACACCGCATATATGCAACTCCTTGGCCTGGACAGCGTATCCCAGATTGCTCCTAGCAGCAAGTCTTTCCTGTGCGGTTTCTCCCGAGATGCTCTGTCGATTGCTTCCCGTTTCTAAGGAACACTGTCTCCTCCCCTTCCGCTTCAGTCATATATGTGGACGTTCGTCAGCCTCCTTTATTGCTACCCACTCTTTCTTTTCCCAGTGCTTTTTCTTCTTCTCCTCTTTATACGTTTTCTTAACCACCGCCTAACTAACGTTGCCAACGGCCTCATTAATTGGGCGGTCTTTACATATTCTCGCGTCAGCCTAGCTTGCTTGGCCGCCCTGCACCGATCATTAAACCAAGGTATTCCGCTTCTTTCCTGTGGCGGCAGCATTGCAGACGTCAATAAGCCTACCAGACTGAGTTCATAGGAGTCTACCTGGGTTACCCCTGGCACCGGGAGTACGCTGCTAAGTCCTTGTAAATGAACGTTGCCGTTAAGCTTCCTCCCTGAGCCTTCCCTCCTTCCTCGTTCTTGAACACTGCCTCTAATTTTCATCCGGAAACACATAGGTACATGTTTTCTGAGTCCCGCGCCTTCCTGTAAAGGATTGTCATCCCCTGTATTTTGTATATCCCTTCTGTCTATATCGCTTGCAAATATATCAATAACTGATATCCCGGAGTGACATTCATATATGCACACATTCGCCCTGTTAACTACTGAACAGCCAATCTCATCCAAGTCTAGCAAGGCCGCCGTTCGTTCCGAGTCAACCCTGTCTAATCTCGCAATTAAATCCCTTCCTATAATCATCGGATCCTTCCGCGGCAGCGCTTCTATCCAGAGTAAGAGGCGCTCGACCATCGCTTCTGTGGACTCCGTACTCGCCGGTTGCACATAGGTGGCCACTAGTTAGATGACATTACTGCGATTAGATTTTTTGCTACTATTCCCACCCTCAATTCTCCCATTGTCGGTCTAACAAAAATGTATACCCCCCTGCTCGCCTACCCGGACCCTTTCTGCACAGTGCCAGCGCATGATATCCATAGAATCCCCGAATATCAAACTGTTCTCGTGCGGACGTCTACCCCTTCGTACGCATCGTCCTCGAACAAATCTAACACCCCCCTCCCCTCACAATTCCACATCACTATCTGAATACCTGCATCCACCACGTCTCTAAACTCAATATTATCTTGCTGGATCTGCTGGTTCTCGCACGCGTGCGACCTGCTCACTGTTGTCTTCAGACGTCAGGTCGATTTGAAACGTAATGGAGATGCCAATACATGATCTGCGCTTCTGTTCTCCCGTGTAGGTTGGGTTATATCAGCGTCAATGGCCGTGGGTTGCAGCATAGGTGAGGGAGCTAACGGGGCACCCATCAACCCTTCCAGAATGCTCGGAATAGCTTCCTGGATGAACCTAGCCACTGGTCGCACGATGATATCTGTTAACCTCGGCATAATCGTTGCAATCAGTATATGCAGTACTACAACAGTAGAGCATGATAAACTACAAACAAATCATAAGCAGAGCTATATTGGGGTCCAATAATTTAATGCCCATCACTAAGGACGAGCTATGAGGAAGCGATTAATGGTCAAAAAAGTCATAGTTACAATTCAGCATTTATTTCACCACAAAATTGGTAGACAGTTGATTCAATTTTCACAAGGTGTCACAATGTGACTTTTTGGTCTTACAATATAAATTTAACTTTGGATGATAAGGACGTTCCGCAAATTTCTGGGCACACAAGTATATGATAGCGTCCAATATCAAACTCTCCGCAAAAGCGACAAACACATTCTCCAATATTAAAACAGCTTGGCTTCATGCATATGTAATGGTGGTACCCGTGCCAGGTTATTCGGCAGATTAGCGAGCGGTTCCTTTGTATGGCTTCTTTTCATCTACGTGAAGAAAAGGCCGGGCCATCAGTAAAATTCTCAGCTACAAATGTTAAATTTCTGTTTTCTCTGTAGGCTCGATATGAGTCTAGAATATGCGGTGTAAATGGTGTGTTACTAAGTGCTAGGTCTTCAATAAGTGTTCTCTCTCCGCACATCTCTAAGGCAAGTGTTGCCGAAGCGCACTTTGGAAGCCGCAAAACACGCTTAACATAGCTGGCCTTTAGCTTGTCTAGACTTTTTAAAAGGCTGAGCGTCAGGTATGGTGCAATTGTGGAAAGGCAGTACGCTGCTACAGGGAGTACTTTGATTTTAAAGCAATTTATATCTGTTTTTACGTCCACATCGTGCATATTGCCTAACAAAAACATTCAGACGTAGCTTTTGCTTGTATCTCCTCGATGTGTCTGCTAAAAGAGAGCCCGGGCGTTAGTGTGATGCCTAAGTACGAGAAGTGGCTAACTAATTTGAGTGGTTGTCCATATACTGACAGATCATGATCACTGGCCGCGTATGACCCTCCTCTGCTGAAAAAGGCCATAGTTACCTATTTGCATATATATACCAGTTTTCTCTACGGGAGTTTCACTATAGCTTTGCAGATGGCATTGCTCTGCAGCGATGTTGTTAGCAGTTATCTTATGCAAACCTTAGCCGAGCCGCCTAGCACTCGCCAGCGCAGCCCTTAACGGTAGTTTGTTTACATCTAATTAGTCACTGAGAAACGATCGAGAACCCATGGCTGGCGGGTCATGTGAGTTATCAGAACAATGGGTCTGACCTAATTTGTGTCTTCTTATTCATCGAGATCATTGAATGGTCTAGTGCAATGGATAGGTTTGTTGCGAAGACGTCGATCGTGGACTGTCCCATCGGCCCGGCTACTGTAGGGGTTCCAAGATCTGTCACCAGAGAAAACCCCCAATTTTGTAAGTGTCTCCCCTTGAGCGCTACGGTCTTTGGATCTGCTGGCTTATCTAGTCTTCCGTTAGGTTCTTGGAGAGAATAGGCAAGCTATGATCGTACTTAACTTGCTAAGCGCCAGCTGTAGGTGGGTGCATCCTCGGGGAGGTCTTTTTACCGACGTCTTTCACTAGCTTGAATACTTCTGGGGGAGCTACGAAATCACGATCGTTCAAAAGCGGGTGTGCAGTTAAAACGCTAAAAATTCTGCCTCTGCGAAAGCTTGGCCACCTTGTAGCTGACCGTTTTCGATGTATATACACCAGATTTTCTTCACCCTACGACCAGAACCGTCTTACTTGGCTGAAAAAGTTTCCCTCTTGCTTTCGCGTCATGAATCATTCGCCGTTATTGTGAAAACAAACTATAACGTTTACCCTCTAAAGCACATACCTCGCCACAAAGCGTGTGGACAAATTACTTTCTTGGTCACATGCGTCAATCTCCCCACTTCCATACAGACTCCAGACGAATATTTGCTTCTTCCACATATATGACGTAGAGTGCTAGTGCACATGTGTTAGGTGAAAGGCTTTAACATATTCAAAGAGCAGAACAATCTAACGGACTCAACGATCGGTTAGCTAATTTACTTTAGGCCAATTCAGACGATTCAACACAGAGGGTCAGATGTTTTTCCTCAAAACAACAGCACACCACAATGCGAAGTAAATAATTAAACGCCAGAAAGTGCACAAAGACGATTCCGTAGACTTCCAGAAAAAGAGTTGCCCGCGAACCTTTTGAGTTTATGTGGTTTGACAGCAGTAAGCGCAACCGCGCGGAAAGTGCCATCTTTATTAAGAAAAATCGCCCACTAGTATATAGCTCATTGGCAAGGGGCTTAACTTTTAAGTGTCCTTGTCTGTGATCAATTAGGGAAACATAACTTATAGCGCTTGGTTAAATTACCAGTACAGTTTTCCGGGATGAATCATTGCATCAACTACTTTATGCGATCCAACACAAAACAAACCAAGAATATATATATATATATATATATATATATATACGCGGATATATACGCCAGAATATATCCGAGTTAATAGTGTGTTTTCATTCCCGTCTTCTTTCCATTGAAATAGCTTTTGTTGTCTTGAGCGATAGCAAAATTGCATGCCCAAGACAAGCGTCCGTGACTAACGGCGTCAATGTAAATAATGCAATTATCTCACTTATTGTGACAAAAGCCGTTTATCAAATTATTTTCAGATCAGTGTAGTACAAGGCAATATAGTGTTTCTACGTGATACATAGGTTACATATGTGCGATAATTTAGCAAAATCGTTTACTGTAACGTGAAACGCTGGAGCAATATCAAATTAAACCTTCGTTAGGTAGCCGCGTTGATTAGGCCGCAAGATATTTGGCATTAAATGTGGAAGTTACGTTGTGAAGAAAATGTACGCCTTAAGGACCTGACATTAATTAAGTTGAACAATGGGAGCACAACCTAGTGTAACATTGACACGTCTCATCCCTTCAAACGTCACAGCAAACGTTGCAGGGGAATACATACTACTTATTCGAATGTCTCATTGAGCCTCATTGCTATATCATTTATACTTCTATGTTATACGTCTATATTTATCTCTATGTCACTCTACCTGAAGAGGGTTGAGAGCAACATTTGGAAGCATCCTCAATTTTGCCGACTCGTATTCGCTGGTGAATTAAACCTTGCCACATGCCTGCTGCGTATATGTAAGAAGGTTTCGAAGCCTTGTGATATAGCGAGCATAAAGCATGGCTCGTAGCTGTGAAGAAAAACGAAATTTTCCAGGAAACTGTCACAGACCTTCTATATTTATCAAGTAGCATACGTGCAAAGAGATGCCTAGCTCGAGTGTTTCTCTATTAGCAGTACTGAATTCTGTATATACAGCCGTTAGTATGCTCAGAAAACGACCGTAAAACGAGCCATTCCCGTAGAGTGGACTCTAATCCAAATCGGATAATAAGGCTCATGAAATTCACTAGTTAACTGAAGCAAACATTTTATACAATAGCTTATCAAGCGATCCTTCTGACTGGAGTACTTCCTTCCTGTATATTAAAAGAAAGGTGCCAGTACTAAAGAAGCCGTAAAGTTTCCCCTCTTATGTGAAACGATGGTCTGCCTGGACCTGCTCGAGAGAACATTCGGACAAATTATTACACCACCATAGAGGCCAACAGATTTCCTCGGCAGAAGCACTCTCAACTAATGAGGGAAATGCAGTGGTTCTTTGGACAATACCAAGCACGTCCCAGCTGAATTACCTACTGCTACCGACACAAACTCAATGAATGCACGAATGCTCAAAAATAGTTAGAGGTGAGCACACTCGTTTTGTTAGGGCCACTTGCATTCTTTGCATTTTATCATTAAAACCCCAACTTGGGCTGAAAAAGGAAATGATCAAGAGCTCTGCCCAGTTAGCGAGGCTTCACGTTAGTGTTTTATGAGTTATGCTAAAGCTACCTTATTCTGATTCAGAAATACGTTTCCTGCCCTACCGCTCTGTACCGCTACTCAGCCGCTTCGAAGTATATTTCATAATTATATTGTAACTTGCACACTTCGCACTTTGGCATTTCGCACGATTTTAAGATCATCACGATGTGCTGTCGGAAGCCCACCTGGCAAGGCAGCCATGTTTATTTCAAGGATCAGGACCCCGGGTCACCACTTAAGACAACATCTGTTAAACGTATGGGCATTTATGTAAAGCGCGCTTCAACTTGCAACATGTAACCTTGGAAGCTTCGTCTGCCTCGACACATAAGGAGGCTTGAGATTTTAAAGATCTCAACCTCAATTCGGGTTATGCGGCTGCTAAACCAGCAGACGGGTTTCTCCTACCGCTGGAATAAAAACCTCTGTGATGAAGAAACAACGCACGATTGTTGCGTATGTTCTTTTTCTCGCATTTCCCTCGTCTCGAATTCCAAACATTTTTAAGGCAGCTGTTCTTGTTCCAGACTATCGTTCATCCCCCTATGGGCTTGGAATCGCCATGAGGCATATTTTCAATGCACCGAGATTCAGACTTATTTAGAAATATAGAGTTTTCTGAACAATCCCTGTAGCGTCATGGCTGCTGACTCAGTAGTATGGTTTATTATCTATTCTCAAGAAAATCGCTCAATAAAAATTCGATCAACAACGGGGATCGAACCGGTGATACCCCGCTACACAACAGTTCAGTCATATTAAGTTTTAATGTTGTTCCCAACGAATTGTGTTAAAAAAAACTATGGTCTCACAATAGTGCACTAATGTTTCCCATAATTACAAATACATTAAGATGTGCAAATAAATAAATATACATGTATTATGTTTCAAAGAAAGCCACTGAGATCGACATTTGAGTCTACACGGCTTAATGAGTCTGATCTTCCACTCGATCAAGCTGATCAAGCTGATCAATCTTCGACATACAACTGAATTTGAATTGCGCAAAATAAACGGTAAGGCCCGTGCTCAATATCAATCGGATGTACTATGTCTTTAAGAAGCCGTAATAAGAGTAATAACAGATTGATTTTGAAATCAGATGTTACTGGCAGTTCATATTTACTCAATTTGGTCAGGATTGTATACACTACAATATGAAATAGGTTGCAGACAGTTTAAATCATTTTGAGTATAGCTTAGGCAATTTAATGTTAGCGTTGGCAAGTATTATTTGAATCAGGTATAGTATAAAACGTTCAGTAAATCAGACGGATTAGGTAAAACGAGCAATAAGCTCTTCGCGTACCTTCGCCTTGGGCCATCGTATTGTTACGCAGTCCCGGAGGACCGTCACATTTCTGTCAATCTTCGAGGGAGCCTTTTCCGTCTCTGGGTTTACATCCAACTGCAACGTGTGTACAATGCTGAGTTAGCAGAATATTTGACCAGGAATACCCTCTTCTTGCACGAGAACCTCCGCTATTCATATTTCTTAGATATAGTGAAAAAGGCTTCCGCCTGCATAAATGAAACAATGTCAATAGATGGTATATGCACAATGCATAAATGAAATACATGTTAATAGATGCTATATGCACACAACAATGCAGAAAGCAATATAGCAGTTATCAAGTCTAAATAAGATGTCCCTCAAGTACCTTAACAGTGTATTGGCGATTGAGAAGAGCTCCTTTGAATGCTGTGACCGTATACCAGTAGAATACCTCGCCTTTCGGATCATCTCTAATAACCTATAAAAAAAGATTTCGGAAAAATAATTAGGTTACTGAAATATTACGGAAGAACACTTATTGATATCATCATAATAAATTATGTGGCTAATTTGACTTTTGGCAAATATCAACAAACATCATCATAAATAATTTGGCATTGTTGTGTGTCAATATACATGTACTGCAGTACATACAGGTTGACCATTCTCTCATTGCATCTGCATAAACTTTGAAGCACTAAAGGCTCTGTCGAAAGGTGAATAACGAGACTCGACTGAACTGAAATTCAGATGGGTCTCAACGTCCAGATAATGATAAACCATTAATTGGGGTTATTCAGATTTTGGAAAACGGAATGATTGCCTTGTCATCTTTTTGGCAGTACTACACATTATGAGGTGACACCATTAGGAACCCTGTCGCCAGAACGCGTTCCGTTTTTTCTCTAGTGGAAGGCACTAGTGGGATTACGTTCGAAGGCGAAAGTAGTTACAAAACACATATTCCTGTTATACCCAGAGCTAAAAAAGTCAATAACAAAATTAACCCAAATACGATACACAATAGTTGAACTTTAAACTTTTCTTGACTCATAATATGACGTTTTTGTGTGCCGATAAGTTCCGCGCTTGAGACATGCTCGACCCAACAGGTGTATATTCCAATAATTGATCATTACCTAAAATTGACATTAATTTTTTCTTGGCACTCAATTTGGTTCTGGGAAAACCTCTTCGGTTCCTCAAAGTCAGCTTCGTCTTAGAAAATGTTCCTTGACACAACAGAGTTCCATCCTCGGAAAAGTTGCATACCAACATGGACCATCAAAGATTGCTGTTAGCTGCTAGCTGTTCAACGAGCCTACAGCAGTCTGTGTAACAAGCACTCGAAATCAACAAAAGATCACCAAACTAGACGGTTTCTACAGAGCGGAGGCTGTGCAAGCTTCACTTGATATCAGAATATTTTCACTGCGCAGCGTTATTCTAAATGTACAGTGGATATCGTGCATTATATGTCAAGTACAGTAGAGTGAACCGGGATTCATACGTTTTATATTAGTGGCGCCGCTACGGCGGACTAAGTACCTCCGAGTAATTAGTCAAGTAGTATGCATCGTCTGCAGAATGGCCTACTGTTATGGCTAGAAGGTGGCCAGATAATTTCACAGCTTGCTCGTCTGGCAACACTGGAAATGGAAATGCTCATTCAAAGGCGTAAACGACATTCACTGTACTTCTACGAAGGTGTCCCACATGATGCTTTTAATACAACAACTGGCGGTACATCGATACCATATCGAATCAAGGCACTGAGAGGCAACGCAACAGGGAAAAGCTGCTGCTGTTGCTGCTAAACGTGGCAGAAACGTGTATCAATTGATCAGACGATGGATACAACACGTAAGAGTCGTTTACGTGCCTTAGTCTTCGATCTTGACTCCGAATTGAGGGCTGAGCTGTCGGCGTCATTGTCGTGCTGTTCATCATGGTGCTGGTCCGTGTTCGACGGGGACATTCCCGTGTCGGCCAAATTGCCACGTGCCATCTAAAACAACAACGCATTGATGCACAGTCGATAGACAAGCTTTGCTCAGTAGTCAGACCACATAAGCTTCCAGCAGCGTGTCGTATCACTCCGGTCGCGCTAATCTGGGAGTACTGGGCCGAAAAAAAAATGAGCCTTCGAATATTTGAAGCAGTCGCCTGCCTGGTTGTTTGTCGAATTTGACCGGCGGAACTAGTGACGGAGTATGCGGTCGCCTTACGGCCACCAGCAAAAATGAGCATCCCCTCATTCCTGTTTTTTTCTTGTCTAACAAAATCTGTTCCTCTACTTTTTAGATAAAATACACATTCACCACTGTGCGCCTATCATACTGAGAACTAAATAAGTGGTTTTACACAGCGTAGCACATGCAATTAGAAGATAACTATGTAAGGCCTGCTACTGCGATTGCCATCTCGGTCAGGACAAAGAGCAGACGAACGCTGTAGGCAATCTGTGTCTAAGCTTGGAACGGATTGCCCTAGCAACTGGGCGTCAGCTAAATCTTTAAATGCTCCGATGGTAACTTAATATCGTACATAAAGTATTCATTAATTCTTATTAGTAAAATACATTTTAAATATATATATATATATATATATATATATATATATATATATATATATATATATATATATATATATATATATATATATATATATATATGTATATATATATATATATATACAATAAACAAATTATAAACATATGAACGCACTTACAAAAGAGATAGAGAGTTTCACTCTATTCAGCAAACCCTTGTAGAGGCGAGCGCATGTCCTTAACAATAATCGTTTGCTGTTGTTTTACTTTGAGGCACGGCGACTCGGTTCCTGCTAAACGTGTCCCTCTGCAACAGCGCTGTGTTGCGTTGCGAGTTGCCACACAAGGTAGCTTTACGAAGGCCCATTCGCGTAAGATTGGCCTATTTCGCAACCAGCAAGGACCAGATGTTTCTGGGTGGAAGCTAAGAGTAGAAGAGAGAAGATTTCCCCGTACTGTGCTAGAAGATCGCGTGAGTCTGATTGATTTGCGGGTTTGCAGTTTTTGGTACAAGACATGTCTAACGTTGCGGAAACCCGTGAATGACCCCGGCCAAATGATCCTAATGGTACTTGCCACTTCGCCTGATGGCCCATAGTACTGTTCTATGAAGATTTGGGCCATTAGGAAGTAAAGCTTAAGGGGGGAGGTGCGTTTAGTGGGTATGCGTCTCAGCAGGCTAACATCTATCCGCTGGGGTCGAGTTCCACACTGCTCGAGATGGGAAGTAAGACTTTTTGTTTTCCTACTTGCAGCAATAGTACGTACGAAGTTTTGTGATGAGGGCCTCAAAAAGCTACGCGTGATCATACCTATTTATATATAAGATCGTGTTATTGCTTTGCACCATACCGTCATGCTGATAGGTGCCTTCGTGCACACTGGAAACGCCACGAACTTCATCTTCGGATTTTTATAAACATAAACTCACTCGTCGACCAACTCTCGTGTCATCAATATGGCGCGGTCGATGACGCTAAGTAAACCCGCAACAACTCACAATATTTCAGCCAAAATTTGTACTGATATTGTGTGTGTGTTCGATGACTGAGTCAGACTTAGACGTCCATTGTAAGGCAGAAGAATAGGCAGACTGAACTCGACCGAGACTGGGCGACGCCTTGAACGCCGCAAGCGAGTATGCGCACTGACGGTCGCCATTGCCGAGCTATATTGAAGGGCCACAAAAACGTGATACTTCAACCATATCTGTTTGAGCGAGTCTGTCGGGAAGAGGCCAAGTCCGTTAAAGAAGTCAAGGGGGAGAGCGCCTCAGCCAACACGTCAAGCGTCAAGCGAAGCGACTACACAGACGAAACAACGATAGAGAGCAAGACAAATTGATTCTCTGACACTCTATTGGGAATGGGCCTAGAGACGTCCTCCTTCCTTGTGTGAAACCGGCTACAAAAACTTACAAGCGGGCTTGTACTCAGAACACTGGAGACATGGAGAGAATGACGATGACGACGACGACAACGACAACAACGCGCGCTACAAGTGACAGAACGACACCGCCACAGCAGCGCAATGGCAATGGACAGCGCGAATGAGTCGCTGACGTGCGCCACATTAGAGGCCGGCAGGCAACTCCCAACAGTAACCAATAGACAGACACTAACGGCGGGCTCCCTGCCACTTCCTCCTTCCGCCTTCATACTATAATGGCGGAGTGACAGTTCACAGCGGTAGCAGCGGCCACCTTCAGAATTGTCGCGTGTGCGGAGGCTTACAACACCCACCCACCAACCAAGCGCTTGTGCCGCTATCGGAAAGCGATGTGCAGTGCGTCAAAAGAAGAATCATTTTGTGATTCTGTGTGTCTATCGGCCGAGTTCAGGAGAAAGGCAGGCAACACAATACAAACACCAACACCACCAACAACAACATGAACAACAACCTCCTCCTCCTCCACGCAGTAGAAGATGATGAAACAGCTCATGAGGGTGAAGATGGATCTGAATCAGAAGACACTTATTGCACAGAAAAGATCGGCGAGCGATCCAAGCGGAAATTTAACAGTTGGAGTCGACCGGTAAGCACATGATGCGTTTTAACAAATTTTTCCTACTCACAGAAGGTTTTCAAAATATGCAAATAATGATCGCGCTCTTTTTGAACAAAAACGCATTTTATAGTACTGACCTTGTCTCTTCAGATTATAACAATATATAGCTCTCCTACGATTCTTCCTTACTACATCGAAGAAAATCTGTTTCGCTCACTTCAGAGTTCACTGAGAGAAAACTTCAACGCTTTGGATATCAAAGGGTGTCCACCATCATCAAAATGATCTGAATGAAAATATGTAAAGAAAATATCTTTACATATTACAATGAAAATATGTAAATAATAAATGTTCTCACTAAAATGTTGGTGGAAGAAGGTTATGTAGAAGAAAATAGTATATACATACAAGCTCTTAGTAAGCCACGACTGAGACCATCCGGCATCCTGCACGGGAGCTGCGTCTTTCCACTGCCACACACAATATTTGTTTTAGACGTAAAATCTTTTACTTTGTCGGGTGTTAATTATCCTTTGTACGCTGACGACCCAAAAATAGCCTCCCTTAGACTTTCCCTCAACGCATAGTACGTTGCAATTTGCTTTCGACGGCAACAGCCGCTAGTGTAGCGACATTGAGATGAAGCTCTCCGTTCCTAAATGTATCGTTATGAAACGTGGCTCTCCCGAGCAGCTCAACGGGTCAACACTGCCTACCGCAAATGTTGTGCGAGACCTAGGTATGTAAATGTCAATGGATCCTACAATCTCTGCACATACTGGAGATCTGGTGAAATCTACTTTTCTGCGTGTAAACTGCGTGTAAAATCATCAAATATCTAACGGATCATACTCGTCTGTATAAACAAATTGTGTTATCTAGACTTTAATATTGCTCATTCGTCTGAAGTACATAACGGCATGATTGAAAAACACATAATTATGATTCAGGTTGTTCCAAGAAAATCTTTGAGAAGGCTCTGTAGAAAACATTATATTAAACCGAATGCTGTAAACCGTCTGTCGCTGCTTACTTTATTTAAGAACTACGACACACGTGTAATGTCACAGATTGTGAGCTTATATCTCATTGACCGCTTCTTCGATATGCGAGTCATCAATCAGAAAAGCTAAGTATTGCTTATACTTAATGTATCGCAAAAATTGGGATCATTAATGATAATGATGACGCGACTTTGTTTGTCAGGCGTCTGGAGAGATTATTGCGCAAAAAGGCAGCTTCGCAAGCTTGCTGCATTGCGGCTTTTTCCCGCTGTTTACTCTGAAAATAAAGGCCACCATAGTGATATTTCTTGTCTGTGAGCGTTTAGTGTTTAACTTTTTCGTTTGCGCTTAGGCAGATGGAATCTCAGGAAAGCGCATAACCTTTAAGGCTGTACACTGTAGTATGTCATGTTTTCATTAGTGACTGCAGCCAGGCATCGATTCCAAGAAAGCTAGCGAGATCTCGATTGAGACAGGACAACAGAAATATACACTAGTTGGTCCTCGATTCTTAATTGGATACAGTTTTTATATATATATATATATATATATGTATAATTTATTGCTGGTTCACTCTATGACGTTAAGTGAACACTGAAGACACTTGACGTTGAATTTCATCGGCACTTAACGTGCAACTCGCGAGAGACTAGACAGTTTTAAAGGCTAGCCTTTAGGCATTGACTAATCCTAGTGACACAGCTGCGTTACGTACTGTAATAAATGACGTTTGTTAGAACGTACCAAAAAATTGTGAAAAGCGGCTTACCTTCGGATCGTCGCAGAAGAGGACAGAGTAGTGAAAGTCACCGTGAATTACCCAAATCGGATATTTAGGGAACTTTAGATAGCGACCAACTGTAAAGTAGCTGTTCGAAAGCTCCACGCTTGTCATGAAGCCTAACAGCGATCGTTTTATGATCCCTGAGTAAGTACGAAAAACAGACATAAGCGTTTATCATACATTTAAAACCCACGCTATTAAGGGTAGTGAAAAACAATCAGTTACATACTTACGAGTACAGTGCGATCTAAAAGGGCTTCAGTATGTAAACAAAATCGGTAGTAAGAGCAACCTCACCAACAAGGTAAGCGGATAAAAGATAAATATAACCAGTGCTTTATATTCGGAGTGCAGATATAATATATAGAGGACTTAATGACAACAAAATAAGTGATTAAACTTTAAATATTCCAAACTTCGAAATAGCTGTGCTAGATATTTTCAAGAAGGCATTTGCTTGGAAACTGGCACGACGGACCCATGCTGACCAACCACCATATAACTTTGTACACCCAGCTTGTAAATAGAGAAAACTTTATTATTTATATCTCACAAACAAGATCAGCAGGGCTTTATTCGTCGTTGTCCGCGACAAACTAATAATTCGCTTTTATAAGAGCAATGCTAAGACGTTCAGGCGCAGAGGGGGGCGTTCAAGATACGATAAGCCCAACAGAACAAATACAGGACAAATAACAAACTCAAGCATACAAAAAAAAAAATTTCAGAGACTTATTATTTAAATTTAGATTTACAGGGAAATATCCGCATTGTGCCAAAGCTCGAAGTGTTAGTAATTTTGTATGTCTTCCAACTCCTCTTCCTAGAAATAACACAAGAAATAGGAGCATTGAAACAGAAGACTTTAACACTAAAGCACCTTGTTTGGTAGTAACCTTGTACTTGTATCAGCCTCCTTCCCTTCCATTGTCAAAAATGCCGCTATTGGCGGACCGTAATTTTCTGTATATTTGCGATTCTGTGTTTCTTCGAAATCAACTACACTAACAGAGCGTTTCGTATTGAAACGAAGTAGTCACTGTACCAAACGTTGCAGCAATTGGGCGCTGAGTGTTTATTTATACATGTGCATACAAATGCGGCTGAATTAAAACAAGTTCAAATCATAAACTAGATTACAAACCACCTTAGGAAACAATTCACGATGCAACGGAATGGAGCGCCTACAAGTTTAAATCCACGTACCGTATCTTCCGCGCTTTGGATGATCGTCCTCTGTGCAAGGTCTGGGTGAATCAAAAACGTTTGAGACCGCACGACCTGCAAAAAGCAATTTCAAGCATTATTTACAAGCATACTATTTTATGTTCCAGCTACTTGGGCCTAGTTGAACTGAGAATGGATTGGCAATGACCGTCACTTTCGATATTTCTTTATAATATGAAAATCATGTTGCAGCATATACTTTCATCCACGTTACAGTTTCCCTTTTTCTGTTTCTACCATTTATTATATTATTAGAACTCGTGTCGCTCGGACACGGTTGGGACGCAAATCCCCTTCGACTTGATTTTTTGGAGTTACAAATTCAGCTTCAATTCCTAATTAATAAATGAAACAGGCGCAAAATGCCAGCAGGGACAAAGTGTACCTTGCAGACCAAGACAAGTTGAGGGGTTGATAGGTCGATAATGTCCTAGGGCTTACCGGTGATTATGAGGTTGACAAGCGGCTGGAAGCAATCTTCGTCCGTTGGATCAATGAGAAGATCCTTTGCGGCCTCGAGGTGCACGCGGTCCATGCCACGACTGAATACAACCTAAAATGCAATGCAATCGCGAATATGACAATGTGTTTTCAGTAATGATAATCGAGATCGTCGATCGATCAGTGCCGTTGTCAAAGCTACTACTCATATTAGTTAATATTGCTTATTATAGAAACAGTACTATTGTGGGCTGTCTACTAACTTAATCCCATATAACTTCCCTTATTTCCTAGCCGTTACGCCGTCAAGCCGAATGACAATATCTGCCAGAGGAGTTTGCCTTCTTGTCGCCTTCGCCCGATGCACATCCCCGTATGTGTTTCTTATACAAGCTTCTGAATCTCATTCCGAGATTACTCACCGGTCCATTGTCTTCAATGCAATTGGTACAACGATGTACGTCGTTTGCAATACTTGCGCTTTGTCTCCTTTACTAGGAGCTGCTCGGCGACCTATTGCGCAAAAACGTACTGTTGCAAAGATGCAAGCAGGCCGCTGTAGAAGAAACTGTGACGTCCCATACTAACCATTTAGCGAGCTTGGTCGCCAGTTTTGCGGAAAGTTTTTTAAAAGTTCTTCTTATATTTGAGTTTGCTTTGGCGTTACTAGAAACACTGCCTTAGCTTCTAGTGCAACGCAGAGGGTGGAGCCCATCGTTCATTACTGTTTTCCTATAGGCGTTGCAGTTGCAGGCTTTGAAAACTCTAGACTAGAACAAACATTATCTTAGGCTTTAACCTCGCTTGAGTCTCCCATGGCCCAGAACATCTGATTGAAGTGGCGTCTGTGCAAGCTGACTAAACTCAAATATTGACGCGGCGTAGAACACATGAGCAAACTCCGTAGTCGCATTGTACGCCGAGGCCCACTGTGCCATTCATCTGCTCCTGCTCTTTTGCAGCTATAGTCATCATCCAAGTGTTACTATTAAAATACGTTAAGATCAAAGGACTATGCAGCATATTATCATATTTGTTTAAATTAAAAATGTGCATACTTTTTAGTCGTTTGTCATGTACGATGGCACGCATATGTTTTTATATCTCAAATTATTTCATTAAGACAGCGTAACCCAATACATTGATTAGCTTTTTATGTTCAATTCATAATAACGGTTTTTTGTCTGTAAGAGGTGTATGGGGTCTTGTATGTGTTGACTTTATGCGCAATACTGGTATAGCGCACCTAACTGCAAACATAAATAGTATACGTTATGTAATACTGTATTAGTCTACTTTAACCACAGCGCTCCTGGCGGATCCATATCCTGGCGGCAGAACATTCAATCCAACCGACCCTCTAAGAAGATAAATCGAATTATGTTTTCCTAAGGCGTTAAGAAATTCATTACACCCAGAGTGCTGATACTGGCTTTTGTCTTCAGTAAAGGTAGGTCATCATATCGGACAAACTCGTGATTACACAATAAGCACACAGGGCCGTGTTGCGTACCAAAGTAACGTGCTCTACCGTTTTCGAATCTATGTCACACATCACATAATAGGAATGAACCCAAGGCCCAGATATATCCTCCACTGTACGATCAGCAGAATTTCTGCTGAGCCCTGGTGAGCGGTGAACTCCCACAATCGCTGTTGAACAATGCGAGGTTTTTCCCTAGGCGGTCTACTGGCGGTCGTATAAGGCTTTCTATAGTCATATGTTCTTGCAGACGTCGTCTCGTGGTATTCGACGTGCTTGTCTTTATAATGGTCTCAAGCGTGCGTGCGCGTCTTTAATTTTATCTACCCGTATGTCCTTAGATCCGGCAACATCCAGGTTCTTGAGGTCCTTCTTCATATTCTAGTGCGATAAAATAATAGGTCTTTTAGAAAGTTATCTAAAAATTATAAGGCAAGTTTACAAATGGGTTCATACAGACGGTGTCATTCTAGTCAAGCATATATACACTATCCGTTTTATATAACATTTGTCCTACGGAAAAAATCTTTAGAATAGCCTGCGTTTTTTAAGGCTTCATAGCATAGGGGGCAGCTCACCACGGTGCATACCATCCGCTTTATAATCAAGTATCTCAAAAAAAGTACCATATTTTGTCATTTAAAAAAAAAAAACAGAAAGAGCTTAGATGTTTAAGCGATTGATAATGTCGTTTTCGGTAAGTCTACGTGGCACCACTACATCGCCTATCACGTAACCGCGATCATTTAAGGTATGAAAAACTGATCCACGCAATGATCTCTATATGTACCATTTACAAAAGCACATCTATACGTGTAGAGTCGCGTATGATTCTATTACCACCAAGACCCATAATCAAACCGTTCTCCGTTGAACGACTAAGAGTTATGACGCTACGTCGTCGCTGGTGTGTCTGCTGGTACTGCGGCCGCGCTTTTCGGATTGATTCATCTTCTACAAGAGCCCCTTGTTGGTGAAGCGAGTCAAATCTGTAGAAGGAAAGGGAGGCGTGTCGTGGCCATCCTCTGCATCGGATTGTTCCATCGTCAAGAACCTTCGTTGCTTCTGGCAGCATGTGCTTGGGGACATCCAAGCGACTGTGCATCGTTACTCGTGTCACGTACTTGACCGTGTTTCGCCTTGTGCGTTAGAAGCGTTAAATTTTCCGGTAACGGCGGCCACTATTACCACAACTCCATTGGCCAGTTTTGCCACCGTTACTTGGCTTTACTTAAACGATGTCCGTGATATGTATTTCGACGCTCTGAAGGTCGTCTATGGACATCGGATCACTACTGTGGTCTGCTACACAGACTTGCTGATGGTTATGTTAACCCCATTCAAAACCACGCGGATGTTTCCGTGCTTCTTTCGGCCCGTAAGAGGCACCGCCTCGCTTTTTTGGGGGCGCTATCCCGAGGTCGTGCTCTATTATCTAGTCGTTCAGTAAATTGATGGCTACCTATATATATAAAATATATATATGTGATATATCTTGGCCTCGGGTTCATTACACAGGAACGACGTTCACTATGCAAATAAACGAAACAGTATGGAAGGCACTGTCTCTTTACGGGGAAGTAGGCAATGTTTGAAGACTGTCAAGAAATGCGCAGACTATTTCATGCATGTGTGCCAACAGTTTTCTAAGCCAGATTTGCCGAACTACTAAATTTAGCCCTGGAAGCATCTGTTGACGCTTCCACTGCAGTGTTTTCGCTCCCGAAAATTGCCTTCCTTTTGTTTTGGCTCAGACCGTTGTGGACAAACAAATTGCATCGCGAAGAGCATAAAACGCTCATTGCACAAATTTGGCAGATGCTTATTTTTACTTATCATTTGATTGGCCGAAGTTAGTAGCGTCATTTGTATACCTAGTTACTGATTTTGTTGTGTCATGTGCGTAACACAATAAGTCTGCTAATATTAAATATTCTGTTATTGTTGTGGTTATTAGTATTCGATGTATGCATTCATTTTAAAAACAAAACGCTCTTTTTTCACACTGTTTTTGGCATTAGTATTACGTGGCGTTGCAGGTCTTACCGACGAAAGAAACGGCACCATTCCATAACGGCAAACTCTGTCGAAATGCTTCTCTATGGCAGTTCTCAGCTCGGTGACCGACTCGTATTGGGCATACATCCAGGATGCGTAGAACTGACTTTCTTCAACATCACCCTCGGGAGGAAATGGCACGATTAAACGGACTGGACCTTTTTGGCCTGGTGTTGCCTGATCCCCCAAAAAGACCAACAATTCGAAAAATAATAACAATGGTTACTGGTGCAAGAACAAACGGCGTCAGTAAAAGCAACGGTAACGAAACAGACGATAACAAGAAGTTTCAACAACATTTTCTAGCGTTGTTTGCTTAAGTTGTACTTTTGTAGTTATTTTGTCCGCACATACATTTTAAATTAGTTTGACAGTTTAAAAGTCGTAGCAGCCTAAATCGCCTAATAGGTGTATTTTACACCCTCGCTACGCTTTCCGCTATAAACTTAATCATTAAAGAGTGCAAATTTTAGCCTCGTCAGGCTAGTGTCGACAACCGCAGCCCTACACAAGCTAAAACTTGGTTCATATTTAAAAACACCTCTTTGTTGTACGTGTACAGTAAAATAAAAAGAGATCACAGAAAAGATACAAACTCTCCATAGAATGTCTGTAAGAGCCCGAATCAGCGCCTGTTTTCGAAGCTCGGCGAGGCGTTCGATTTGGTTTGTGGTCGGACGTAGACGGATTTTCTCAAAAAGTAGGTTCTTTACCAGCCATGCCTGCAGTACAGGATACCCAGAATACAGACACATTATATTACACTTCACTGCAGTAAAAACCGTTTCTGAAACATGGGGATGAGATGTGCAGTCGCGCTGAGACAAGTTAAAAATCTAAATCCTGGTTTTGTTTGTTTTTAGGCTTTCACGTTTAATACCCTTAACGTTGGGCATTACGCTAACAAAACACCTACACTAAGCGCTAAAAGGGAGTCATTAAATACAGTTCGCATTTTAACTTCATTTGTCAAATGAATCGCTCGCATTACTCTAAGTCATTTAAAGCTGTTTATTGTTACAAAAGATGTGCAAAAGAGCGTGCGCCAGCCAGCTATTATACACATTTTGTACCGGTTGCAAATCATTTGTTACATGCGCTAGAATGCGTCAGACATCTTTCAGGCGATTATAGCAATGGCGGATATCCTGGCGACCAATTTCTACCAACATGATGAAACGAGGTCTCATAGAACTTGGGTGGCACCAAAGAAAGGAATCGAGACTTAACAGGTCGGGCAGTCGCGACAGTCAAGCAATAGGCACGCCTTCTAGGCAAATTCATCGATCTCCGAAGGTAGCTGCAGCGGTCTCGTCTGTTGACGCTCCTTGAGCGGATTTTTTGTGCAGCGTCGACCAATAGTTCTGGCAAGGATCTGCTCAGAAACACAAGGCAAAGCTCTCCTTGTAACTACTCAGTTTATTGATAGGGGCCTATAAAGCAGGTGTTCACAAAGCCAGACTAGATGTCCACGGGAAAGCGATTGTGGCGTGAGTGCAGACAGATCAGATGCGGGTTCTTGGTGATTTATCAATTAAGATTGTAGCATTGGATATGCCGTGTATGTGTAAAATCGAAATACTGGTGTGAGACACCAACGGCAGTAATTCACACTTGGCTGGTTAATCTCAATAGTCTGCGGAAATTAAGCTCGTGAAAACCGATCGTTCTTCGTCATGTAGTAAGTACCCTGTATTCACGGTACCACGACTCACACCAACATGTTCGGCAGTGCTGACAGAGAGATGCTTAATTATCTTTTGAATAATGGTTTTTCTATATTTGGCGTTCTCGCTATTCTTGGTTCACGGGCGTCGTATCAAGGGCCTCGGAACAAACCAATGTCGCGTAAGTGATGAGAAATACGCTCGAACATGCGACGATTGGTATGCGAGTACCTGGAAAATGATCTGCATTCACCATAAATATTATGCATGTCAACTTTCTCGGCAGTTGTGATCCGGTCTACCACGATGCACGTAGTAGAGCCTTTGTTTTGTAAGTAAGCGCCAATCGAAGCCAACACTCCTTTTATAGCTTGCCGAAATTTCCGTTGAATTCCGTAGTTCATTTGGGAATGGTGCAAGTTTCAAAGCCTTTCTTATCATACCAGTCTAGGCGACGGAAGCTTGTTCAAGCAGTTTTTTTTAAATATTGAACAGTTTAACGTGAAGCTAAGAGTAATACGAGTGATTTTATTTGACGAAGCAAGTCAGAATGCTAGCTGTATGTATTTGATCCCTTCCAACATGTCCACCGAAAACCGCAGTTTCCTTGCAACAACAAAAGCTCAAGAAAAAACATGTATAATCACAATGTTTGCAACTTTTTCTCTAAGCAATTACTTCGCATCCTCTAACTAAGATTTAAAATATTGCAGACGAAGAATTTCTTTTAAAACATATACGCTCAGTTTCTCAATCAAATGTCTTGATCCCTTTCAATCGCACATCTGGTCAAGTAACCACCAGCAATAAAGTCTTCCCGACTCTGAAATCAGACTCGCGCTCTGCATTGAAGGACAAGGATAGGGCTGAGCACCTGGCATAGCATTTCTCGTCTTTGTTTAATCCTGCTCCAGTAACCAGCGCATCTCCCACAACAACGGTTCCTAGTTCGATAGATTTCCACGACTTGCCGATTGAGTTCAACAAATCTGACATTTACTTGCAATTATTGCGTTTAAAGCGCAAATGCAGCCACTCGCCTGACGGCACCCCGCCTATATAAAAAAAACTGGTCATATTTTTTGCGGAGCCTTTTAAGCTGAATTTCGAGGGTTTGCATTATGATTCCAAAAACCCTACGTTTTTCAGGATATACAAGAGTGCGCCCAAGAAACGCGTCGAGGATTATCCTCCTGTGTCGCAGAGCTCTGTCGCTTGCACAGCTTTTGAGAGAGTTCTAGTCAGACACATCACCAATTCTATGACTGTAAACACATTAAGTGTATGCAACTGCTAGAGATGACGCACGACTGGGCGCTATACAAAAACGCCAACATTTCCATTGTATTTATTTATTTTTATCAAAAAAGTGCGTTCGACAGAGTTGATCACACGCTTGTAGTTAATAAACTAATAGCGCTCAAAGTCCGTCCGTAGACCTGCGACTGGTTTGCAGAGTTTTTGCGCAACCGGGCTGTCCGAGTCAAGTGAGGAGACAACTTAAGCACCCTGCACCCGGCACCGCCTGGCGTGCCACGGGGAGCCGCGTCTCTCCGCTTCTGTACATAATATTTGTCCTAGATCTAAAACTATATACCATCGACTGTTAAATATCTTTTGTACGCAGTCTCTTACAATCTTAAAATGCATAGTGCACTCGACTTCTCAGCGGCGCACACAGCATTGCAGTTCACGGTGGACGGTGAGAGCCGGTGGTGCGTTGACAATAGTACCCAGCTCTCCGCTCACAAATGTCTCATTGCTGTAAAACACGGCTTCTCCGAGCTAAACTACTTACTCAACGGAACAACACTGCCAACGGCTAACGTGACGCGGGATCTTTGAGTCTCAATCGCGGAGGACCTCGCCTTCTTCGCAAATATTAAAGAACTAGTCAAAGCAGCATCTATGCTCGTAAACATGTTGTTCCGCTGCTTCAGTGTCAAGGAGCCTATGCTGTATCTTCGTTTGTACAAATCGATTGTGTTATCTAAACTTTTATACTGTTTATTCGTATGTATACTATATAATATTTGTGTAAATACATAGGTATGATCAAAGGTATGAGCAAAGCAGATTATTAAAGAGACTCTACGCAAGATGTCACCTCGAAACGAACATTGTATTACCGCCCTTAATGGACAAACTCATGAAAAATAACAGGCGGGTTTTAGCCAAACTTATGTACGTAAGTCTTATTGATAATTTCTTTGAAGTGCGACCTAATAATCGCAAAAGCCAAATAATATATGTGCCCAAATGCGTTTCAAGAACAGAGCACATCAAATAATATGTTCGTCTGGATCGTGGCTAGAGATGTTCAAACAGAACGATTGCACAGGCCCCGTCTACGACCAGTTTTTAGACCGTCTACGACCAGATTTACCTTTTATTACATGAACAAAAGAACTTTCTATTCTACTCTAATGTACGGTTAGTCACAACGGTGTTACAGAATAATTTTTTTCTCGCTCCTAAACGAGACATTTCTGCGTTCCCATGCCATGGATGAAAGTAATTTTTAACGAGCTTTACAATATTTTTACATATTGACCATTCTTTTTGCGACACCTATATGTAAGTGACAGCGTGGTCTGAGAGCTATGGCGCCAGTCATAGTTTTCATCTACCGGGGTGTCGCCGGTTCGAGCCCTATTCTTTGAATTTTCTTTCAGCGATGCTTATTGAATATATATTATAAACCACGCCGCTGGAAGTCGGTGGCCATGCTGCCAAAATAACTGTTCAGAATACCCTAGGTATCTAAACATGTTCGCTTATGCTACCACATTAAACGCCCATGATGTAGCAGATAACATATGTAATTAGGTAAATATAATAAACAAATAATAAATCAATAAATACCTAGGAAGTCCTGTATATTACATATATTTATTTGAAGTACTCATAAGCGTGTAAAGTCAGGGCGTGTTATTTATATATGTATATATATATTACGGAAAACCAACCTGAATGGCGGCGACTGCTCCGCATGGCCCATTAAAGTACTGCTTAATTTGTAGACGGCATTCGTTTAGCACCGATGGAAAATCAATGTGCTGTAATAAAAGTTGACATACTGGCAATTAATGAATCACAACATTATATTATATAAAACTATCCAAGACGTAGAATAACTCATCTGAGTTTTAACGATAGCTTCGACAAACATATGCGTTCTGTTTAGTTATGATTTGACATTTATCTTAGATTAAGTTTGTTCTTTTTCAAAGTAAATATAGTGTAAGTTTGAAACACTACTATTGGGATACGGAACATATTTATTGGAGGAGTTCTGAAACTTCATTAAAATCATTATCGAAAGCGTTTTATGATTATTATCGTTATAGTCCACAAGACTGAGTAGCGGGCATGGCCGACAGCCCAATTTTCCAAGTGTTTGCAAGTGCAGCTCGGATAGACGGTTTTGGCCACGAGAGCCATGTGATCTGTTTTATCAAAGTCTACCATGGCCAGTCTTTCTTTTAGAGGGATCAAACGTGTACCTAGAAACAGTCCCTATCATCGTTCACACTACCCCATTTTGTGGCACAAGTATTTTTGTTCTGAAAAAATAGCTTCATGGGGCAATTGATTTCAGAGCCCAATTTTGCGCAGAGTTGCTATGAGGGTAGCTATAGCCGCAGGCCTAATAACAGCCAACAGTAGCAGCGATCATACCGCATCAGGTCAGTATAGCGAAGCAGAACATGACAGATCAACAATGCGTATTATACGCTTATTCTAAAGTGCGAAAAGGTCTTCACCTTTATTTGCAGTACACTTTTACAATGCGTTACACTATATAAATGACAAACAAGGAATTATATGCTCTGTCCTGGGGAAACACGATAATAAGCTTGGAGCTGATGTTAGGTGACTGGCTTGACCAAACTATTAGTAGTCTTAGGTAGAAGGTAGGCAAAGCCTTTGGCAGTTGAAACACATCATGCGTAAGCCTGCATATATAGTACGTAGATATGAGGAATATACAAAATAAGACAAAGCCATTCTAAAATAGCTAAAACTGACTTAAGCTACAAGAACTTCGAGGTACTTCTGTAGGTCCAGACGGAACTGTGCAGATGCTAGCAATGTGGCGGCGTAGTCTAGGGAACTAGTGCGTTAGTTATGGTATATATTGGTATAATATATATATTGGTGTCTCGCCGGCGCGATCCCCGTTGTCGATCGAAAATCAATTTTATTGGTTTTCGTTGTTAATAAGAATTTCACTCGATTTCAATTGAAAGCCAGCTCCTCAGCTTTGCTTCCGTTCGAAGCTGTGCCTACACGAACTTCTCAGTATCTGGAAAAACGGTTTTGGATTCCCAAGATTCAAATACACCCTACGGGCATCTTCAATCATGAAGTGCCTCAAGAAACTTACATTTGGCATTTAACTTGTTAAAGTATACTCGAAGAGGTTTTAGAATGAATATCAAGCTAGCAAAATGCTTGCGGAGAAGCGCGATTTTCACCAAGAAACTCGTGATGCGCATTGTTGTGCTGCTTTTCCGAACCAGCTTGGCTCTCGTGCAAATCATTTGATGAAAACATAAAAAAAAAGTAGGGAATAGAGCAGAACTAGCAGCCAGGGTAACTACTGGGTCCGGACGATCAGAAAGTCGACACCTCAGAGAGCATTTGCTGGACCAATCAATAAAGAATCAAAAATAGCCAAACACTTCTTTAGATAGCCTTGAATAGTCCAGACAATTATTATTATTATGGTTTATTAACACCCAGGTTGGGTAACATTATAAACATATACATCAGACAGAACTAGTGCTTTCTTCACGTCATTGAGTCTTCTCTCATCTTGCTAGTTCAGCTATTGACTGAACTGCTGGACATGCTGCGGCGTGGTATCTATCGCACTGGGCAGAGCACCTCGTGCACCTGCAACACTCCTGAGGAATGTGGAAATCTTCTGTGCTACATAACACGTGATGAAACCCGTGGGCTGCAAACGCCGTAGTTAAATGTCTGCTCTTGTATCCGGCTGCTCGCCAGGCCGTGCTTGTCATCGCTACCGTTTTATAT
Source organism: Dermanyssus gallinae (assembly GCA_003439945.1). Lineage (NCBI taxonomy): Eukaryota > Metazoa > Arthropoda > Arachnida > Mesostigmata > Dermanyssidae > Dermanyssus > Dermanyssus gallinae. The sequence continues at coordinate 10,829 of QVRM01004207.1, read as the reverse complement.
ATTCCTAAATTAAATTTTAGCCGTTTTATATATTCCTAAATTAAAAGTTCCTACAAGAATTGGCTAACCCCAGAAATCTGGCTCTATCTAGTAACTGCAGATCTGCTTCTCCCAGTTTTTCCCATATAAGTGATATACCGAATGTTGCTATTGGTTCTATTTTAATTTTAAAAAGGGCGGACGCGGTATGTATTGACAACATTTGCGGGTTCTTAATTGCTGCTGCTGCTCGAATTGCTTTTCCCACTCTGCTTTCTATATGCCTTCGGAAACTGCTTCCATTCGACGTTATAGTGATTCCCAGATAAGTAAATTTATTTTCGAAATGTACCTCATTGCCTCTGGCTCGAAGAATGTCGTCTTTTGCTAATCGACCATCTCGTCGAAACTTAACTGCTACTGTCTTTTGCCAGTTTATGCTGAGCCCCATCTCGTCTATATAATCAATTATTCGTTCCAGTCCCTGTTTTACCCTAAATAGACTCCTACCATACTTCCCTCCTGGTCTCGAGGTAATGGTTCACAATTCCGAACCAGGAGGGGGTTCCGGGGGGGGTGGTTTTTAGTGGGTAGTACGCTCGGATTAGAGTGAGTCGCGTATTCCCTCTCCGAGCGTCTAGCCCCACACTACCCGTCATTATATCGGCGGGTGTGCGTAAATGCATTTTCCACCCCTTAAAAAAAAAAAAAAAAAAAAAAAAAAAAAAAAAAAAAAAAGACTCCTACCATATATTGCAATGTCATCTGCATACATTAAAGTACTTGCCCACTCTCGAGTCCATCCCTGTCTCACGCGGTTAGGTAGCCCTCCCAATAGTACCGAAAAAAGCAGCGGACTAAGTCCGTCACCTTGAGCCACGCCTGTAGTTTGCTTTACCCTTCCCACAATCCCTATACCGTTGTCAATGCATACTATGCTCTCCCTAAGGATGGCCCCTAAAATGTTTAACAGCTGGTTTTCTGATAGTCCAGAAAATTGTGATTCCTTTAGCTACACAAGAGACTGCCAGCAGGGGCAGTTTTATTTTTTGTCATTCTCACACTTAGGTACCGTGCTAGATTCCTTCACATATTTCATGGCCGTCGCTCTTCGAGTAGGAGTTTCCATCTGAAAACCTTTTTGTGCGTTGAGAGAAGCCGAAGGCGGTGCTGATGGTCATATTCGCTTCGCTACGCAGGAAAGATTGGCCAAGTTGCGATATTCGAAGCTCCAAAAGAGATTATACAACCAACGTCTAGGGAAGCGATGCTGTCGGTTGCCCCATAGCCACAAAGACTCGGAGTTAAGATTCGACGGAACAATTGACGGCTATGTAGCTTAATCACATGGTGAATTTTTACCCTGAGATGCCATAATGCCTTGCATCGCGGCATCCTCCGAGATACGAGTACATCATAGTTCATCACCGCAGACTGAGTCGCAGAACGTGTCAAAAGAGAGAACAAACGTGAATACATTGATCCTAAGTACACAAGTCACTTTTTGGCGAACTGAAGGAACTTTTTGGCAAGTAGGATGTCACGGTCGAACGCCGCGAGGAGAAGTATTTGCATCTATTGATGAAGTAGCCATTCCTACCACTTTGTAGATCACACGTTCTAGACCCGAAATAGCATTTCAAATTATGACAAAAATATTAGTACAAATAGTTTTAGTAAGCTTCTTTTCAGCACAGCGGATTGGCAGACTTGACTGGAAACAAATTTGACAACAGTGTATAAATAAGTCTTAGTTCTATTATAAACAGACACAACTGTTCTCGTCATTGTTAGCTCGCAACTCCAAAGGAACGTAATGCTAATTGTTATTGTGGGGTTGTACCTGTAGCAGCCAAATCCGTGAGAAATTTCCGGTCTTTCCTATAATAACGTCGAATATTCTTCGCCTTAGACATTCCTCCACGGGGTTCCACAATTTTACCATCTCTCAACGCGGCGGAGACTTGTCGCCACAGTCTGCCCAAAGCGATCCTGTTTACCTGCAGCGCAACAAACCTCGTCTTTGGCTAATCAGGCGCTGTACCGCGAGAAAGCAATACAGTCCTTTTGCACAGAATCTAGCACTGTATAAATCTACAGTGTATAAATAGCACTGTATAAATCTACAGTGTATAAATAGCACTGTATAAATCAACACCTTCAGTGTCTTAACAACGCTCTAGGACATTGTCGCAAATGCGGTAAAACTTACCGGCTTCAAAATGAAGGCTTCGAGGCCGCCCTCTTCGTGTTCCCTATTCCAGTGTCGAGTGTTCAATCTTTACAATTTTGACGTACCGTCAGTGGCAAACCGTGAGCGTTTTGCTTCGTTATCCTCCAAAATTTACCCCGCCCAATTGTAGAAAATATGCCATAGCGGTACCTAATCTATAATATGGTTGCTATCGTTATTGAGTGTATAGTTATTAGAAGTAGTACCTTTGTGAGCTACTTTCGATGGAACCTATAACTCCCATGACTAAGATGTTTGATGCCTTACTGAAGATAACCGACTGATTGGTCAATGTACGTTTCTAAATACACGACTAAGTCATTTTCACCAGTATTTAAAACGTTCATCAATTATCTAAAAAGGTAGTTGGGTTTCCTTCACATCAAGACAGACCTCCTGGAAGCACGACTGTTAATATGCATATAGGCCTATACTTTTTACACACAAAATGCGAGCCTTCATTTTCGTCACTGCAGTCACCTTCACGAGCGTGATTTAAAAGACAATGACGTGTAATAACTCATTACCTTTAAATATAACGTGTGCTCTCATCATCGCGCCACACCATGCACACCTTATGTCTCATGTACCCTGTTAAACTCGGTCGTATAGTTCAGGGAACAAGCACGGAATTGTATTTAATCCTAATTTCTTCTTAAGCCTCTAGACGGTATTCTCTGTATGTTAAGCTCAAACCCGATCGAAAACAGGAATAAAACCGGCGACACCCCGGTAGATGAGAAATTAGCGCACTAGCCACGTCGATTCAGAGGTGATTGTGTCCTAGCCTTTTTAATATCCTCACTTTTCGAAGCCTGGCAGCGCACTCTAGGCAACATTAACATGGGAAAGAGTGATATGTTAATGATTTAGCGACCATAACTGCACCAGCCGGTAAACACCGCTGGTGTTTACTGGCGTAAAACTTAATTTCTGATTCCTCTATTTTGCTGTCCAATTTCCGAAAAGATTTCAACGTTGCTGTTACTTTTCGGAACATCTCCACCATTTTTGGGAACAACTAAATCAACGAACGGACTTGCTAGAAGTGGTTTGGCACCAAAAAAATTCAAACCTTCTAAAATGAACACTTATTCAACAAGTTTCTAAGGAAACACTTTTCCGCCACAGGAAATACGATATCTACAAACAAATATTGGATTTCCAAATTGGTTGATCGTCGGCAAGGTGCTATTTATAATGTAGGAGACTATATTAATAAATAAATAAATAAATAAACCCACACGTTCTTGCAAATTCGTGTTTTCGTTCCAGGCAAAAAATGCGGCAAAAACCTTTAGGTCGCAGATGCTGCGTGTTCCCTCTCTATGTGAGTTGCCGCATATACCAGACGAAATCTGCACATGGCACTGTCAAATTCCTATGACATTTAGTTCCTAGAATACCAGCTGATGACAGCCCTGTAACTGAAAAAGACCCCGTTGAAAAGTCGCACCAACGACTACTGACTCATTTATTCTCATGCCTCCTTAGATACTCACAGATTGCCCGCGCATTTAGTGACTTCCCGCGTCTTCGTTAGTAGGGTGGAGGCATCTTGTATTTGGCGCTATGTATTGAGCTTGTTTCGGCATTGCCGCCAACCGACGCTGTCTATGCCCGCGCTGCTATCCTACAAATATGTTTAAGGTAGAACGGCGGAACTGGATCAGCCGTAGAAAGTCATGTTAGCCGATCGAAGCTCACAAGACGGAGTGTTGCCCTAAGTTGTGTCGTCAGGTAAGTAGGTTAGGCGTAGTAAAAGGTTTTCTAGTGAGTTGGCATAACGGTGTGGTGAAGATAATCTGCACCGTTGATATAATTAGTTGGGGGTTCGATCCCGACACGACGTATAACGGGCATACGCCGACAACATTTTCTAGTCCCGGCGGAATCCTTGCTAGCCTGGCGTTGGTAAACACCTGTTTGTTATAAACGTTCTGGCTAAACTATCAAAGGTAGCTACCTCCGCTATTGCGGCTCCTTTGGCAAGAGTAATTAACCTATCTTTTGAACACGGCTACTTCCCTAGATGTCAGAGATCTACCAACGTAGCCCCATTATACAAGGGTAAAGGGGATATGTGTCGTGCTTCCAGCTACCGCCATATCTCAGTTGTTGACTATATTTCGAATGTATTTTAAAAGTTAGTACTACAGAGCTTAATTCGTTAATTAAGGGACATTGACTGCCTCTTGTCAGACCAATTCGGTTTGCGTAACAACCGATCGACAGACTTAGCCCTAGAACATCTGTGGCAGCATGCATGTAGTTGACTTGCTTGGCCGTGTTCCTGGACGTGGCGTCTGCCTTTAATTGTCTTGACCAGAAATTGTTTACCCAGATGTTGACCCTTTGGGTTAAATGTTCTCTACAAATAGGTGGTTTAAATCCTATCTTATGGATAGATCTCAGTCTGTAAAGGTTGGACCTATTCAATCTACTTGGCAGCTTGTTAGCCTGAGGGCTCCGCAGGGCTCTCTCCTTGGCCCTTTTATGTTTCTGATATTACTGAGCTTCATACTCTTGAGAATTAAGCATAATAACCTGGAAAAGGTGATAACATTTACGGACGACACGACAATCTTATTTCGGCTTGACCCGGCTGACGTTTCTAGTGGTATTAATACTTCACTTGAATTGATTGAAAGGGTTGTTAAGGCTTTTAATGCATATGAATTGGTTGCAAACACGAACAAAACCAATAACTTAGTATTCCGACCTGCTAGAAGGCTGCTTTAATTGCCCGATAGTTTTCGACTAGGTGCCAATATGGTAGATTGTTCTCAGGCGGCAAGGTGTCTCGGTTTTGTATTACAGGAGAAAAAAATACTATGCCGTTATGGCAACATTACGGAGATTAAGGCAGATAGGGGTTCTAATTGAGCGACTTTTGACGTCCTACAAAGCCCTGCCTATATTTATTTTATGTTATGACATCCTGCGGTGGGTTGGTAGGTACAGAGGCATTCTCCGAAGGGTTCAGATGATTCAAAATGATGCACTTCGTGTTATCCTCTCCCGACGGCTATCTACTCGCTGCCCATGACCTTTTACCAGTCTCAAAAATATATGTTCTTAGAGTGCCCACAGGAATTAAAAAATATCTTGCTTTCGGCTCTGATATAACACAACGATGAGGGTATTTGCAGGCGAGTGAAGAGGCGAGTGTGGTTATTTTATTCATGAGTTGTAAAAAGCCATCATACAAGGATCGGCAATACTGTTGTGTTGAATGTATTTACTTGTTGCACTGCTGTATGATTCTGATGGGCTAGATCACCTGTTCACTCTGTACACACTTGTATATGACCAGGTGACTGTGTAAATTCACTCAATTTTATAAATTATATAATTTTTTAAAATATATCGCAATAGATTTCGCAAATAATCCACGCTTTGAAAAAAAAATTTAAAAAAAAAAAAATATATATATATATATATATATATATAGGTTCCTCATAGATACTAGGCACCTTGTATTGACTCGAAGCGAGACGACACAAATACACAAAATATTGCATTTGGTTTCCGACAATATAAGTTACAGCTACGAATATAAAGAACATAGCAAATATTAATATACAAACGCAAAAATATTTGGATGCATTACTCGACTTCCAATACGAATATTTCGAAAACTCGCCTCTAAGTGTAAATTAGCATTGGGTTAGATGTATAAAGCTGACCGTTCAGTCACACCGTCAAGCCACGCGTCGTAAAAATTTGAACTGTGTTCACTCAATTGCTACTAAATGTTTTTTTAGATATGGTTGGTAACAATACATACATTTCGGTTTGGCTATAGAGTTTCAAATAAAAATTGAAATGTTTCATAAGAGAATAAAGTAAAAGACAAGATACAACGTCCAATAAAAATAAAATTCTAAAGCAACACAACGTCTAATAAATTTAAATTCTTAAAAGCAAACAAATATGGTATTACAAACGAGACTAGCAGATTGTATTAAGTTAATGTACACCAGTTAGGGCGTCATCGTGACTTCGAGATCTCGCATGCCATCTACAACGGGAATTACTACATTATTCAATAAATGCCTGTGTTCCCCCTTCTAGCACAGTACTCTACATGTCGATGCTGATGCAAGTATGTCGTTGTCGACATCGACCCGCTGTTCTATAAAACAAAACTGCAGTTATGAGAACCGGAGATCCGTGTGCGCGAGAAGTTCATGAGATCTCGCCGGAGTGTATATGTAAACTTTGTGGCCGCCCGTGTGATCTATATCACCTTCAGCGTAGCGAAAGATCAATTCCATCTCAACTCTGAAAATGGTATGCCTATGATGTATATGTATAAACCAATCATTGGTTAATAAAACTACTAATATTTGCCAGCATGTCATTGCCGGTAGAGTTAATTTTGATATAGCATTGATGGTACTCTGTAGGGTATGGTTTCTTATATCCGTTCCTCTATGTCCACATAATTTGAGATTGCCAACATCTAACTTATGAGCGATAATTTGTAATGTAACAATTCCAATGTGTATATATATATATATATATACATATATTGATTTATATATATATATAGATATATATATATAATATATATATATATACATATATATATATATATATATATATATATATATATATATATATATATGTATACATATATATATATATATATATATATACTATATATATATATACATATATATATATATATATATATATAGAACCATTTCAATTGATTTACAATTAATGGTGTTTATTTCTGAAAACTTCTGCTATATGACGGTAACTTCCTTTAGAGTAAGTGGCATGTTGTGCTTACCTTATCTAGGAAGCTGAATACATTTTATAGTTAATATTATGCAGTGGAGCTAACTGAGCGTTGAAAGTGTATGATCCCTTAATAAAGACAGAATATCTTTATTTTTGAGTTCCTCCTCACGTTACTTGGCGCACCATAGTGTTCGATTCATGCCCGCGTCGCGCGATCATCTACGGCTCGAACTCTCTGAATTAACAGGTCTGTATTTGCCAAGATACGGCGCCGCTGGTGCGACGAGGGAAGGGTGTCTCCGTTAAGCTACGAGCTAGCATTATCGCTGAAATGGTCGCCTGCCTTAATGTGGTCATCAACGATGCGTTGCTGTTCTACCGACTGGTGAGGCGAGTGAATCGAGTTGCATATAGAACAGCGGCCCTATATTGGCATTGGATAATCGTGTCCGACCGGCTTCTGCGACGAGCGACGAATGCTGCGACTACCACAACAAGGCCACTTTCGGCCTACAAGGCCAGTTTTTCCACCCGACTGGTGCTCACTACTAGCATATACTAGCATTTGAACAGAGGAAGCATGAGCTTTGACCCCAGGCAGCTTTGACCAGCTGAAGGAGGGGGCGGTGTTGTAGCAGATATACTCGTACCACTTCCCTCCCGTCCTCTCCCCTTCTCTCTCGCGGCTCTTGGTTTACTCGCTCTACTGTCTATTCTCAGAATATGTTCGTCTTTGTTGGCGACGCAAAATACACGTGCCGCCCGATACCGTACGCATGTTGTTCAGCCCACCGTAGGCCATCTCGTACACACGTGAGTGTGGCTGGTCGCCAATCACTTGTTGTTGGTGTTGTTGTTGTTATTGGTCAGCTGTGCCATCGAATTCCAATAAAGTGCTCACGCAGATAACATTCGACCAGGCAAGCGTGATACGGTATATATATATATATATATATATATTTATAGGGGAAGAAAGAAAGAGTGAAAAGGGCGAGGAAGAGGCAGGAACCCAGGGAAAATGCGAAAGAAAAAGAAAACGGTTACGACTCTTCTGGCCGGCATTGGCGGGTGCAAGCCGTACCTAGAGAAGAAGAGAACCTATCATTGTGTTACCATTACTGCCTAACAATGTCAGTTGTGACACGAGAGCTTTTCAGTATTTTATCGGTCGCATGGCCGCATTCACCTCGCGTTCATCCCCCGACATCCGACAAAAGGCTAGCCTCTCTACACGACAAGACACGTTTGCGTAATCCGTTTCGTACACGCTACGTTTATTATTATTATTCGACAACTGAGGTGGCAATAATGATTGTGATGCTGGAGAAACCAGTTTCCGGTCGTCGTATTTGCTTATGTAAAGTGTTACCTTCTTCCTTCCTTGCTGTGTGTTACAGATTTATTAGAGTACAACTGTTAGCGATTGTTTAAATATATATATATATATATATATATATATATACTGGGCTAACCCTGGGTTAGAGAACCCGTAATCACACGTTCGCGAGGAGACAATTGTCTACTTCAAAGTGCTAACATAACCAACTTATATAAAAAAAAAAAAAATATAATATATATATATATATATATCATTGTGTATTCATAATTTAGTAAAAACATAAAAACATGTTCAATATTTGTACGAGGTCGGACATGGCGCCAGACTGATATTGAATATAAAGGCCTAATAGTAAAGCGGAAATTAAAGGTTACCTCACGCCGAGTAGCCGACACACAATGACTGCGATGTTGAGGTCGGGGTAAAAGACACGAATGGTAACAACGACCACACCTGGGCCTAACTTAGACGAACTGATGTCTATCTTCGTTTATATCGTTCGTTTAAGTCTGTGGTAATTCCACTGTCAAAACGATTTTTCTCGTCATGGTCATTTTAGAATAGTCACACAGATATATGTATTATTGAAAACTCATTCGTTACCTATTTAAGCACACGTTTACTTCACAAATATTCATTTAAGTTTATCTATTAGCAACCTTTGAGCAACCAGATTTTGACACGACGCCTAGCATGTTACCGAATCGCCAATTTATTTTGTAGTCCATTCCGTAGTAGCATGGCCCATTTTGCTTTCCAAAGTGGAACCTCCCTGTTAGTCAAAGTCATTACTCCCAAATCCATGTTGAGCAAATTATCTGGTGCAGACGACGTTGCAGAATTTCGGCAAAAATTAGCAATAGCGTTGTGTTCCGACATAAAAATCAGTAACAACAAAGATTGTAAAAATGTTCTACTTTAGTTAAAAACGAAACAATCTGTATAAGGGATATTTTCTTATTCTGTTTCAACAAATAGCTTGAATAACTGACCAATATATTTTTGGAACTCCCACAGATGAGAGCACCGAAGGACATGCTAGCTGATAAGGCTACAATAATTTTTTTATTTTTTTATTTTAAATGCATCCTGTTCGATTATGTAAATACAAACATAACATGTATGACAAACATAAAATAGTTTATGAGTTTTCTCGTTGGAGCTAAAAAAGCGACAAGGATTCAGTACAATCGGGTAGGTGATACAGGGGACGTGGACCGCTACAACGACGGCATTTGCAGTCCTCTTTGGGTTCATGAAACCCAGCAGACCGGCATAGTAAGAGATGCAAAAAGGCTACAATAACAGTTATGATAAGTTACGACTCAGAGAACATTCAGAAATAAATACAAAATCCTGCACTCAAAAAAACGAAAATAATTGGTACGAACAAATTAAACATCGTCATACTCCGAGTGAACAGGAGTGATTATAAATATTTCTTTAATTCAATAAAAGTTTATTTATACATTATACACAACATATTTTAATACATAATCAGAGCAGACCCAGTAGACCACTGCCTGAGGGCAGCGAACCTAGCACCGCAGCCGCATTTCCACGTTGCACTTCATTGATATTCTTTCTAGCAGAAATTCCCCTGCCCTTTTCTCATCCTTCTCACTTGCCGCTCTTTTTCCAATTTCTTTCAGAAATCTTACTGCTGATTCGCCTATGACTCCCATTGTTTCTATGGCAACTGGCTGCACTATAGAAAGATGCCTCCAACTCGCGGTACTTCAGACTTTTCCGCTGCTCCGCTAAATTGGCATCAGCACCTAGGTAATGTGCTTATGTTACATCAAAAAACTTTGAGACAAACAAGAATCTAGCGTTTTGCTAATTCTGCTATGGATTGAACCGCCAGGCATACCATCGGTGTGGTATCTATCATATTTGCTTCAGCACTGTCTGCATCGGCATTCATCCTAAGGTTTATGAAAATTCTCCCTCGTCGCACAGAACGTGATTAAATCTGTGGACTGCAAATGCTGTTGCTAAATGTCGATCTCTCACCCCGTTAGCCCGTCCGGGACTCAGTGCTCCTCGTTGCTCCTGTTCCATATACCCCTATGTCCACCTCACTCATTTTAGTTCGCCAGTGCGCACATAAACGTCAAAGGCACTAGTTTCATCAGATTTCATCGTTTTTGCGGATCCCGCGCAGCACCGGGCTACCTTCCGGCACGGACATCCTATTTCTGCATGCTCTCGATAGCGCAAAACCTTTTAGAAAAACCCTTACCCCCGTCAATTAAATGCAATTTGTTGTATTAGTAGAATACCATATGTGGCGACAGGTAAGAGCGACTGCTGCATGAACCCAAAGCATATGTGGGAATTTAATTGCCGGAGCTGCAATCATATCAATATGTATGTATTTTTAATGTCTTCTTATGTGTTTATACCGATTTCCTTCTGCATGCCAGTGTAACTGCTGGTCCTATTTTTCTCGGTACTTTCTATGCACTTAGAATGTGCATATACACATCCACACGCGTAATAGGACACTGAACATGTTTG